>CM075876.1:3216748-3613503 GCA_038021265.1 Cyprinella venusta | reverse complement strand
TGTAACACTGTCATTTTTTTTCTTGGCCGAAATTTTGACCCCCTCCGATCTTCTTCAAACTCTGGATTCTGACATGGGGCCACAAGACTTCGACCAGCGCGCAAAAATGGAGGCTCTAGACCCTTCCAGAGCCGAGATATCGAAGGTCAAAATTTTGACCAGAAAAAAAAAACATAAGGGGTAACACTGTCATTTTTTTTTTTTGGCCGAAATTTTGACCCCCTCCGATCTTCTTCAAACTCTGGATTCTGACAGAGGGCCACGAGACTTCGACCAGCGCGCAAAAATGGAGGCTCTAGACCCTTCCAGAGCCGAGATATCGAAGGTCAAAATTTTGACCAGAAAAAAAAACATAAGGGGTAACACTGTAATTTTTTTTTTTTGGCCGAAATTTTGACCCCCTCCGATCTTCTTCAAACTCTGGATTCTGACAGAGGGCCACGAGACTTCGACCAGCGCGCAAAAATGGAGGCTCTAGACCCTTCCAGAGCCGAGATATCGAAGGTCAAAATTTTGACCAGAAAAAAAAACATAAGGGGTAACACTGTCATTTTTTTTTTTGGCCGAAATTTTGACCCCCTCCGATCTTCTTCAAACTCTGGATTCTGACAGAGGGCCACGAGACTTCGACCAGCGCGCAAAAATGGAGGTTCTAGACCCTTCCAGAGCCGAGATATCGAAGGTCAAAATTTTGACCAGAAAAAAAAAACATAAGGGGTAACACTGTCATTTTTTTTTTTTTTGGCCGAAATTTTGACCCCCTCCGATCTTCTTCAAACTCTGGATTCTGACAGAGGGCCACGAGACTTCGACCAGCGCGCAAAAATGGAGGCTCTAGACCCTTCCAGAGCCGAGATATCGAAGGTCAAAATTTTGACCAGAAAAAAAAACATAAGGGGTAACACTGTCATTTTTTTTTTTTGGCCGAAATTTTGACCCCCTCCGATCTTCTTCAAACTCTGGATTCTGACAGAGGGCCACGAGACTTCGACCAGCGCGCAAAAATGGAGGCTCTAGACCCTTCCAGAGCCGAGATATCGAAGGTAAAAATTTTGACCAGAAAAAAAAAAACATAAGGGGTAACACTGTCATTTTTTTTTTTTGGCCGAAATTTTGACCCCCTCCGATCTTCTTCAAACTCTGGATTCTGACAGAGGGCCACGAGACTTCGACCACCGCGCAAAAATGGAGGCTCTAGACCCTTCCAGAGCCGAGATATCGAAGGTCAAAATTTTGACCAGAAAAAAAACATAAGGGGTAACACTGTCATTTTTTTTTTTGGCCGAAACTTTGACCCCCTCCGATCTTCTTCAAACTCTGGATTCTGACAGAGGGCCACGAGACTTCGACCAGCGCGCAAAAATGGAGGCTCTAGACCCTTCCAGAGCCGAGATATCGAAGGTCAAAATTTTGACCAGAAAAAAAAACATAAGGGGTAACACTGTCATTTTTTTTTTTTGGACGAAATTTTGACCCCCTCCGATCTTCTTCAAACTCTGGATTCTGACAGAGGGCCACGAGACTTCGACCAGCGCGCAAAAATGGAGGCTCTAGACCCTTCCAGAGCCGAGATATCGAAGGTCAAAATTTTGACCAGAAAAAAAAACATAAGGGGTAACACTGTCATTTTTTTTTTTTGGCCGAAATTTTGACCCCCTCCGATCTTCTTCAAACTCTGGATTCTGACAGAGGGCCACGAGACTTCGACCAGCGCGCAAAAATGGAGGCTCTAGACCCTTCCAGAGCCGAGATATCGAAGGTCAAAATTTTGACCAGAAAAAAAAACATAAGGGGTAACACTGTCATTTTTTTTTTTGGCCGAAATTTTGACCCCCTCCGATCTTCTTCAAACTCTGGATTCTGACAGAGGGCCACGAGACTTCGACCAGCGCGCAAAAATGGAGGCTCTAGACCCTTCCAGAGCCGAGATATCGAAGGTCAAAATTTTGACCAGAAAAAAAAACATAAGGGGTAACACTGTCATTTTTTTTTTTTTTGGCCGAAATTTTGACCCCCTCCGATCTTCTTCAAACTCT
This sequence comes from Cyprinella venusta, assembly GCA_038021265.1. Taxonomy (NCBI): domain Eukaryota; kingdom Metazoa; phylum Chordata; class Actinopteri; order Cypriniformes; family Leuciscidae; genus Cyprinella; species Cyprinella venusta. The sequence continues at coordinate 3,611,467 of CM075876.1, read as the reverse complement.
GGATTCTGACAGAGGGACACGAGACTTCGACCAGCGCACAAAAATGGAGGCTCTAGACCCTTCCAGAGCCGAGATATCGAAGGTCAAAATTTTGACCAGAAAAAAAAACATAAGGGGTAACACTGTCATTTTTTTTTTTGGCCGAAATTTTGACCCCCTCTGATCTTCTTCAAACTCTGGATTCTGACAGAGGGCCACGAGACTTCGACCAGCGCGCAAAAATTGAGGCTCTAGACCCTTCCAGAGCCGAGATATCGAAGGTCAAAATTTTGACCAGAAAAAAAAACATAAGGGGTAACAATGTCTTTTTTTTTTTTTGGCCGAAATTTTGACCCCCTCCGATCTTCTTCAAACTCTGGATTCTGACAGAGGGCCACGAGACTTCGACCAGCGCGCAAAAATGGAGGCTCTAGACCCTTCCAGAGCCGAGATATCGAAGGTCAAAATTTTGACCAGAAAAAAAAACATAAGGGGTAACACTGTCATTTTTTTTTTTTTGGCCGAAATTTTGACCCCCTCCGATCTTCTTCAAACTCTGGATTCTGACAGAGGGCCACGAGACTTCGACCAGCGCGCAAAAATGGAGGCTCTAGACCCTTCCAGAGCCGAGATATCGAAGGTCAAAATTTTGACCAGAAAAAAAAAACACAAGGGGTAACACTGTCATTTTTTTTTTTTGGCCGAAATTTTGACCCCCTCCGATCTTCTTCAAACTCTGGATTCTGACAGAGGGCCACGAGACTTCGACCAGCGCGCAAAAATGGAGGCTCTAGACCCTTCCAGAGCCGAGATATCGAAGGTCAAAATTTTGACCAGAAAAAAAAAACATAAGGGGTAACACTGTCATTTTTTTTTTTTTGGCCGAAATTTTGACCCCCTCCGATCTTCTTCAAACTCTGGATTCTGACAGAGGGCCACGAGACTTCGACCAGCGCGCAAAAATGGAGGCTCTAGACCCTTCCAGAGCCGAGATATCGAAGGTCAAAATTTTGACCAGAAAAAAAAACATAAGGGGTAACACTGTCATTTTTTTTTTTTGGCCGAAATTTTGACCCCCTCCGATCTTCTTCAAACTCTGGATTCTGACAGAGGGCCACGAGACTTCGACCAGCGCGCAAAAATGGAGGCTCTAGACCCTTCCAGAGCCGAGATATCGAAGGTCAAAATTTTGACCAGAAAAAAAACATAAGGGGTAACACTGTCAATTTTTTTTTTTTTGGCCGAAATTTTGACCCCCTCCGATCTTCTTCAAACTCTGGATTCTGACAGAGGGCCACGAGACTTCGACCAGCGCGCAAAAATGGAGGCTCTAGACCCTTCCAGAGCCGAGATATCGAAGGTCAAAATTTTGACCAGAAAAAAAAACATAAGGGGTAACACTGTCATTTTTTTTTTTTTGGCCGAAATTTTGACCCCCTCCGATCTTCTTCAAACTCTGGATTCTGACAGAGGGCCACGAGACTTCGACCAGCGCGCAAAAATGGAGGCTCTAGACCCTTCCAGAGCCGAGATATCGAAGGTCAAAATTTTGACCAGAAAAAAAAACATAAGGGGTAACACTGTCATTTTTTTTTTTTGGCCGAAATTTTGACCCCCTCCGATCTTCTTCAAACTCTGGATTCTGACAGAGGGCCACGAGACTTCGACCAGCGCGCAAAAATGGAGGCTCTAGACCCTTCCAGAGCCGAGATATCGAAGGTCAAAATTTTGACCAGAAAAAAAACATAAGGGGTAACACTGTCATTTTTTTTTTTTTGGCCGAAATTTTGACCCCCTCCGATCTTCTTCAAACTCTGGATTCTGACAGAGGGCCACGAGACTTCGACCAGCGCGCAAAAATGGAGGCTCTAGACCCTTCCAGAGCCGAGATATCAAAGGTCAAAATTTTGACCAGAAAAAAAAACATAAGGGGTAACACTGTCATTTTTTTTTTTGGCCGAAATTTTGACCCTCTCCGATCTTCTTCAAACTATGGATTCTGACAGAGGGCCACGAGACTTCGACCAGCGCGCAAAAATGGAGGCTCTAGACCCTTCCAGAGCCGAGATATCGAAGGTCAAAATTTTGACCAGAAAAAAAAAACATAAGGGGTAACACTGTCATTTTTTTTTTTGGCCGAAATTTTGACCCCCTCCGATCTTCTTCAAACTCTGGATTCTGACAGAGGGCCACGAGACTTCGACCAGCGCGCAAAAATGGAGGCTCTAGACCCTTCCAGAGCCGAGATATCGAAGGTCAAAATTTTGACCAGAAAAAAAAACATAAGGGGTAACACTGTCATTTTTTTTTTTGGCCGAAATTTTGACCCCCTCCGATCTTCTTCAAACTCTGGATTCTGACAGAGGGCCACGAGACTTCGACCAGCGCGCAAAAATGGAGGCTCTAGACCCTTCCAGAGCCGAGATATCGAAGGTCAAAATTTTGACCAGAAAAAAGAACATAAGGGGTAAGTAACACTGTCATTTTTTTTTTTTGGCCGAAATTTTGACCCCCTCCGATCTTCTTCAAACTCTGGATTCTGACAGAGGGCCACGAGACTTCGACCAGCGCGCAAAAATGGAGGCTCTAGACCCTTCCAGAGCCGAGATATCGAAGGTCAAAATTTTGACCAGAAAAAAAAACATAAGGGGTAACACTGTCATTTTTTTTTTTGGCCGAAATTTTGACCCCCTCCGATCTTCTTCAAACTCTGGATTCTGACATGGGGCCACAAGACTTCGACCAGCGCGCAAAAATGGAGGCTCTAGACCCTTCCAGAGCCGAGATATCGAAGGTCAAAATTTTGACCAGAAAAAAAAACATAAGGGGTAACACTGTCATTTTTTTTTTTGGCCGAAATTTTGACCCCCTCCGATCTTCTTCAAACTCTGGATTCTGACAGAGGGCCACGAGACTTCGACCAGCGCGCAAAAATGGAGGCTCTAGACCCTTCCAGAGCCGAGATATCGAAGGTCAAAATTTTGACCAGAAAAAAAAACATAAGGGGTAACACTGTAATTTTTTTTTTTTTGGCCGAAATTTTGACCCCCTCCGATCTTCTTCAAACTCTGGATTCTGACAGAGGGCCACGAGACTTCGACCAGCGCGCAAAAATGGAGGCTCTAGACCCTTCCAGAGCCGAGATATCGAAGGTCAAAATTTTGACCAGAAAAAAAAAACATAAGGGGTAACACTGTCATTTTTTTTTTGGCCGAAATTTTGACCCCCTCCGATCTTCTTCAAACTCTGGATTCTGACAGAGGGCCACGAGACTTCGACCAGCGCGCAAAAATGGAGGCTCTAGACCCTTCCAGAGCCGAGATATCGAAGGTCAAAATTTTGACCAGAAAAAAAAAAACATAAGGGGTAACACTGTCATTTTTTTTTTTTGGCCGAAATTTTGACCCCCTCCGATCTTCTTCAAACTCTGGATTCTGACAGAGGGCCACGAGACTTCGACCAGCGCGCAAAAATGGAGGCTCTAGACCCTTCCAGAGCCGAGATATCGAAGGTCAAAATTTTGACCAGAAAAAAAAACATAAGGGGTAACACTGTCATTTTTTTTTTTTTTGGACGAAATTTTGATCCCCTCCGATCTTCTTCAAACTCTGGATTCTGACAGAGGGCCACGAGACTTCGACCAGCGCGCAAAAATGGAGGCTCTAGACCCTTCCAGAGCCGAGATATCGAAGGTCAAAATTTTGACCAGAAAAAAAAAACATAAGGGGTAACACTGTCATTTTTTTTTTTTTGGCCGAAATTTTGACCCCCTCCGATCTTCTTCAAACTCTGGATTCTGACAGAGGGCCACGAGACTTCGACCAGCGCGCAAAAATGGAGGCTCTAGACCCTTCCAGAGCCGAGATATCGAAGGTCAAAATTTTGACCAGAAAAAAAAAACATAAGGGGTAACACTGTCATTTTTTTTTTTTGGCCGAAATTTTGACCCCCTCCGATCTTCTTCAAACTCTGGATTCTGACAGAGGGCCACGAGACTTCGACCACCGCGCAAAAATGGAGGCTCTAGACCCTTCCAGAGCCGAGATATCGAAGGTCAAAATTTTGACCAGAAAAAAAACATAAGGGGTAACACTGTCATTTTTTTTTTGGCCGAAACTTTGACCCCCTCCGATCTTCTTCAAACTCTGGATTCTGACAGAGGGCCACGAGACTTCGACCAGCGCGCAAAAATGGAGGCTCTAGACCCTTCCAGAGCCGAGATATCGAAGGTCAAAATTTTGACCAGAAAAAAAAACATAAGGGGTAACACTGTCATTTTTTTTTTTTAGCCGAAATTTTGACCCCCTCCGATCTTCTTCAAACTCTGGATTCTGACAGAGGGCCACGAGACTTCGACCAGCGCGCAAAAATGGAGGCTCTAGACCCTTCCAGAGCCGAGATATCGAAGGTCAAAATTTTGACCAGAAAAAAAAACATAAGGGGTAACACTGTCATTTTTTTTTGGCCGAAATTTTGACCCCCTCCGATCTTCTTCAAACTCTGGATTCTGACAGAGGGCCACGAGACTTCGACCAGCGCGCAAAAATGGAGGCTCTAGACCCTTAGAGAGCCGAGATATCGAAGGTCAAAATTTTGACCAGAAAAAAAAACATAAGGGGTAACACTGTCATTTTTTTTTTTTTTGGCCGAAATTTTGACCCCCTCCGATCTTCTTCAAACTCTGGATTCTGACAGAGGGCCACGAGACTTCGACCAGCGCGCAAAAATGGAGGCTCTAGACCCTTCCAGAGCCGAGATATCGAAGGTCAAAATTTTGACCAGAAAAAAAAACATAAGGGGTAACACTGTCATTTTTTTTTTTGGCCGAAATTTTGACCCCCTCCGATCTTCTTCAAACTCTGGATTCTGACAGAGGGCCACGAGACTTCGACCAGCGCGCAAAAATGGAGGCTCTAGACCCTTCCAGAGCCGAGATATCGAAGGTCAAAATTTTGACCAGAAAAAAGAACATAAGGGGTAAGTAACACTGTCATTTTTTTTTTTTGGCCGAAATTTTGACCCCATCCGATCTTCTTCAAACTCTGGATTCTGACAGAGGGCCACGAGACTTCGACCAGCGCGCAAAAATGGAGGCTCTAGACCCTTCCAGAGCCGAGATATCGAAGGTCAAAATTTTGACCAGAAAAAAAAAACATAAGGGGTAACACTGTCATTTTTTTTTTTGGCCGAAATTTTGACCCCCTCCGATCTTCTTCAAACTCTGGATTCTGACAGAGGGCCACGAGACTTCGACCAGCGCGCAAAAATGGAGGCTCTAGACCCTTCCAGAGCCGAGATATCGAAGGTCAAAATTTTGACCAGAAAAAAAACATAAGGGGTAACACTGTCATTTTTTTTTTGGCCGAAATTTTGACCCCCTCTGATCTTCTTCAAACTCTGGATTCTGACAGAGGGCCACGAGACTTCGACCAGCGCGCAAAAATGGAGGCTCTAGACCCTTCCAGAGCCGAGATATCGAAGGTCAAAATTTTGACCAGAAAAAAAAAACATAAGGGGTAACACTGTCATTTTTTTTTTTTGGCAGAAATTTTGACCCCCTCCGATCTTCTTCAAACTCTGGATTCTGACAGAGGGCCACGAGACTTCGACCAGCGCGCAAAAATGGAGGCTCTAGACCCTTCCAGAGCCGAGATATCGAAGGTCAAAATTTTGACCAGAAAAAAAAACATAAGGGGTAACACTGTCATTTTTTTTTTTGGCCGAAATTTTGACCCCCTCCGATCTTCTTCAAACTCTGGATTCTGACAGAGGGCCACGAGACTTCGACCAGCGCGCAAAAATGGAGGCTCTAGACCCTTCCAGAGCCGAGATATCGAAGGTCAAAATTTTGACCAGAAAAAAAAACATAAGGGGTAACACTGTCATTTTTTTTTTTTGGCCGAAATTTTGACCCCCTCCGATCTTCTTCAAACTCTGGATTCTGACAGAGGGCAACGAGACTTCGACCAGCGCGCAAAAATGGAGGCTCTAGACCCTTCCAGAGCCGAGATATCGAAGGTCAAAATTTTGACCAGAAAAAAAAACATAAGGGGTAACACTGTCATTTTTTTTTTGGCCGAAACTTTGACCCCCTCCGATCTTCTTCAAACTCTGGATTCTGACAGAGGGCCACGAGACTTCGACCAGCGCGCAAAAATGGAGGCTCTAGACCCTTCCAAAGCCGAGATATCGAAGGTCAAAATTTTGACCAGAAAAAAAAACATAAGGGGTAACACTGTCATTTTTTTTTTTGGGCCGAAATTTTGACCCCCTCCGATCTTCTTCAAACTCTGGATTCTGACAGAGGGCCACGAGACTTCGACCAGCGCGCAAAAATGGAGGCTCTAGACCCTTCCAGAGCCGAGATATCGAAGGTCAAAATTTTGACCAGAAAAAAAAACATAAGGGGTAACACTGTCATTTTTTTTTTTTTGGCCGAAATTTTGACCCCCTCCGATCTTCTTCAAACTCTGGATTCTGACAGAGGGCCACGAGACTTCGACCAGCGCGCAAAAATGGAGGCTCTAGACCCTTCCAGAGCCGAGATATCGAAGGTCAAAATTTTGACCAGAAAAAAAACATAAGGGGTAACACTGTCATCTTTTTTTTTTTGGCCGAAATTTTGACCCCCTCCGATCTTCTTCAAACTCTGGATTCTGACAGAGGGCCACGAGACTTCGACCAGCGCGCAAAAATGGAGGCTCTAGACCCTTCCAGAGCCGAGATATCGAAGGTCAAAATTTTGACCAGAAAAAAAAAACATAAGGGGTAACACTGTCATTTTTTTTTGACCGAAATTTTTATTCCCTCCGATCTTCTTCAAACTCTGGATTCTGACAGAGGGCCACGAGACTTCGACCAGCGCGCAAAAATGGAGGCTCTAGACCCTTCCAGAGCCGAGATATCGAAGGTCAAAATTTTGACCAGAAAAAAAAACATAAGGGGTAACACTGTCATTTTTTTTTTTGGCCGAAATTTTGACCCCCTCCGATCTTCTTCAAACTCTGGATTCTGACAGAGGGCCACGAGACTTCGACCAGCGCGCAAAAATGGAGGCTCTAGACCCTTCCAGAGCCGAGATATCGAAGGTCAAAATTTTGACCAGAAAAAAAAAACATAAGGGGTAACACTGTCATTTTTTTTTTTGGCCGAAATTTTGACCCCCTCCGATCTTCTTCAAACTCTGGATTCTGACAGAGGGCCACGAGACTTCGACCAGCGCGCAAAAATGGAGGCTCTAGACCCTTCCAGAGCCGAGATATCGAAGGTCAAAATTTTGACCAGAAAAAAAAACATAAGGGGTAACACTGTCATTTTTTTTTTTGGCCGAAATTTTGACCCCCTCCGATCTTCTTCAAACTCTGGATTCTGACATGGGGCCACAAGACTTCGACCAGCGCGCAAAAATGGAGGCTCTAGACCCTTCCAGAGCCGAGATATCGAAGGTCAAAATTTTGACCAGAAAAAAAAAACATAAGGGGTAACACTGTCATTTTTTTTTTTGGCCGAAATTTTGACCCCCTCCGATCTTCTTCAAACTCTGGATTCTGACAGAGGGCCACGAGACTTCGACCAGCGCGCAAAAATGGAGGCTCTAGACCCTTCCAGAGCCGAGATATCGAAGGTCAAAATTTTGACCAGAAAAAAAAACATAAGGGGTAACACTGTAATTTTTTTTTTTTGGCCGAAATTTTGACCCCCTCCGATCTTCTTCAAACTCTGGATTCTGACAGAGGGCCACGAGACTTCGACCAGCGCGCAAAAATGGAGGCTCTAGACCCTTCCAGAGCCGAGATATCGAAGGTCAAAATTTTGACCAGAAAAAAAAAACATAAGGGGTAACACTGTCATTTTTTTTTTTTTGGCCGAAATTTTGACCCCCTCCGATCTTCTTCAAACTCTGGATTCTGACAGAGGGCCACGAGACTTCGACCAGCGCGCAAAAATGTAGGCTCTAGACCCTTCCAGAGCCGAGATATCGAAGGTCAAAATTTTGACCAGAAAAAAAAAACATAAGGGGTAACACTGTCATTTTTTTTTTTTGGCCGAAATTTTGACCCCCTCCGATCTTCTTCAAACTCTGGATTCTGACAGAGGGCCACGAGACTTCGACCAGCGCGCAAAAATGGAGGCTCTAGACCCTTCCAGAGCCGAGATATCGAAGGTAAAAATTTTGACCAGAAAAAAAAAAACATAAGGGGTAACACTGTCATTTTTTTTTTTGGCCGAAATTTTGACCCCCTCCGATCTTCTTCAAACTCTGGATTCTGACAGAGGGCCACGAGACTTCGACCACCGCGCAAAAATGGAGGCTCTAGACCCTTCCAGAGCCGAGATATCGAAGGTCAAAATTTTGACCAGAAAAAAAAACATAAGGGGTAACACTGTCATTTTTTTTTTGGCCGAAACTTTGACCCCCTCCGATCTTCTTCAAACTCTGGATTCTGACAGAGGGCCACGAGACTTCGACCAGCGCGCAAAAATGGAGGCTCTAGACCCTTCCAGAGCCGAGATATCGAAGGTCAAAATTTTGACCAGAAAAAAAAACATAAGGGGTAACACTGTCATTTTTTTTTTTTGGCCGAAATTTTGACCCCCTCCGATCTTCTTCAAACTCTGGATTCTGACAGAGGGCCACGAGACTTCGACCAGCGCGCAAAAATGGAGGCTCTAGACCCTTCCAGAGCCGAGATATCGAAGGTCAAAATTTTGACCAGAAAAAAAAACATAAGGGGTAACACTGTCATTTTTTTTTTGGCCGAAATTTTGACCCCCTCCGATCTTCTTCAAACTCTGGATTCTGACAGAGGGCCACGAGACTTCGACCAGCGCGCAAAAATGGAGGCTCTAGACCCTTCCAGAGCCGAGATATCGAAGGTCAAAATTTTGACCAGAAAAAAAAAACATAAGGGGTAACACTGTAATTTTTTTTTTTTTGGCCGAAATTTTGACCCCCTCCGATCTTCTTCAAACTCTGGATTCTGACAGAGGGCCACGAGACTTCGACCAGCGCGCAAAAATGGAGGCTCTAGACCCTTCCAGAGCCGAGATATCGAAGGTCAAAATTTTGACCAGAAAAAAAAAACATAAGGGGTAACACTGTCATTTTTTTTTTTTTGGCCGAAATTTTGACCCCCTCCGATCTTCTTCAAACTCTGGATTCTGACAGAGGGCCACGAGACTTCGACCAGCGCGCAAAAATGTAGGCTCTAGACCCTTCCAGAGCCGAGATATCGAAGGTCAAAATTTTGACCAGAAAAAAAAAACATAAGGGGTAACACTGTCATTTTTTTTTTTTGGCCGAAATTTTGACCCCCTCCGATCTTCTTCAAACTCTGGATTCTGACAGAGGGCCACGAGACTTCGACCAGCGCGCAAAAATGGAGGCTCTAGACCCTTCCAGAGCCGAGATATCGAAGGTAAAAATTTTGACCAGAAAAAAAAAACATAAGGGGTAACACTGTCATTTTTTTTTTTGGCCGAAATTTTGACCCCCTCCGATCTTCTTCAAACTCTGGATTCTGACAGAGGGCCACGAGACTTCGACCACCGCGCAAAAATGGAGGCTCTAGACCCTTCCAGAGCCGAGATATCGAAGGTCAAAATTTTGACCAGAAAAAAAAAACATAAGGGGTAACACTGTCATTTTTTTTTTGGCCGAAACTTTGACCCCCTCCGATCTTCTTCAAACTCTGGATTCTGACAGAGGGCCACGAGACTTCGACCAGCGCGCAAAAATGGAGGCTCTAGACCCTTCCAGAGCCGAGATATCGAAGGTCAAAATTTTGACCAGAAAAAAAAACATAAGGGGTAACACTGTCATTTTTTTTTTTTGGCCGAAATTTTGACCCCCTCCGATCTTCTTCAAACTCTGGATTCTGACAGAGGGCCACGAGACTTCGACCAGCGCGCAAAAATGGAGGCTCTAGACCCTTCCAGAGCCGAGATATCGAAGGTCAAAATTTTGACCAGAAAAAAAAACATAAGGGGTAACACTGTCATTTTTTTTTTTGGCCGAAATTTTGACCCCCTCCGATCTTCTTCAAACTCTGGATTCTGACAGAGGGCCACGAGACTTCGACCAGCGCGCAAAAATGGAGGCTCTAGACCCTTCCAGAGCCGAGATATCGAAGGTCAAAATTTTGACCAGAAAAAAAAACATAAGGGGTAACACTGTCATTTTTTTTTTTTTTGGCCGAAATTTTGACCCCCTCCGATCTTCTTCAAACTCTGGATTCTGACAGAGGGACACGAGACTTCGACCAGCGCGCAAAAATGGAGGCTCTAGACCCTTCCAGAGCCGAGATATCGAAGGTCAAAATTTTGACCAGAAAAAAAAACATAAGGGGTAACACTGTCATTTTTTTTTTTGGCCGAAATTTTGACCCCCTCTGATCTTCTTCAAACTCTGGATTCTGACAGAGGGCCACGAGACTTCGACCAGCGCGCAAAAATTGAGGCTCTAGACCCTTCCAGAGCCGAGATATCGAAGGTCAAAATTTTGACCAGAAAAAAAAACATAAGGGGTAACAATGTCTTTTTTTTTTTTTGGCCGAAATTTTGACCCCCTCCGATCTTCTTCAAACTCTGGATTCTGACAGAGGGCCACGAGACTTCGACCAGCGCGCAAAAATGGAGGCTCTAGACCCTTCCAGAGCCGAGATATCGAAGGTCAAAATTTTGACCAGAAAAAAAAACATAAGGGGTAACACTGTCATTTTTTTTTTGGCCGAAATTTTGACCCCCTCCGATCTTCTTCAAACTCTGGATTCTGACAGAGGGCCACGAGACTTCGACCAGCGCGCAAAAATGGAGGCTCTAGACCCTTCCAGAGCCGAGATATCGAAGGTCAAAATTTTGACCAGAAAAAAAAAACACAAGGGGTAACACTGTCATTTTTTTTTGGCCGAAATTTTGACCCCCTCCGATCTTCTTCAAACTCTGGATTCTGACAGAGGGCCACGAGACTTCGACCAGCGCGCAAAAATGGAGGCTCTAGACCCTTCCAGAGCCGAGATATCGAAGGTCAAAATTTTGACCAGAAAAAAAAAACATAAGGGGTAACACTGTCATTTTTTTTTTTTTGGCCGAAATTTTGACCCCCTCCGATCTTCTTCAAACTCTGGATTCTGACAGAGGGCCACGAGACTTCGACCAGCGCGCAAAAATGGAGGCTCTAGACCCTTCCAGAGCCGAGATATCGAAGGTCAAAATTTTGACCAGAAAAAAGAACATAAGGGGTAAGTAACACTGTCATTTTTTTTTTTTGGCCGAAATTTTGACCCCCTCCGATCTTCTTCAAACTCTGGATTCTGACAGAGGGCCACGAGACTTCGACCAGCGCGCAAAAATGGAGGCTCTAGACCCTTCCAGAGCCGAGATATCGAAGGTCAAAATTTTGACCAGAAAAAAAAAACATAAGGGGTAACACTGTCATTTTTTTTTTTGGCCGAAATTTTGACCCCCTCCGATCTTCTTCAAACTCTGGATTCTGACAGAGGGCCACGAGACTTCGACCAGCGCGCAAAAATGGAGGCTCTAGACCCTTCCAGAGCCGAGATATCGAAGGTCAAAATTTTGACCAGAAAAAAAAACATAAGGGGTAACACTGTAATTTTTTTTTTTTTGGCCGAAATTTTGACCCCCTCCGATCTTCTTCAAACTCTGGATTCTGACAGAGGGCCACGAGACTTCGACCAGCGCGCAAAAATGGAGGCTCTAGACCCTTCCAGAGCCGAGATATTGAAGGTCAAAATTTTGACCAGAAAAAAAACATAAGGGGTAACACTGTCATTTTTTTTTTGGCCGAAATTTTGACCCCCTCCGATCTTCTTCAAACTCTGGATTCTGACAGAGGGCCACGAGACTTCGACCAGCGCGCAAAAATGGAGGCTCTAGACCCTTCCAGAGCCGAGATATCGAAGGTCAAAATTTTGACCAGAAAAAAAAAACATAAGGGGTAACACTGTCATTTTTTTTTTTTTTGGCCGAAATTTTGACCCCCTCCGATCTTCTTCAAACTCTGGATTCTGACAGAGGGCCACGAGACTTCGACCAGCGCGCAAAAATGGAGGCTCTAGACCCTTCCAGAGCCGAGATATCGAAGGTCAAAATTTTGACCAGAAAAAAAAAACATAAGGGGTAACACTGTCATTTTTTTTTTTTTGGCCGAAATTTTGACCCCCTCCGATCTTCTTCAAACTCTGGATTCTGACAGAGGGCCACGAGACTTCGACCAGCGCGCAAAAATGGAGGCTCTAGACCCTTCCAGAGCCGAGATATCGAAGGTCAAAATTTTGACCAGAAAAAAAAACATAAGGGGTAACACTGTCATTTTTTTTTTTTTTGGACGAAATTTTGATCCCCTCCGATCTTCTTCAAACTCTGGATTCTGACAGAGGGCCACGAGACTTCGACCAGCGCGCAAAAATGGAGGCTCTAGACCCTTCCAGAGCCGAGATATCGAAGGTCAAAATTTTGACCAGAAAAAAAAAACATAAGGGGTAACACTGTCATTTTTTTTTTTTGGCCGAAATTTTGACCCCCTCCGATCTTCTTCAAACTCTGGATTCTGACAGAGGGCCACGAGACTTCGACCAGCGCGCAAAAATGGAGGCTCTAGACCCTTCCAGAGCCGAGATATCGAAGGTCAAAATTTTGACCAGAAAAAAAAAACATAAGGGGTAACACTGTCATTTTTTTTTTTTGGCCGAAATTTTGACCCCCTCCGATCTTCTTCAAACTCTGGATTCTGACAGAGGGCCACGAGACTTCGACCACCGCGCAAAAATGGAGGCTCTAGACCCTTCCAGAGCCGAGATATCGAAGGTCAAAATTTTGACCAGAAAAAAAAACATAAGGGGTAACACTGTCATTTTTTTTTTGGCCGAAACTTTGACCCCCTCCGATCTTCTTCAAACTCTGGATTCTGACAGAGGGCCACGAGACTTCGACCAGCGCGCAAAAATGGAGGCTCTAGACCCTTCCAGAGCCGAGATATCGAAGGTCAAAATTTTGACCAGAAAAAAAAACATAAGGGGTAACACTGTCATTTTTTTTTTTGGACGAAATTTTGACCCCCTCCGATCTTCTTCAAACTCTGGATTCTGACAGAGGGCCACGAGACTTCGACCAGCGCGCAAAAATGGAAGCTCTAGACCCTTCCAGAGCCGAGATATCGAAGGTCAAAATTTTGACCAGAAAAAAAAACATAAGGGGTAACACTGTCATTTTTTTTTTTTTGGCCGAAATTTTGACCCCCTCCGATCTTCTTCAAACTCTGGATTCTGACAGAGGGCCACGAGACTTCGACCAGCGCGCAAAAATGGAGGCTCTAGACCCTTCCAGAGCCGAGATATCGAAGGTCAAAATTTTGACCAGAAAAAAAAACATAAGGGGTAACACTGTCATTTTTTTTTTTGGCCGAAATTTTGACCCCCTCCGATCTTCTTCAAACTCTGGATTCTGACAGAGGGCCACGAGACTTCGACCAGCGCGCAAAAATGGAGGCTCTAGACCCTTCCAGAGCCGAGATATCGAAGGTCAAAATTTTGACCAGAAAAAAAAACATAAGGGGTAACACTGTCATTTTTTTTTTTTTGGCCGAAATTTTGACCCCCTCCGATCTTCTTCAAACTCTGGATTCTGACAGAGGGACACGAGACTTCGACCAGCGCGCAAAAATGGAGGCTCTAGACCCTTCCAGAGCCGAGATATCGAAGGTCAAAATTTTGACCAGAAAAAAAAACATAAGGGGTAACACTGTCATTTTTTTTTTTGGCCGAAATTTTGACCCCCTCCGATCTTCTTCAAACTCTGGATTCTGACAGAGGGCCACGAGACTTCGACCAGCGCGCAAAAATTGAGGCTCTAGACCCTTCCAGAGCCGAGATATCGAAGGTCAAAATTTTGACCAGAAAAAAAAACATAAGGGGTAACAATGTCTTTTTTTTTTTTTGGCCGAAATTTTGACCCCCTCCGATCTTCTTCAAACTCTGGATTCTGACAGAGGGCCACGAGACTTCGACCAGCGCGCAAAAATGGAGGCTCTAGACCCTTCCAGAGCCGAGATATCGAAGGTCAAAATTTTGACCAGAAAAAAAAACATAAGGGGTAACACTGTCATTTTTTTTTTTTTTGGCCGAAATTTTGACCCCCTCCGATCTTCTTCAAACTCTGGATTCTGACAGAGGGCCACGAGACTTCGACCAGCGCGCAAAAATGGAGGCTCTAGACCCTTCCAGAGCCGAGATATCGAAGGTCAAAATTTTGACCAGAAAAAAAAAACACAAGGGGTAACACTGTCATTTTTTTTTTTTGGCCGAAATTTTGACCCCCTCCGATCTTCTTCAAACTCTGGATTCTGACAGAGGGCCACGAGACTTCGACCAGCGCGCAAAAATGGAGGCTCTAGACCCTTCCAGAGCCGAGATATCGAAGGTCAAAATTTTGACCAGAAAAAAAAACATAAGGGGTAACACTGTCATTTTTTTTTTTTGGCCGAAATTTTGACCCCCTCCGATCTTCTTCAAACTCTGGATTCTGACAGAGGGCCACGAGACTTCGACCAGCGCGCAAAAATGGAGGCTCTAGACCCTTCCAGAGCCGAGATATCGAAGGTCAAAATTTTGACCAGAAAAAAAAACATAAGGGGTAACACTGTCATTTTTTTTTTTTTGGCCGAAATTTTGACCCCCTCCGATCTTCTTCAAACTCTGGATTCTGACAGAGGGCCACGAGACTTCGACCAGCGCGCAAAAATGGAGGCTCTAGACCCTTCCAGAGCCGAGATATCGAAGGTCAAAATTTTGACCAGAAAAAAAAACATAAGGGGTAACACTGTCATTTTTTTTTTGGCCGAAATTTTGACCCCCTCCGATCTTCTTCAAACTCTGGATTCTGACAGAGGGCCACGAGACTTCGACCAGCGCGCAAAAATGGAGGCTCTAGACCCTTCCAGAGCCGAGATATCGAAGGTCAAAATTTTGACCAGAAAAAAAACATAAGGGGTAACACTGTCATTTTTTTTTTTGGCCGAAATTTTGACCCCCTCCGATCTTCTTCAAACTCTGGATTCTGACAGAGGGCCACGAGACTTCGACCAGCGCGCAAAAATGGAGGCTCTAGACCCTTCCAGAGCCGAGATATCGAAGGTCAAAATTTTGACCAGAAAAAAAAACATAAGGGGTAACACTGTCATTTATTTTTTTGGCCGAAATTTTGACCCCCTCCGATCTTCTTCAAACTCTGGATTCTGACAGAGGGCCACGAGACTTCGACCAGCGCACAAAAATGGAGGCTCTAGACGCTTCCAGAGCCGAGATATCGAAGGTCAAAATATTGACCAGAAAAAAAAACATAAGGGGTAACACTGTCATTTTTTTTTGGCCGAAATTTTGACCCCCTCCGATCTTCTTCAAACTCTGGATTCTGACAGAGGGCCACGAGACTTCGACCAGCGCGCAAAAATGGAGGCTCTAGACCCTTCCAGAGCCGAGATATCAAAGGTCAAAATTTTGACCAGAAAAAAAAACATAAGGGGTAACACTGTCATTTTTTTTTTTTGGCCGAAATTTTGACCCCCTCCAATCTTCTTCAAACTCTGGACTCTGACAGAGGGCCACGAGACTTCGACCAGCGCGCAAAAATGGAGGCTCTAGATCCTTATAGAGCCGAGATATCGAAGGTCAAAATTTTGACCAGAAAAAAAAACATAAGGGGTAACACTGTCATTTTTTTTTGGCCGAAATTTTGACCCCCTCCAATCTTCTTCAAACTCTGGATTCTGACAGAGGGCCACGAGACTTCGACCAGCGCGCAAAAATGGAGGCTCTAGACCCTTCCAGAGCCGAGATATCGAAGGTCAAAATTTTGACCAGAAAAAAAAACATAAGGGGTAACACTGTCATTTTTTTTTTGGCCGAAATTTTGACCCCCTCCGATCTTCTTCAAACTCTGGATTCTGACAGAGGGCCACAAGACTTCGACCAGCGCACAAAAATGGAGGCTCTAGACGCTTCCAGAGCCGAGATATCGAAGGTCAAAATTTTGACCAGAAAAAAAAACATAAGGGGTAACACTGTCATTTTTTTTTTGGCCGAAATTTTGACCCCCTCCGATCTTCTTCAAACTCTGGATTCTGACAGAGGGCCACGAGACTTCGACCAGCGCGCAAAAATGGAGGCTCTAGACCCTTCCAGAGCCGAGATATCGAAGGTCAAAATTTTGACCAGAAAAAAAAACATAAGGGGTAACACTGTCATTTTTTTTTTTTGGCCGAAATTTTGACCCCCTCCGATCTTCTTCAAACTCTGAATTCTGACAGAGGGCCACGAGACTTCGACCAGCGCGCAAAAATGGAGGCTCTAGACCCTTCCAGAGCCGAGATATCGAAGGTCAAAATTTTGACCAGAAAAAAAAAACATAAGGGGTAACACTGTCATTTTTTTTTTTTTGGCCGAAATTTTGACCCCCTCCGATCTTCTTCAAACTCTGGATTCTGACAGAGGGCCACGAGACTTCGACCAGCGCGCAAAAATGGAGGCTCTAGACCCTTCCAGAGCCGAGATATTGAAGGTCAAAATTTTGACCAGAAAAAAAAACATAAGGGGTAACACTGTCATTTTTTTTTTGGCCGAAATTTTGACCCCCTCCGATCTTCTTCAAACTCTGGATTCTGACAGAGGGCCACGAGACTTCGACCACCGCGCAAAAATGGAGGCTCTAGACCCTTCCAAAGCCGAGATATCGAAGGTCAAAATTTTGACCAGAAAAAAAACATAAGGGGTAACACTGTCATTTTTTTTTTTTGGCCGAAATTTTGACCCCCTCCGATCTTCTTCAAACTCTGGATTCTGACAGAGGGCCACGAGACTTCGACCAGCGCGCAAAAATGGAGGCTCTAGACCCTTCCAGAGCCGAGATATTGAAGGTCAAAATTTTAACCAGAAAAAAAAACATAAGGGGTAACACTGTCTTTTTTTTTTTTGGC
This sequence comes from Cyprinella venusta, assembly GCA_038021265.1. Classification (NCBI taxonomy): domain Eukaryota; kingdom Metazoa; phylum Chordata; class Actinopteri; order Cypriniformes; family Leuciscidae; genus Cyprinella; species Cyprinella venusta. The sequence continues at coordinate 3,594,498 of CM075876.1, read as the reverse complement.
CGAAATTTTGACCCCCTCCGATCTTCTTCAAACTCTGGATTCTGACAGAGGGCCACGAGACTTCGACCAGCGCACAAAAATGGAGGCTCTAGACCCTTCCAGAGCCGAGATATCGAAGGTCAAAATTTTGACCAGAAAAAAAAACATAAGGGGTAACACTGTCATTTTTTTTTTTGGCCGAAATTTTGACCCCCTCCAATCTTCTTCAAACTCTGGATTCTGACAGAGGGCCACGAGACTTCGACCAGCGCGTAAAAATGGAGGCTCTAGACCCTTCCAGAGCCGAGATATCGAAGGTCAAAATTTTGACCAGAAAAAAAAACATAAGGGGTAACACTGTCATTTTTTTTTTGGCCGAAATTTTGACCCCCTCCAATCTTCTTCAAACTCTGGATTCTGACAGAGGGCCACAAGACTTCGACCAGCGCGCAAAAATGGAGGCTCTAGACCCTTCCAGAGCCGAGATATCGAAGGTCAAAATTTTGACCAGAAAAAAAAACATAAGGGGTAACACTGTCATTTTTTTTTTTGGCCGAAATTTTGACCCCCTCCGATCTTCTTCAAACTCTGGATTCTGACAGAGGGCCACGAGACTTCGACCAGCGCACAAAAATGGAGGCTCTAGACCCTTCCAGAGCCGAGATATCGAAGGTCAAAATTTTGACCAGAAAAAAAAAACATAAGGGGTAACACTGTCATTTTTTTTTTTTGGCCGAAATTTTGACCCCCTCCGATCTTCTTCAAACTCTGGATTCTGACAGAGGGCCACGAGACTTCGACCAGCGCGCAAAAATGGAGGCTTTAGACCCTACCAGAGCCGAGATATCGAAGGTCAAAATTTTGACCAGGAAAAAAAACATAAGGGGTAACACTGTCATTTTTTTTTTTTTTGGCCGAAATTTTGACCCCCTCCGATCTTCTTCAAACTCTGGATTCTGACAGAGGGCCACGAGACTTCCACCAGCGCGCAAAAATGGAGGCTCTAGACCCTTCCAGAGCCGAGATATCGAAGGTCAAAATTTTGACCAGAAAAAAAAAACATAAGGGGTAACACTGTCATTTTTTTTTTTGGCCGAAATTTTTACCCCCTCCGATCTTCTTCAAACTCTGGATTCTGACAGAGGGCCACGAGACTTCGACCAGCGCACAAAAATGGAGGCTCTAGACCCTTCCAGAGCCGAGATATCGAAGGTCAAAATTTTGACCAGAAAAAAAAACATAAGGGGTAACACTGTCATTTTTTTTTTTTTGGCCGAAATTTTGACCCCCTCCGATCTTCTTCAAACTCTGGATTCTGACAGAGGGCCACGAGACTTCGACCAGCGCGCAAAAATGGAGGCTCTAGACCCTTCCAGAGCTGAGATATTGAAACTCAAAATTTTGACCAGAAAAAAAAATGACAGTGTTACCCCTTACATTTTTTTTCGGGGGGTGAAAAATTAAGTTTCTCCAATCTTCACAAAACTCTGGATTCTGATAGAGGGCCACGAGACATGGACCTGGGTGCAAAAATTGAGGCTGTAGACCCTTCCAGAGCTGAGATATTGAAACTCAAAATTTTGACCAGAAAAAAAATGACAGTGTTACCCCTTACATTTTTTTCGGGGGGTGAAAAATTAAGTTTCTCCAATCTTCTCAAAACTCTGGATTCTGATAGAGGGCCACGAGACATGGACCTGGGTGCAAAAATTGAGGCTGTAGACCCTTCCAGAGCTGAGATATTGAAACTCAAAATTTTGACCAGAAAAAAAAAATGACAGTGTTACCCCTTACATTTTTTTTCGGGGGGTGAAAAATTAAGTTTCTCCAATCTTCTCAAAACTCTGGATTCTGATAGAGGGCCACGAGACATGGACCTGGGTGCAAAAATTGAGGCTGTAGACCCTTCCAGAGCTGAGATATTGAAACTCAAAATTTTGACCAGAAAAAAAAATGACAGTGTTACCCCTTACATTTTTTTTCGGGGGGTGAAAAATTAAGTTTCTCCAATCTTCTCAAAACTCTGGATTCTGATAGAGGGCCACGAGACATGGACCTGGGTGCAAAAATTGAGGCTGTAGACCCTTCCAGAGCTGAGATATTGAAACTCAAAATTTTAACCAGAAAAAAAATGACAGTGTTACCCCTTACATTTTTTTTCGGGGGTGAAAAATTAAGTTTCTCCAATCTTCTCAAAACTCTGGATTCTGATAGAGGGCCACGAGACATGGACCTGTGTGCAAAAATTGAGGCTGTAGACCCTTCCAGAGCTGAGATATTGAAACTCAAAATTTTGACCAGAAAAAAAAAATGACAGTGTTACCCCTTACATTTTTTTTCGGGGGGTGAAAAATTAAGTTTCTCCAATCTTCTCAAAACTCTGGATTCTGATAGAGGGCCATGAGACATGGACCTGGGTGCAAAAATTGAGGCTGTAGACCCTTCCAGAGCTAAAATATTGAAACTCAAAATTTTGACCAGAAAAAAAAATGACAGTGTTACCCCTTACATTTTTTTTCGGGGGGTGAAAAATTAAGTTTCTCCAATCTTCTCAAAACTCTGGATTCTGATAGAGGGCCACGAGACATGGACCTGGGTGCAAAAATTGAGGCTGTAAACCCTTCCAGAGCTGAGATATTGAAACTCAAAATTTTGACCAGAAAAAAAAATGACAGTGTTACCCCTTACATTTTTTTTCGGGGGGTGAAAAATTAAGTTTCTCCAATCTTCTCAAAACTCTGGATTCTGATAGAGGGCCACGAGACATGGACCTGGGTGCAAAAATTGAGGCTGTAGACCCTTCCAGAGCTGAGATATTGAAACTCAAAATTTTGACCAGAAAAAAAAATGACAGTGTTACCCCTTACATTTTTTTTCGGGGGGTGAAAAATTAAGTTTCTCCAATCTTCTCAAAACTCTGGATTCTGATAGAGGGCCACAAGACATGGACCTGGGTGCAAAAATTGAGGCTGTAGACCCTTCCAGAGCTGAGATATTGAAACTCAAAATTTTGACCAGAAAAAAAAAATGACAGTGTTACCCCTTACGTTTTTTTTCGGGGGGTGAAAAATTAAGTTTCTCCAATCTTCTCAAAACTCTGGATTCTGATAGAGGGCCACGAGACATGGACCTGGGTGCAAAAATTGAGGCTGTAGACCCTTCCAGAGCTGAGATATTGAAACTCAAAATTTTGACCAGAAAAAAAATGACAGTGTTACCGCTTCATTTTTTTCGGGGGGTGAAAAATTAAGTTTCTCCAATCTTCTCAAAACTCTGGATTCTGATAGAGGGCCACGAGACATGGACCTGGGTGCAAAAGTTGAGGCTGTAGACCCTTCCAGAGCTAAAATATTGAAACTCAAAATTTTGACCAGAAAAAAAAATGACAGTGTTACCCCTTACATTTTTTTCGGGGGGTGATAAATTAAGTTTCTCCAATCTTCTCAAAACTCTGGATTCTGATAGAGGGCCACGAGACATGGACCTGGGTGCAAAAATTGAGGCTGTAGACCCTTCCAGAGCTGAGATATTGAAACTCAAAATTTTGACCATTAAAAAAAATGACAGTGTTACCCCTTACATTTTTTTTCGGGGGGTGAAAAATTAAGTTTCTCCTATCTTCTCAAAACTCTGGATTCTGATAGAGGGCCACGAAACATGGACCTGGGTGCAAGAATTGAGGCTGTAGACCCTTCCAGAGCTGAGATATTGAAACTCAAAATTTTGACCAGAAAAAAAAATGACAGTGTTACCCCTTACATTTTTTTTTGGGGGGGGGGGTGAAAAATTAAGTTTCTCCAATCTTCTCAAAACTCTGGATTCTGATAGAGGGCCACGAGACATGGACCTGGGTGCAAAAATTGAGGCTGTAGACCCTTCCACAGCTGAGATATTGAAACTCAAAATTTTGACCAGAAAAAAAAATGACAGTGTTACCCCTTACATTTTTTTTCGGGGTGTGAAAAATTAAGTTTCTCCAATCTTCTCAAAACTCTGGATTCTGATAGAGGGCCACGAGACATGGACCTGGGTGCAAAAATTGAGGCTGTAGACCCTTCCAGAGCTGAGATATTGAAACTCAAAATTTTGACCAGAAAAAAAAATGACAGTGTTACCCCTTAAATTTTTTTTCGGGGGGTGAAAAATTAAGTTTCTCCAATCTTCTCAAAACTCTGGATTCTGATAGAGGGCCACGAGACATGGACCTGGGTGCAAAAATTGAGGCTGTAGACCCTTCCAGAGCTGAGATATTGAAACTCAAAATTTTGACCAGAAAAAAAAATGACAGTGTTACCCCTTATATTTTTTTCTGGGGGTGAAAAATTAAGTTTCTCCAATCTTCTCAAAACTCTGGATTCTGATAGAGGGCCACGAGACATGGACCTGGGTGCAAAAATTGAGGCTGTAGACCCTTCCAGAGCTGAGATATTGAAACTCAAAATTTTGACCAGAAAAAAAAATGACAGTGTTACCCCTTACGTTTTTTTTTCGGGGGGTGAAAAATTAAGTTTCTCCAATCTTCACAAAACTCTGGATTCTGATAGAGGGCCACGAGACATGGACCTGGGTGCAAAAATTGAGGCTGTAGACCCTTCCAGAGCTGAGATATTGAAACTCAAAATTTTGACCAGAAAAAAAATGACAGTGTTACCCCTTACATTTTTTTTCGGGGGGTGAAAAATTAAGTTTCTCCAATCTTCTCAAAACTCTGGATTCTGATAGAGGGCCACGAGACATGGACCTGGGTGCAAAAATTGAGGCTGTAGACCCTTCCAGAGCTAAAATATTGAACCTCAAAATTTTGACCAGAAAAAAAAATGACAGTGTTACCCCTTACATTTTTTTTCGGGGGGTGAAAAATTAAGTTTCTCCAATCTTCTCAAAACTCTGGATTCTGATAGAGGGCCACGAGACATGGACCTGGGTGCAAAAATTGAGGCTGTAGACCCTTCCAGAGCTGAGATATTGAAACTCAAAATTTTGACCAGAAAAAAAATGACAGTGTTACCCCTTACATTTTTTTTCGGGGGGTGAAAAATTAAGTTTCTCCAATCTTCTCAAAACTCTGGATTCTGATAGAGGGCCACGAGACATGGACCTGGGTGCAAAAATTGAGGCTGTAGACCCTTCCAGAGCTGAGATATTGAAACTCAAAATTTTGACCAGAAAAAAAAAATGACAGTGTTACCCCTTACGTTTTTTTTTTTTTTTCGGGGGGTGAAAAATTAAGTTTCTCCAATCTTCTCAAAACTCTGGATTCTGATAGAGGGCCACGAGACATGGACCTGGGTGCAAAAATTGAGGCTGTAGACCCTTCCAGAGCTGAGATATTGAAACTCAAAATTTTGACCAGAAAAAAAAAATGACAGTGTTACCCCTTACATTTTTTTTTCGGGGGGTGAAAAATTAAGTTTCTCCAATCTTCTCAAAACTCTGGATTCTGATAGAGGGCCACGAGACATGGACCTGGGTGCAAAAATTGAGGCTGTAGACCCTTCCAGAGCTGAGATATTGAAACTCAAAATTTTGACCAGAAAAAAAAATGACAGTGTTACCCCTTAAATTTTTTTTCGGGGGGTGAAAAATTAAGTTTCTCCAATCTTCTCAAAACTCTGGATTCTGTTAGAGGGCCACGAGACATGGACCTGGGTGCAAAAATTGAGGCTGTAGACCCTTTCAGAGCTGAGATATTGAAACTCAAAATTTTGACCAGAAAAAAAAAATGACAGTGTTACCCCTTACATTTTTTTCGGGGGGTGAAAAATTAAGTTTCTCCAATCTTCTCAAAACTCTGGATTCTGATAGAGGGCCACGAGACATGGACCTGGGTGCAAAAATTGAGGCTGTAGACCCTTCCAGAGCTGAGATATTGAAACTCAAAATTTTGACCAGAAAAAAAAAATGACAGTGTTACCCCTTACATTTTTTTTTCGGGGGGTGAAAAATTAAGTTTCTCCAATCTTCTCAAAACTCTGGATTCTGATAGAGGGCCACGAGACATGGACCTGGGTGCAAAAATTGAGGCTGTAGACCCTTCCAGAGCTGAGATATTGAAACTCAAAATTTTGTCCAGAAAAAAAAAAGACAGTGTTACCCCTTATGTTTTTTTTATTTTTTTTGCAAAAAATTAAGTTTCCCCAATCTTCTCAAAACTCTGGATTCTGATAGAGGGCCATGACACTTAGACCTGAGTGCAAAAATGGAGGCTCTAGACCCTTCCAGAGCTGCGATATTGAAACTCAAAATTTTGTCCAGAAAAAAAAAACGACAGTGTTACCCCTTATGTTTTTTTATTTTTTTGGCAAAAAATTAAGTTTCCCCAATCTTCTCAAAACTTTGGATTCTGATAGAGGGCCATGACACTTAGACCTGAGTGCAAAAATGGAGGCTCTAGACCCTTCCAGAGCTGAGATATTGAAACTCAAAATTTTGTCCAGAAAAAAAACGACAGTGTTACCCCTTATGTTTTTTTTTATTTTTTTTGGCAAAAAATAAAGTTTCCCCAATCTTCTCAAAACTCTGGATTCTGATAGAGGGCCAAGACACTTAGACCTGAGTGCAAAAATGGAGGCTCTAGACCCTTCCAGAGCTGAGATATTGAAACTCAAAATTTTGTCCAGAAAAAAAAACGACAGTGTTACCCCTTATGTTTTTTTTATTTTTTTGGCAAAAAATTAAGTTTCCCCAATCTTCTCAAAACTCTGGATTCTGATAGAGGGACATGACACTTAGACCTGAGTGCAAAAATGGAGGCTCTAGACCCTTCCAGAGCTGAGATATTGAAACTCAAAATTTTGTCCAGAAAAAAAAACCGACAGTGTTACCCCTTATGTTTTTTTGTTTTTTTTTTTTTTGGCAAAAAAATAAGTTTCCCCAATCTTCTCAAAACTCTGGATTCTGATAGAGGGCCACGAGACATGGACCTGGGTGCAAAAATTGAGGCTGTAGACCCTTCCAGAGCTGAGATATTGAAACTCAAAATTTTGACCAGAAAAAAAAAATGACAGTGTTACCCCTTACGTTTTTTTTTCGGGGGGTGAAAAATTAAGTTTCTCCAATCTTTTCAAAACTCTGGATTCTGATAAAGGGCCACGAGACATGGACCTGGGTGCAAAAATTGAGGCTGTAGACCCTTCCAGAGCTGAGATATTGAAACTCAAAATTTTGACCAGAAAAAAAAAATGACAGTGTTACCCCTTACATTTTTTTTCGGGGGGTGAAAAATTAAGTTTCTCCAATCTTCTCAAAACTCTGGATTCTGATAGAGGGCCACGAGACATGGACCTGGGTGCAAAAATTGAGGCTGTAGACCCTTCCAGAGCTGAGATATTGAAACTCAAAATTTTGTCCAGAAAAAAAAAAGACAGTGTTACCCCTTACATTTTTTTTTGGGGGGGGGGGGGTGAAAAATTAAGTTTCTCCAATCTTCTCAAAACTCTGGATTCTGATAGAGGGCCACGAGACATGGACCTGGGTGCAAAAATTGAGGCTGTAGACCCTTCCAGAGCTGAGATATTGAAACTCAAAATTTTGACCAGAAAAAAAAAATGACAGTGTTACCCCTTACATTTTTTTTCGGGGGGTGAAAAATTAAGTTTCTCCAATCTTCTCAAAACTCTGGATTCTGATAGAGGGCCACGAGACATGGACCTGGGTGCAAAAATTTGAGGCTGCAGACCCTTCCAGAGCTGAGATATTGAAACTCAAAATTTTGACCAGAAAAAAAAATGACAGTGTTACCCCTTACATTTTTTTTCGGGGGGTGAAAAATTAAGTTTCTCCAATCTTCTCAAAACTCTGGATTCTGATAGAGGGCCACGAGACATGGACCTGGGTGCAAAAATTGAGGCTGTAGACCCTTCCAGAGCTGAGATATTGAAACTCAAAATTTTGACCATAAAAAAAAATGACAGTGTTACCCCTTACATTTTTTTTCGGGGGGTGAAAAATTAAGTTTCTCCAATCTTCTCAAAACTCTGGATTCTGATAGAGGGCCACGAGACATGGACCTGGGTGCAAAAATTGAGGCTGTAGACCCTTCCAGAGCTGAGATATTGAAACTCAAAATTTTGACCAGAAAAAAAAATGACAGTGTTACCCCTTACATTTTTTTTCGGGGGGTGAAAAATTAAGTTTCTCCAATCTTCTCAAAACTCTGGATTCTGATAGAGGGCCACAAGACATGGACCTGGGTGCAAAAATTGAGGCTGTAGACCCTTCCAGAGCTGAGATATTGAAACTCAAAATTTTGACCAGAAAAAAAAAATGACAGTGTTACCCCTTACGTTTTTTTTCGGGGGGTGAAAAATTAAGTTTCTCCAATCTTCTCAAAACTCTGGATTCTGATAGAGGGCCACGAGACATGGACCTGGGTGCAAAAATTGAGGCTGTAGACCCTTCCAGAGCTGAGATATTGAAACTCAAAATTTTGACCAGAAAAAAAATGACAGTGTTACCGCTTCATTTTTTTCGGGGGGTGAAAAATTAAGTTTCTCCAATCTTCTCAAAACTCTGGATTCTGATAGAGGGCCACGAGACATGGACCTGGGTGCAAAAGTTGAGGCTGTAGACCCTTCCAGAGCTAAAATATTGAAACTCAAAATTTTGACCAGAAAAAAAAATGACAGTGTTACCCCTTACATTTTTTTCGGGGGGTGAAAAATTAAGTTTCTCCAATCTTCTCAAAACTCTGGATTCTGATAGAGGGCCACGAGACATGGACCTGGGTGCAAAAATTGAGGCTGTAGACCCTTCCAGAGCTGAGATATTGAAACTCAAAATTTTGACCAGAAAAAAAAATGACAGTGTTACACCTTACATTTTTTTTTGGGGGGGGGGGGGGGGTGAAAAATTAAGTTTCTCCAATCTTCTCAAAACTCTGGATTCTGATAGAGGGCCACGAGACATGGACCTGGGTGCAAAAATTGAGGCTGTAGACCCTTCCACAGCTGAGATATTGAAACTCAAAATTTTGACCAGAAAAAAAAATGACAGTGTTACCCCTTACATTTTTTTTCGGGGGGTGAAAAATTAAGTTTCTCCAATCTTCTCAAAACTCTGGATTCTGATAGAGGGCCACGAGACATGGACCTGGGTGCAAAAATTGAGGCTGTAGACCCTTCCAGAGCTGAGATATTGAAACTCAAAATTTTGACCAGAAAAAAAAATGACAGTGTTACCCCTTACATTTTTTTTCGGGGTGTGAAAAATTAAGTTTCTCCAATCTTCTCAAAACTCTGGATTCTGATAGAGGGCCACGAGACATGGACCTGGGTGCAAAAATTGAGGCTGTAGACCCTTCCAGAGCTGAGATATTGAAACTCAAAATTTTGACCAGAAAAAAAAATGACAGTGTTACCCCTTACATTTTTTTTCGGGGGGTGAAAAATTAAGTTTCTCCAATCTTCTCAAAACTCTGGATTCTGATAGAGGGCCACGAGACATGGACCTGGGTGCAAAAATTGAGGCTGTAGACCCTTCCACAGCTGAGATATTGAAACTCAAAATTTTGACCAGAAAAAAAAATGACAGTGTTACCCCTTACATTTTTTTTCGGGGGGTGAAAAATTAAGTTTCTCCAATCTTCTCAAAACTCTGGATTCTGATAGAGGGCCACGAGACATGGACCTGGGTGCAAAAATTGAGGCTGTAGACCCTTCCAGAGCTGAGATATTGAAACTCAAAATTTTGACCAGAAAAAAAAATGACAGTGTTACCCCTTACATTTTTTTTCGGGGTGTGAAAAATTAAGTTTCTCCAATCTTCTCAAAACTCTGGATTCTGATAGAGGGCCACGAGACATGGACCTGGGTGCAAAAATTGAGGCTGTAGACCCTTCCAGAGCTGAGATATTGAAACACAAAATTTTGACCAGAAAAAAAAATGACAGTGTTACCCCTTACATTTTTTTTCGGGGGGTGAAAAATTAAGTTTCTCCAATCTTCTCAAAACTCTGGATTCTGATAGAGGGCCACGAGACATGGACCTGGGTGCAAAAATTGAGGCTGTAGACCCTTCCAGAGCTGAGATATTGAAACTCAAAATTTTGACCAGAAAAAAAAATGACAGTGTTACCCCTTATATTTTTTTCTGGGGGTGAAAAATTAAGTTTCTCCAATCTTCTCAAAACTCTGGATTCTGATAGAGGGCCACGAGACATGGACCTGGGTGCAAAAATTGAGGCTGTAGACCCTTCCAGAGCTGAGATATTGAAACTCAAAATTTTGACCAGAAAAAAAAAATGACAGTGTTACCCCTTACGTTTTTTTTTCGGGGGGTGAAAAATTAAGTTTCTCCAATCTTCACAAAACTCTGGATTCTGATAGAGGGCCACGAGACATGGACCTGGGTGCAAAAATTGAGGCTGTAGACCCTTCCAGAGCTGAGATATTGAAACTCAAAATTTTGACCAGAAAAAAAATGACAGTGTTACCCCTTACATTTTTTTTCGGGGGGTGAAAAATTAAGTTTCTCCAATCTTCTCAAAACTCTGGATTCTGATAGAGGGCCACGAGACATGGACCTGGGTGCAAAAATTGAGGCTGTAGACCCTTCCAGAGCTAAAATATTGAACCTCAAAATTTTGACCAGAAAAAAAAATGACAGTGTTACCCCTTACATTTTTTTTCGGGGGGTGAAAAATTAAGTTTCTCCAATCTTCTCAAAACTCTGGATTCTGATAGAGGGCCACGAGACATGGACCTGGGTGCAAAAATTGAGGCTGTAGACCCTTCCAGAGCTGAGATATTGAAACTCAAAATTTTGACCAGAAAAAAAATGACAGTGTTACCCCTTACATTTTTTTTCGGGGGGTGAAAAATTAAGTTTCTCCAATCTTCTCAAAACTCTGGATTCTGATAGAGGGCCACGAGACATGGACCTGGGTGCAAAAATTGAGGCTGTAGACCCTTCCAGAGCTGAGATATTGAAACTCAAAATTTTGACCATAAAAAAAAATGACAGTGTTACCCCTTACATTTTTTTTCGGGGGGTGAAAAATTAAGTTTCTCCAATCTTCTCAAAACTCTGGATTCTGATAGAGGGCCACGAGACATGGACCTGGGTGCAAAAATTGAGGCTGTAGACCCTTCCTGAGCTAAAATATTGAAACTCAAAATTTTGACCAGAAAAAAAAATGACAGTGTTACCCCTTACATTTTTTTTCGGGGGGTGAAAAATTAAGTTTCTCCAATCTTCTCAAAACTCTGGATTCTGATAGAGGGCCACGAGACATGGACCTGGGTGCAAAAATTGAGGCTGTAGACCCTTCCAGAGCTGAGATATTGAAACTCAAAATTTTGACCAGAAAAAAAAATGACAGTGTTACCCCTTACATTTTTTTTCGGGGGGTGAAAAATTAAGTTTCTCCAATCTTCTCAAAACTCTGGATTCTGATAGAGGGCCACGAGACATGGACCTGGGTGCAAAAATTGAGGCTGTAGACCCTTCCAGAGCTGAGATATTGAAACTCAAAATTTTGACCATAAAAAAAATGACAGTGTTACCCCTTACATTTTTTTTCGGGGGGTGAAAAATTAAGTTTCTCCAATCTTCTCAAAACTCTGAATTCTGATAGAGGGCCACGAGACATGGACCTGGGTGCAAAAATTGAGGCTGTAGACCCTTCCAGAGCTAAAATATTGAAACTCAAAATTTTGACCAGAAAAAAAAATGACAGTGTTACCCCTTACATTTTTTTTCGGGGGGTGAAAAATTAAGTTTCTCCAATCTTCTCAAAACTCTGGATTCTGATAGAGGGCCACGAGACATGGACCTGGGTGCAAAAATTGAGGCTGTAGACCCTTCCAGAGCTGAGATATTGAAACTCAAAATTTTGACCAGAAAAAAAATGACAGTGTTACCCCTTACATTTTTTTTCGGGGGGTGAAAAATTAAGTTTCTCCAATCTTCTCAAAACTCTGGATTCTGATAGAGGGCCACGAGACATGGACCTGGGTGCAAAAATTGAGGCTGTAGACCCTTCCAGAGCTGAGATATTGAAACTCAAAATTTTGACAAGAAAAAAAATGACAGTGTTACCCCTTACATTTTTTTTCGGGGGGTGAAAAATTAAGTTTCTCCAATCTTCTCAAAGCCCTGGATTCTGATAGAGGGCCACGAGACATGGACCTGGGTGCAAAAATTGAGGCTGTAGACCCTTCCAGAGCTGAGATATTGAAACTCAAAATTTTGACCAGAAAAAAAAATGACAGTGTTACCCCTTACATTTTTTTTCGGGGGGTGAAAAATTAAGTTTCTCCAATCTTCTCAAAACTCTGGATTCTGATAGAGGGCCACAAGACATGGACCTGGGTGCAAAAATTGAGGCTGTAGACCCTTCCAGAGCTGAGATATTGAAACTCAAAATTTTGACCAGAAAAAAAAATGACAGTGTTACCCCTTACGTTTTTTTTCGGGGGGTGAAAAATTAAGTTTCTCCAATCTTCTCAAAACTCTGGATTCTGATAGAGGGACACGAGACATGGACCTGGGTGCAAAAATTGAGGCTGTAGACCCTTCCAGAGCTGAGATATTGAAACTCAAAATTTTGACCAGAAAAAAAATGACAGTGTTACCGCTTCATTTTTTTTCGGGGGGTGAAAAATTAAGTTTCTCCAATCTTCTCAAAACTCTGGATTCTGATAGAGGGCCACGAGACATGGACCTGGGTGCAAAAGTTGAGGCTGTAGACCCTTCCAGAGCTAAAATATTGAAACTCAAAATTTTGACCATTAAAAAAAATGACAGTGTTACCCCTTACATTTTTTTTCGGGGGGTGAAAACTTAAGTTTCTCCTATCTTCTCAAAACTCTGGATTCTGATAGAGGGCCACGAAACATGGACCTGGGTGCAAAAATTAAGGCTGTAGACCCTTCCAGAGCTGAGATATTGAAACTCAAAATTTTGACCAGAAAAAAAAAATGACAGTGTTACCCCTTACATTTTTTTTCGGGGGGTGAAAAATTAAGTTTCTCCAATCTTCTCAAAACTCTGAATTCTGATAGAGGGCCACGAGACATGGACCTGGGTGCAAAAATTGAGGCTGTAGACCCTTCCAGAGCTGAGATATTGAAACTCAAAATTTTGACCAGAAAAAAAAAATGACAGTGTTACCCCTTACATTTTTTTGGGGGGGGGGTGAAAAATTAAGTTTCTCCAATCTTCTCAAAACTCTGGATTCTGATAGAGGGCCACGAGACATGGACCTGGGTGCAAAAATTGAGGCTGTAGACCCTTCCAGAGCTGAGATATTGAAACTCAAAATTTTGACCAGAAAAAAAAATGACAGTGTTACCCCTTACATTTTTTTCGGGGGGTGAAAAATTAAGTTTCTCCAATCTTCTCAAAACTCTGGATTCTGATAGAGGGCAACGAGACATGGACCTGGGTGCAAAAATTTGAGGCTGTAGACCCTTCCAGAGCTGAGATATTGAAACTCAAAATTTTGACCAGAAAAAAAAATGACAGTGTTACCCCTTAAATTTTTTTTCGGGGGGTGAAAAATTAAGTTTCTCCAATCTTCTCAAAACTCTGGATTCTGATAGAGGGCCACGAGACATGGACCTGGGTGCAAAAATTGAGGCTGTAGACCCTTCCAGAGCTGAGATATTGAAACTCAAAATTTTGACCAGAAAAAAAAAATGACAGTGTTACCCCTTACATTTTTTTCGGGGGGTGAAAAATTAAGTTTCTCCAATCTTCTCAAAACTCTGGATTCTGATAGAGGGCCACGAGACATGGACCTGGGTGCAAAAATTGAGGCTGTAGACCCTTCCAGAGCTGAGATATTGAAACTCAAAATTTTGACCAGAAAAAAAAAATGACAGTGTTACCCCTTACATTTTTTTTCGGGGAGTGAAAAATTAAGTTTCTCCAATCTTCTCAAAACTCTGGATTCTGATAGAGGGCCACGAGACATGGACCTGGGTGAAAAATTGAGGCTGTAGACCCTTCCAGAGCTGAGATATTGAAACTCAAAATTTTGACCAGAAAAAAAAATGACAGTGTTACCCCTTACATTTTTTTTCGGGGGGTGAAAAATTAAGTTTCTCCAATCTTCTCAAAACTCTGGATTCTGATAGAGGGCCACGAGACATGGACCTGGGTGCAAAAATTGAGGCTGTAGACCCTTCCAGAGCTAAAATATTGAAACTCAAAATTTTGACCAGAAAAAAAAATGACAGTGTTACCCCTTACGTTTTTTTTTCGGGGGGTGAAAAATTAAGTTTCTCCAATCTTCTCAAAACTCTGGATTCTGATAAAGGGCCACGAGACATGGACCTGGGTGCAAAAATTGAGGCTGTAGACCCTTCCAGAGCTGAGATATTGAAACTCAAAATTTTGACCAGAAAAAAAAATGACAGTGTTACTCCTTACGTTTTTTTTTTCGGGGGGTGAAAAATTAAGTTTCTCCAATCTTCTCAAAACTCTGGATTCTGATAGAGGGCCACGAGACATGGACCTGGGTGCAAAAATTGAGGCTGTAGACCCTTCCAGAGCTGAGATATTGAAACTCAAAATTTTGACCAGAAAAAAAAAATGACAGTGTTACCCCTTACATTTTTTTTCGGGGGGTGAAAAATTAAGTTTCTCCAATCTTCTCAAAACTCTGGATTCTGATAGAGGGCCACGAGACATGGACCTGGGTGCAAAAATTGAGGCTGTAGACCCTTCCAGAGCTGAGATATTGAAACTCAAAATTTTGTCCAGAAAAAAAAAAGACAGTGTTACCCCTTATGTTTTTTTTTTATTTTTTTTTTTGCAAAAAATTAAGTTTCCCCAATCTTCTCAAAACTCTGGATTCTGATAGAGGGCCATGACACTTAGACCTGAGTGCAAAAATGGAGGCTCTAGACCTTTCCAGAGCTGAGATATTGAAACTCAAAATTTTATCCAGAAAAAAAAACGACGGTGTAACCCCTTATGTTTTTTATTTTTTTGGCAAAAAATTAAGTTTCCCCAATCTTCTCAAAACTCTGGATTCTGATAGAGGGCCATGACACTTAGACCTGAGTGCAAAAATGGAGGCTCTAGACCCTTCCAGAGCTGAGATATTGAAACTCAAAATTTTGTCCAGAAAAAAAAAACCCGACAGTGTTACCCCTTATGTTTGTTTTTATTTTTTTTGGCAAAAAATTAAGTTTCCCCAATCTTCTCAAAACTCTGGATTCTGATAGAGGGCCATGACACTTAGACCTGAGTGCAAAAATGGAGGCTCTAGACCCTTCCAGAGCTGCGATATTGAAACTCAAAATTTTGTCCAGAAAAAAAAAACGACAGTGTTACCCCTTATGTTTTTTTATTTTTTTGGCAAAAAATTAAGTTTCCCCAATCTTCTCAAAACTTTGGATTCTGATAGAGGGCCATGACACTTAGACCTGAGTGCAAAAATGGAGGCTCTAGACCCTTCCAGAGCTGAGATATTGAAACTCAAAATTTTGTCCAGAAAAAAAACGACAGTGTTACCCCTTATGTTTTTTTTTATTTTTTTTGGCAAAAAATAAAGTTTCCCCAATCTTCTCAAAACTCTGGATTCTGATAGAGGGCCAAGACACTTAGACCTGAGTGCAAAAATGGAGGCTCTAGACCCTTCCAGAGCTGAGATATTGAAACTCAAAATTTTGTCCAGAAAAAAAAACGACAGTGTTACCCCTTATGTTTTTTTTTTATTTTTTTGGCAAAAAATTAAGTTTCCCCAATCTTCTCAAAACTCTGGATTCTGATAGAGGGACATGACACTTAGACCTGAGTGCAAAAATGGAGGCTCTAGACCCTTCCAGAGCTGAGATATTGAAACTCAAAATTTTGTCCAGAAAAAAAAAAACGACAGTGTTACCCCTTATGTTTTTTTGTTTTTTTTTTTGGCAAAAAAATAAGTTTCCCCAATCTTCTCAAAACTCTGGATTCTGATAGAGGGCCACGAGACATGGACCTGGGTGCAAAAATTGAGGCTGTAGACCCTTCCAGAGCTGAGATATTGAAACTCAAAATTTTGACCAGAAAAAAATGACAGTGTTACCCCTTACATTTTTTGGGGGGGGGGGTGAAAAATTAAGTTTCTCCAATCTTCTCAAAACTCTGGATTCTGATAGAGGGCCACGAGACATGGACCTGGGTGCAAAAATTGAGGCTGTAGACCCTTCCAGAGCTGAGATATTGAAACTCAAAATTTTGACCAGAAAAAAAAAAATGACAGTGTTACCCCTTACGTTTTTTTTTCGGGGGGTGAAAAATTAAGTTTCTCCAATCTTTTCAAAACTCTGGATTCTGATAAAGGGCCACGAGACATGGACCTGGGTGCAAAAATTGAGGCTGTAGACCCTTCCAGAGCTGAGATATTGAAACTCAAAATTTTGACCAGAAAAAAAAATGACAGTGTTACCCCTTACATTTTTTTTCGGGGGGTGAAAAATTAAGTTTCTCCAATCTTCTCAAAACTCTGGATTCTGATAGAGGGCCACGAGACATGGACCTGGGTGCAAAAATTGAGGCTGTAGACCCTTCCAGAGCTAAAATATTGAAACTCAAAATTTTGACCAGAAAGAAAAATGACAGTGTTACCCCTTACATTTTTTTTCGGGGGGTGAAAAATTAAGTTTCTCCAATCTTCTCAAAACTCTGGATTCTGATAGAGGGCCACGAGACATGGACCTGGGTGCAAAAATTGAGGCTGTAGACCCTTCCAGAGCTGAGATATTGAAACTCAAAATTTTGACCAGAAAAAAAAAATGACAGTGTTACCCCTTACGTTTTTTTCGGGGGGTGAAAAATTAAGTGTCTCCAATCTTCTCAAAACTCTGGATTCTGATAGAGGGCCACGAGACATGGACCTGGGTGCAAAAATTGAGGCTGTAGACGCTTCCAGAGCTGAGATATTGAAACTCAAAATTTTGACCAGAAAAAAAAAATGACAGTGTTACCCCTTAGGTTTTTTTCGGGGGGTGAAAAATTAAGTGTCTCCAATCTTCTCAAAACTCTGGATTCTGATAGAGGGCCATGACACTTAGACCTGAGTGCAAAAATGGAGGCCCTAGACCTTTCCAGAGCTGAGATATTGAAACTCAAAATTTTATCCAGAAAAAAAAACGACGGTGTAACCCCTTACGTTTTTTATTTTTTTGGCAAAAAATTAAGTTTCCCCAATCTTCTCAAAACTCTGGATTCTGATAGAGGGCCATGACACTTAGACCTGAGTGCAAAAATGGAGGCTCTAGACCCTTCCAGAGCTGAGATATTGAAACTCAAAATTTTGTCCAGAAAAAAAAAAACGACAGTGTTACCCCTTATGTTTTTTTATTTTTTTGGCAAAAAATTAAGTTTCCCCAATCTTCTCAAAACTTTGGATTCTGATAGAGGGCCATGACACTTAGACCTGAGTGCAAAAATGGAGGCTCTAGACCCTTCCAGAGCTGAGATATTGAAACTCAAAATTTTGTCCAGAAAAAAAAAGACAGTGTTATCCCTTATGTTTTTTTTTAATTTTTTTTGGCAAAAAATAAAGTTTCCCCAATCTTCTCAAAACTCTGGATTCTGATAGAGGGCCAAGACACTTAGACCTGAGTGCAAAAATGGAGGCTCTAGACCCTTCCAGAGCTGAGATATTGAAACTCAAAATTTTGTCCAGAAAAAAAAACGACAGTGTTACCCCTTATGTTTTTTTTATTTTTTTGGCAAAAAAATTAAGTTTCCCCAATCTTCTCAAAACTCTGGATTCTGATAGAGGGCCATGACACTTAGACCTGAGTGCAAAAATTGAGGCTCTAGACCCTTCCAGAGCTGAGATATTGAAACTCAAAATTTTGTCCAGAAAAAAAAAACGACAGTGTTACCCCTTATGTCCTTTTATTTTTTTGGCAAAAAATTAAGTTTCCCCAATCTTCTCAAAACTCTGGATTCTGATAGAGGGCCATGACACTTAGACCTGAGTGCAAAAATGGAGGCTCTAGACCCTTCCAGAGCTGAGATACTGAAACTCAAAATTTTGTTCAGAAAAAAAAACGACAGTGTTACCCCTTATGTTTTTTTTATTTTTTTGGCAAAAAATTAAGTTTCCCCAATCTTCTCAAAACTCTGGATTCTGATAGAGGGGCATGTCACTTAGACCTGAGTGCAAAAATGGAGGCTATAGACCCTTCCAGAGCTGAGATATTGAAACTCAAAATTTTGTCCAGAAAATAAAACGACAGTGTTACCCCTTATGTTTTTTTTATTTTTTTGGCAAAAAATTAAGTTTCCCCAATCTTCTCAAAACTCTGGATTCTGATAGAGGGCCATGACACTTAGACCTGAGTGCAAAAATGGAGGCTCTAGACCCTTCCAGAGCTGAGATATTGAAACTCAAAATTTTGTCCAGAAAAAAAAAAAACGACAGTGTTACCCCTTATGTTTTTTTATTTTTTTGGCAAAAAATTAAGTTTCCCCAATCTTCTCAAAACTCTGGATTCTGATAGAGGGACATGACACTTAGACCTGAGTGCAAAAATGGAGGCTCTAGACCCTTCCAGAGCTGAGATATTGAAACTCAAAATTTTGTCCAGAAAAAAAATGACAGTGTTACCCCTTGTGTTTTTTTTTTTTTGGCAAAAAATTAAGTTTCCTCAATCTTCTCAAAACTCTGGATTCTGATAGAGGGACATGACACTTAGACCTGAGTGCAAAAATGGAGGCTCTAGACCCTTCCAGAGCTGAGATATTGAAACTCAAAATTTTGTCCAGAAAAAAAAAAAAAAACGACAGTGTTACCCCTTATGTTTTTTTATTTTTTTGGCAAAAAATTAAGTTTCCCCAATCTTCTCAAAACTCTGGATTCTGATAGAGGGACATGACACTTAGCCCTGAGTGCAAAAATGGAGGCTCTAGACCCTTCCAGAGCTGAGATATTGAAACTCAAAATTTTGTCCAGAAAAAACAACGACAGTGTTACCCCTTATGTTTTTTGTTTATTTTTTGGCAAAAAATTAAGTTTCCCCAATCTTCTCAAAACTCTGGATTCTGAAAGAGGGCCATGACACTTAGACCTGAGTGCAAAAATGGAGGCTCTAGACCCTTCCAGAGCTGAGATATTGAAACTCAAAATTTTGTTCAGAAAAAAAAAACGACAGTGTTACCCCTTATGTTTTTTTTATTTTTTTGGCAAAAAATTAAGTTTCCCCAATCTTCTTAAAACTCTGGATTCTGATAGAGGGCCATGTCACTTAGACCTGAGTGCAAAAATGGAGGCTATAGACCCTTCCAGAGCTGAGATATTGAAACTCAAAATTTTGTCCAGAAAAAAAAAACGACAGTGTTACCCCTTATGTTTTTTTTTTTTTTTTTGGCAAAAAATTAAGTTTCCCCAATCTTCTCAAAACTCTGGATTCTGTTAGAGGGCCATGCCACTTAGACCTGAGTGCAAAAATGGAGGCTCTAGACCCTTCCAGAGCTGAGATATTGAAACTCAAAATTTTGTCCAGAAAAAAAAAACGACAGTGTTACCCCTTATGTTTTTTTATTTTTTTGACAAAAAATTAAGTTTCCCCAATCTTCTCAAAACTCTGGATTCTGATAGAGGGCCATGACACTTAGACCTGAGTGCAAAAATGCAGGCTCTAGACCCTTCCAGAGCTGAGATATTGAAACTCAAAATTTTGTCCAGAAACAAAAAACGACAGTGTTACCCCTTATGTTTTTTTATTTTTTTGGCAAAAAATTAAGTTTCCCCAATCTTCTCAAAACTCTGGATTCTGATAGAGGGCCATGACACTTAGACCTGAGTGCAAAAATGGAGGCTCTAGACCCTTCCAGAGCTGAGATATTGAAACTCAAAATTTTGTCCAGAAAAAAAAACGACAGTGTTACCCCTTATGTTTTTTTTTGTTTTGTTTTTTTTTTGGCAAAAAATTAAGTTTCCCCAATCTTCTCAAAACTCTGGATTCTGATAGAGGGACATGACACTTAGACCTGAGTGCAAAAATGGAGGCTCTAGACCCTTCCAGAGCTGAGATATTGAAACTCAAAATTTTGTCCAGAAAAAAAAAACGACAGTGTTACCCCTTATGTTTTTTTTATTTTTTTGGCAAAAAATTAAGTTTCCCCAATCTTCTCAAAACTCTGGATTCTGATAGAGGGACATGACACTTAGACCTGAGTGCAAAAATGGAGGCTCTAGACCCTTCAAGAGCTGAGATATTGAAACTCAAAATTTTGTCTAGAAAAAAAAACGACAGTGTTACCCCTTATATTTATTTATTTTTTGGCAAAAAATTAAGTTTCCCCAATCTTCTCAAAACTCTGGATTCTGATAGAGGGCCATGACACTTAGACCTGAGTGCAAAAATGGAGGCTCTATACCTTTCCAGAGCTGAGATATTGAAACTCAAAATTTTGTCCAGAAAAAAAAAACGACAGTGTTACCCCTTATGTTTTTTTTATTTTTTTGGCAAAAAATTAAGTTTCCCCAATCTTCTCAAAACTCTGGATTCTGATAGAGGGCCATGACACTTAGACCTGAGTGCAAAAATGGAGGCTCTAGACCCTTCCAGAGCTGAGATATTGAAACTCAAAATTTTGTCCAGAAAAAAAATGACAGTGTTACCCCTTATGTTTTTTTTTTATTTTTTTGGCAAAAAATTAAGTTTCCTCAATCTTCTCAAAACTCTGGATTCTGATAGAGGGCCAAGACACTTAGACCTGAGTGCAAAAATGGAGGCTCTAGACCCTTCCAGAGCTGAGATATTGAAACTCAAAATTTTGTCCAGAAAAAAAAAAACGACAGTGTTACCCCTTATGTTTTTTTATTTTTTTGGCAAAAAATTAAGTTTCCCCAATCTTCTCAAAACTCTGGATTCTGATAGAGGGCCATAACACTTAGACCTGAGTGCAAAAATGGAGGCTCTAGACCCTTCAAGAGCTGAGATATTGAAACTCAAAATGTTGTCCAGAAAAAAAAAACGACAGTGTTACCCCTTATGTTTTTTTATTTTTTTGGCAAAAAATTAAGTTTCCCCAATCTTCTCAAAACTCTGGATTTTGATAGAGGGCCATGACACTTAGACCTGAGTGCAAAAATGGAGGCTCTAGACCCTTCCAGAGCTGAGATATTGAAACTCAAAATTTTGTCCAGAAAAAAAAATACGACAGTGTTACCCCTTATGTTTTTTTATTTTTTGGCAAAAAATTAAGTTTCCCCAATCTTCTCAAAACTCTGGATTCTGATAGAGGGCCAAGACACTTAGACCTGAGTGCAAAAATGGAGGCTCTAGACCCTTCCAGAGCTGAGATATTGAAACTCAAAATTTTGTCCAGAAAAAAAAAACGACAGTGTTACCCCTTATGTTTTTTTATTTTTTTGGCAAAAAATTAAGTTTCCCCAATCTTCTCAAAACTCCGGATTCTGATAGAGGGACATGACACTTAGACCTGAGTGCAAAAATGGAGGCTCTAGACCCTTCAAGAGCTGAGATATTGAAACTCAAAATTTTGTCCAGAAAAAAAAAACGACAGTGTTACCCCTTATGTTTTTTTTTTTTTGGCAAAAAATTAAGTTTCCCCAATCTTCTCAAAACTCTGGATTCTGATAGAGGGCCAAGACACTTAGACCTGAGTGCAAAAATGGAGGCTCTAGACCCTTCCAGAGCTGAGATATTGAAACTCAAAATTTTGTCCAGAAAAAAAAAACGACAGTGTTACCCCTTATGTTTTTTTATTTTTTTGACAAAAAATTAAGTTTCCCCAATCTTCTCAAAACTCTGGATTCTGATAGAGGGACATGACACTTAGACCTGAGTGCAAAAATGGAGGCTCTAGACCCTTCCAGAGCTGAGATATTGAAACTCAAAATTTTGTCCAGAAACAAAAAACGACAGTGTTACCCCTTATGTTTTTTTATTTTTTTGGCAAAAAATTAAGTTTCCCCAATCTTCTCAAAACTCTGGATTCTGATAGAGGGCCATGACACTTAGACCTGAGTGCAAAAATGGAGGCTCTAGACCCTTCCAGAGCTGAGATATTGAAACTCAAAATTTTGTCCAGAAAAAAAAACGACAGTGTTACCCCTTATGTTTTTTTTGTTTTGTTTTTTTTTGGCAAAAAATTAAGTTTCCCCAATCTTCTCAAAACTCTGGATTCTGATAGAGGGCCATGACACTTAGACCTGAGTGCAAAAATGGAGGCTCTAGACCCTTCCAGAGCTGAGATATTGAAACTCAAAATTTTGTCCAGAAAAAAAAAACGACAGTGTTACCCCTTATGTTTTTTTTATTTTTTTGGCAAAAAATTAAGTTTCCCCAATCTTCTCAAAACTCTGGATTCTGATAGAGGGACATGACACTTAGACCTGAGTGCAAAAATGGAGGCTCTAGACCCTTCAAGAGCTGAGATATTGAAACTCAAAATTTTGTCTAGAAAAAAAAAACGACAGTGTTACCCCTTATATTTATTTATTTTTTGGCAAAAAATTAAGTTTCCCCAATCTTCTCAAAACTCTGGATTCTGATAGAGGGCCATGACACTTAGACCTGAGTGCAAAAATGGAGGCTCTAGACCTTTCCAGAGCTGAGATATTGAAACTCAAAATTTTGTCCAGAAAAAAAAAAACGACAGTGTTACCCCTTATGTTTTTTTTTATTTTTTTGGCAAAAAATTAAGTTTCCCCAATCTTCTCAAAACTCTGGATTCTGATAGAGGGCCATGACACTTAGACCTGAGTGCAAAAATGGAGGCTCTAGACCCTTCCAGAGCTGAGATATTGAAACTCAAAATTTTGTCCAGAAAAAAAAAAAAAGACAGTGTTACCCCTTATGTTTTTTGTTTTTTTTTTTGGCAAAAAATTAAGTTTCCCCAATCTTCTCAAAACTCTGGATTTTGATAGACGGCCATGACACTTAGACCTGAGTGCAAAAATGGAGGCTCTAGGCCCTTCCAGAGCTGAGATATTGAAACTCAAAATTTTGTCCAGAAAAAAAAAATGACAGTGTTACCCATTATGTTTTTTATTTTTTTGGCAAAAAATTAAGTTTCCCCAATCTTCTCAAAACTCTGGATTCTGATAGAGGGCCATGACACTTAGACCTGAGTGCAAAAATGGAGGCTCTAGACCCTTCCAGAGCTGAGATATTGAAACTCAAAATTTTGTCCAGAAAAAAAAACGACAGTGTTACCCCTTATGTTTTTTTTGTTTTGTTTTTTTTTGGCAAAAAATTAAGTTTCCC
Organism: Cyprinella venusta; assembly: GCA_038021265.1. Taxonomy (NCBI): domain Eukaryota; kingdom Metazoa; phylum Chordata; class Actinopteri; order Cypriniformes; family Leuciscidae; genus Cyprinella; species Cyprinella venusta. The sequence continues at coordinate 3,571,333 of CM075876.1, read as the reverse complement.
CAATCTTCTCAAAACTCTGGATTCTGATAGAGGGACATGACACTTAGACCTGAGTGCAAAAATGGAGGCTCTAGACCCTTCCAGAGCTGAGATATTGAAACTCAAAATTTTGTCCAGAAAAAAAAAACGACAGTGTTACCCCTTATGTTTTTTTTATTTTTTTGGCAAAAAATTAAGTTTCCCCAATCTTCTCAAAACTCTGGATTCTGATAGAGGGACATGACACTTAGACCTGAGTGCAAAAATGGAGGCTCTAGACCCTTCAAGAGCTGAGATATTGAAACTCAAAATTTTGTCTAGAAAAAAAAAAACGACAGTGTTACCCCTTATATTTATTTATTTTTTGGCAAAAAATTAAGTTTCCCCAATCTTCTCAAAACTCTGGATTCTGATAGAGGGCCATGACACTTAGACCTGAGTGCAAAAATGGAGGCTCTAGACCTTTCCAGAGCTGAGATATTGAAACTCAAAATTTTGTCCAGAAAAAAAAAAACGACAGTGTTACCCCTTATGTTTTTTTTATTTTTTTGGCAAAAAATTAAGTTTCCCCAATCTTCTCAAAACTCTGGATTCTGATAGAGGGCCATGACACTTAGACCTGAGTGCAAAAATGGAGGCTCTAGACCCTTCCAGAGCTGAGATATTGAAACTCAAAATTTTGTCCAGAAAAAAAATGACAGTGTTACCCCTTATGTTTTTTTTTTATTTTTTTGGCAAAAAATTAAGTTTCCTCAATCTTCTCAAAACTCTGGATTCTGATAGAGGGCCAAGACACTTAGACCTGAGTGCAAAAATGGAGGCTCTAGACCCTTCCAGAGCTGAGATATTGAAACTCAAAATTTTGTCCAGAAAAAAAAAAACGACAGTGTTACCCCTTATGTTTTTTTATTTTTTTGGCAAAAAATTAAGTTTCCCCAATCTTCTCAAAACTCTGGATTCTGATAGAGGGCCATAACACTTAGACCTGAGTGCAAAAATGGAGGCTCTAGACCCTTCAAGAGCTGAGATATTGAAACTCAAAATGTTGTCCAGAAAAAAAAAACGACAGTGTTACCCCTTATGTTTTTTTATTTTTTTGGCAAAAAATTAAGTTTCCCCAATCTTCTCAAAACTCTGGATTTTGATAGAGGGCCATGACACTTAGACCTGAGTGCAAAAATGGAGGCTCTAGACCCTTCCAGAGCTGAGATATTGAAACTCAAAATTTTGTCCAGAAAAAAAAATACGACAGTGTTACCCCTTATGTTTTTTTATTTTTTGGCAAAAAATTAAGTTTCCCCAATCTTCTCAAAACTCTGGATTCTGATAGAGGGCCAAGACACTTAGACCTGAGTGCAAAAATGGAGGCTCTAGACCCTTCCAGAGCTGAGATATTGAAACTCAAAATTTTGTCCAGAAAAAAAAAACGACAGTGTTACCCCTTATGTTTTTTTATTTTTTTGGCAAAAAATTAAGTTTCCCCAATCTTCTCAAAACTCCGGATTCTGATAGAGGGACATGACACTTAGACCTGAGTGCAAAAATGGAGGCTCTAGACCCTTCAAGAGCTGAGATATTGAAACTCAAAATTTTGTCCAGAAAAAAAAAACGACAGTGTTACCCCTTATGTTTTTTTTTTTTTGGCAAAAAATTAAGTTTCCCCAATCTTCTCAAAACTCTGGATTCTGTTAGAGGGCCATGCCACTTAGACCTGAGTGCAAAAATGGAGGCTCTAGACCCTTCCAGAGCTGAGATATTGAAACTCAAAATTTTGTCCAGAAAAAAAAAACGACAGTGTTACCCCTTATGTTTTTTTATTTTTTTGACAAAAAATTAAGTTTCCCCAATCTTCTCAAAACTCTGGATTCTGATAGAGGGACATGACACTTAGACCTGAGTGCAAAAATGGAGGCTCTAGACCCTTCCAGAGCTGAGATATTGAAACTCAAAATTTTGTCCAGAAACAAAAAACGACAGTGTTACCCCTTATGTTTTTTTATTTTTTTGGCAAAAAATTAAGTTTCCCCAATCTTCTCAAAACTCTGGATTCTGATAGAGGGCCATGACACTTAGACCTGAGTGCAAAAATGGAGGCTCTAGACCCTTCCAGAGCTGAGATATTGAAACTCAAAATTTTGTCCAGAAAAAAAAACGACAGTGTTACCCCTTATGTTTTTTTTGTTTTGTTTTTTTTTTGGCAAAAAATTAAGTTTCCCCAATCTTCTCAAAACTCTGGATTCTGATAGAGGGCCATGACACTTAGACCTGAGTGCAAAAATGGAGGCTCTAGACCCTTCCAGAGCTGAGATATTGAAACTCAAAATTTTGTCCAGAAAAAAAAAACGACAGTGTTACCCCTTATGTTTTTTTTATTTTTTTGGCAAAAAATTAAGTTTCCCCAATCTTCTCAAAACTCTGGATTCTGATAGAGGGACATGACACTTAGACCTGAGTGCAAAAATGGAGGCTCTAGACCCTTCAAGAGCTGAGATATTGAAACTCAAAATTTTGTCTAGAAAAAAAAAACGACAGTGTTACCCCTTATATTTATTTATTTTTTGGCAAAAAATTAAGTTTCCCCAATCTTCTCAAAACTCTGGATTCTGATAGAGGGCCATGACACTTAGACCTGAGTGCAAAAATGGAGGCTCTAGACCTTTCCAGAGCTGAGATATTGAAACTCAAAATTTTGTCCAGAAAAAAAAAAACGACAGTGTTACCCCTTATGTTTTTTTTTTATTTTTTTGGCAAAAAATTAAGTTTCCCCAATCTTCTCAAAACTCTGGATTCTGATAGAGGGCCATGACACTTAGACCTGAGTGCAAAAATGGAGGCTCTAGACCCTTCCAGAGCTGAGATATTGAAACTCAAAATTTTGTCCAGAAAAAAAAAAAAAGACAGTGTTACCCCTTATGTTTTTTGTTTTTTTTTTTTGGCAAAAAATTAAGTTTCCCCAATCTTCTCAAAACTCTGGATTTTGATAGACGGCCATGACACTTAGACCTGAGTGCAAAAATGGAGGCTCTAGGCCCTTCCAGAGCTGAGATATTGAAACTCAAAATTTTGTCCAGAAAAAAAAAATGACAGTGTTACCCATTATGTTTTTTATTTTTTTGGCAAAAAATTAAGTTTCCCCAATCTTCTCAAAACTCTGGATTCTGATAGAGGGCCATGACACTTAGACCTGAGTGCAAAAATGGAGGCTCTAGACCCTTCCAGAGCTGAGATATTGAAACTCAAAATTTTGTCCAGAAAAAAAAACGACAGTGTTACCCCTTATGTTTTTTTTGTTTTGTTTTTTTTTGGCAAAAAATTAAGTTTCCCCAATCTTCTCAAAACTCTGGATTCTGATAGAGGGACATGACACTTAGACCTGAGTGCAAAAATGGAGGCTCTAGACCCTTCCAGAGCTGAGATATTGAAACTCAAAATTTTGTCCAGAAAAAAAAAACGACAGTGTTACCCCTTATGTTTTTTTTATTTTTTTGGCAAAAAATTAAGTTTCCCCAATCTTCTCAAAACTCTGGATTCTGATAGAGGGACATGACACTTAGACCTGAGTGCAAAAATGGAGGCTCTAGACCCTTCAAGAGCTGAGATATTGAAACTCAAAATTTTGTCTAGAAAAAAAAAAACGACAGTGTTACCCCTTATATTTATTTATTTTTTGGCAAAAAATTAAGTTTCCCCAATCTTCTCAAAACTCTGGATTCTGATAGAGGGACATGACACTTAGACCTGAGTGCAAAAATGGAGGCTCTAGACCTTTCCAGAGCTGAGATATTGAAACTCAAAATTTTGTCCAGAAAAAAAAAAACGACAGTGTTACCCCTTATGTTTTTTTTATTTTTTTGGCAAAAAATTAAGTTTCCCCAATCTTCTCAAAACTCTGGATTCTGATAGAGGGCCATGACACTTAGACCTGAGTGCAAAAATGGAGGCTCTAGACCCTTCCAGAGCTGAGATATTGAAACTCAAAATTTTGTCCAGAAAAAAATGACAGTGTTACCCCTTATGTTTTTTTTTTATTTTTTTGGCAAAAAATTAAGTTTCCTCAATCTTCTCAAAACTCTGGATTCTGATAGAGGGCCATAACACTTAGACCTGAGTGCAAAAATGGAGGCTCTAGACCCTTCAAGAGCTGAGATATTGAAACTCAAAATTTTGTCCAGAAAAAAAAAACGACAGTGTTACCCCTTATGTTTTTTTATTTTTTTGGCAAAAAATTAAGTTTCCCTAATCTTCTCAAAACTCTAGATTTTGATAGAGGGCCATGACACTTAGACCTGAGTGCAAAAATGGAGGCTCTAGACCCTTCCAGAGCTGAGATATTGAAACTCAAAATTTTGTCCAGAAAAAAAAATACGACAGTGTTACCCCTTATGTTTTTTTTATTTTTTGGCAAAAAATTAAGTTTCCCCAATCTTCTCAAAACTCTGGATTCTGATAGAGGGCCAAGACACTTAGACCTGAGTGCAAAAATGGAGGCTCTAGACCCTTCAAGAGCTGAGATATTGAAACTCAAAATTTTGTCCAGAAAAAAAAAAACGACAGTGTTACCCCTTATGTTTTTTTTTTTTTTTTGGCAAAAAATTAAGTTTCCCCAATCTTCTCAAAACTCTGGATTCTGTTAGAGGGCCATGCCACTTAGACCTGAGTGCAAAAATGGAGGCTCTAGACCCTTCCAGAGCTGAGATATTGAAACTCAAAATTTTGTCCAGAAAAAAAAAACGACAGTGTTACCCCTTATGTTTTTTTATTTTTTTGACAAAAAATTAAGTTTCCCCAATCTTCTCAAAACTCTGGATTCTGATAGAGGGCCATGACACTTAGACCTGAGTGCAAAAATGGAGGCTCTAGACCCTTCCAGAGCTGAGATATTGAAACTCAAAATTTTGTCCAGAAACAAAAAACGACAGTGTTACCCCTTATGTTTTTTTATTTTTTTGGAAAAAAATTAAGTTTCCCCAATCTTCTCAAAACTCTGGATTCTGATAGAGGGCCATGACACTTAGACCTGAGTGCAAAAATGGAGGCTCTAGACCCTTCCAGAGCTGAGATATTGAAACTCAAAATTTTGTCCAGAAAAAAAAACGACAGTGTTACCCCTTATGTTTTTTTTGTTTTGTTTTTTTTTTGGCAAAAAATTAAGTTTCCCCAATCTTCTCAAAACTCTGGATTCTGATAGAGGGACATGACACTTAGACCTGAGTGCAAAAATGGAGGCTCTAGACCCTTCCAGAGCTGAGATATTGAAACTCAAAATTTTGTCCAGAAAAAAAAAACGACAGTGTTACCCCTTATGTTTTTTTTATTTTTTTGGCAAAAAATTAAGTTTCCCCAATCTTCTCAAAACTCTGGATTCTGATAGAGGGACATGACACTTAGACCTGAGTGCAAAAATGGAGGCTCTAGACCCTTCAAGAGCTGAGATATTGAAACTCAAAATTTTGTCTAGAAAAAAAAAACGACAGTGTTACCCCTTATATTTATTTATTTTTTGGCAAAAAATTAAGTTTCCCCAATCTTCTCAAAACTCTGGATTCTGATAGAGGGCCATGACACTTAGACCTGAGTGCAAAAATGGAGGCTCTAGACCTTTCCAGAGCTGAGATATTGAAACTCAAAATTTTGTCCAGAAAAAAAAAACGACAGTGTTACCCCTTATGTTTTTTTTATTTTTTTGGCAAAAAATTAAGTTTCCCCAATCTTCTCAAAACTCTGGATTCTGATAGAGGGCCATGACACTTAGACCTGAGTGCAAAAATGGAGGCTCTAGACCCTTCCAGAGCTGAGATATTGAAACTCAAAATTTTGTCCAGAAAAAAAATGACAGTGTTACCCCTTATGTTTTTTTTTTTATTTTTTTGGCAAAAAATTAAGTTTCCTCAATCTTCTCAAAACTCTGGATTCTGATAGAGGGCCATAACACTTAGACCTGAGTGCAAAAATGGAGGCTCTAGACCCTTCAAGAGCTGAGATATTGAAACTCAAAATTTTGTCCAGAAAAAAAAAACGACAGTGTTACCCCTTATGTTTTTTTATTTTTTTGGCAAAAAATTAAGTTTCCCCAATCTTCTCAAAACTCTAGATTTTGATAGAGGGCCATGACACTTAGACCTGAGTGCAAAAATGGAGGCTCTAGACCCTTCCAGAGCTGAGATATTGAAACTCAAAATTTTGTCCAGAAAAAAAAATACGACAGTGTTACCCCTTATGTTTTTTTATTTTTTGGCAAAAAATTAAGTTTCCCCAATCTTCTCAAAACTCTGGATTCTGATAGAGGGCCAAGACACTTAGACCTGAGTGCAAAAATGGAGGCTCTAGACCCTTCAAGAGCTGAGATATTGAAACTCAAAATTTTGTCCAGAAAAAAAAAAACGACAGTGTTACCCCTTATGTTTTTTTTTTTTTTTTGGCAAAAAATTAAGTTTCCCCAATCTTCTCAAAACTCTGGATTCTGTTAGAGGGCCATGCCACTTAGACCTGAGTGCAAAAATGGAGGCTCTAGACCCTTCCAGAGCTGAGATATTGAAACTCAAAATTTTGTCCAGAAAAAAAAAACGACAGTGTTACCCCTTATGTTTTTTTATTTTTTTGACAAAAAATTAAGTTTCCCCAATCTTCTCAAAACTCTGGATTCTGATAGAGGGCCATGACACTTAGACCTGAGTGCAAAAATGGAGGCTCTAGACCCTTCCAGAGCTGAGATATTGAAACTCAAAATTTTGTCCAGAAACAAAAAACGACAGTGTTACCCCTTATGTTTTTTTATTTTTTTGGAAAAAAATTAAGTTTCCCCAATCTTCTCAAAACTCTGGATTCTGATAGAGGGCCATGACACTTAGACCTGAGTGCAAAAATGGAGGCTCTAGACCCTTCCAGAGCTGAGATATTGAAACTCAAAATTTTGTCCAGAAAAAAAAACGACAGTGTTACCCCTTATGTTTTTTTTGTTTTGTTTTTTTTTGGCAAAAAATTAAGTTTCCCCAATCTTCTCAAAACTCTGGATTCTGATAGAGGGACATGACACTTAGACCTGAGTGCAAAAATGGAGGCTCTAGACCCTTCCAGAGCTGAGATATTGAAACTCAAAATTTTGTCCAGAAAAAAAAAACGACAGTGTTACCCCTTATGTTTTTTTTATTTTTTTGGCAAAAAATTAAGTTTCCCCAATCTTCTCAAAACTCTGGATTCTGATAGAGGGACATGACACTTAGACCTGAGTGCAAAAATGGAGGCTCTAGACCCTTCAAGAGCTGAGATATTGAAACTCAAAATTTTGTCTAGAAAAAAAAAAACGACAGTGTTACCCCTTATATTTATTTATTTTTTGGCAAAAAATTAAGTTTCCCCAATCTTCTCAAAACTCTGGATTCTGATAGAGGGCCATGACACTTAGACCTGAGTGCAAAAATGGAGGCTCTAGACCTTTCCAGAGCTGAGATATTGAAACTCAAAATTTTGTCCAGAAAAAAAAAAACGACAGTGTTACCCCTTATGTTTTTTTTTATTTTTTTGGCAAAAAATTAAGTTTCCCCAATCTTCTCAAAACTCTGGATTCTGATAGAGGGCCATGACACTTAGACCTGAGTGCAAAAATGGAGGCTCTAGACCCTTCCAGAGCTGAGATATTGAAACTCAAAATTTTGTCCAGAAAAAAAAAAACGACAGTGTTACCCCTTATGTTTTTTGTTGTTTTTTTTGGCAAAAAATTAAGTTTCCCCAATCTTCTCAAAACTCTGGATTTTGATAGACGGCCATGACACTTAGACCTGAGTGCAAAAATGGAGGCTCTAGGCCCTTCCAGAGCTGAGATATTGAAACTCAAAATTTTGTCCAGAAAAAAAAATGACAGTGTTACCCATTATGTTTTTTATTTTTTTGGCAAAAAATTAAGTTTCCCCAATCTTCTCAAAACTCTGGATTCTGATAGAGGGCCATGACACTTAGACCTGAGTGCAAAAATGGAGGCTCTAGACCCTTCCAGAGCTGAGATATTGAAACTCAAAATTTTGTCCAGAAAAAAAAAACGACAGTGTTACCCCTTATGTTTTTTGTTTTTTTTTTTTGGCAAAAAATTAAGTTTCCCCAATCTTCTCAAAACTCTGGATTTTGATAGACGGCCATGACACTTAGACCTGAGTGCAAAAAATGGAGGCTCTAGACCCTTCCAGAGCTGAGATATTGAAACTCAAAATTTTGTCCAGAAAAAAAAACGACAGTGTTACCCCTTATGTTTTTTTTAATTTTTTTGGCAAAAAATTAAGTTTCCCCAATCTTCTCAAAACTCTGGATTCTGATAGAGGGACATGACACTTAGACCTGAGTGCAAAAATGGAGGCTCTAGACCCTTACAGAGCTGAGATATTGAAACTCAAAATTTTGTCCAGAAAAAAAAAAACGACAGTGTAACCCATTATGTTTTTTATTTTTTTGGCAAAAAATTAAGTTTCCCCAATCTTCTCAAAACTCTGGATTTTGATAGAGGGCCATGACACTTAGACCTGAGTGCAAAAAATGGAGGCTCTAGACCCTTCCAGAGCTGAGATATTGAAACTCAAAATTTTGTCCAGAAAAAAAAACGACAGTGTTACCCCTTATGTTTTTTTTTTATTTTTTTGGCAAAAAATTAAGTTTCCCCAATCTTCTCAAAACTCTGGATTCTGATAGAGGGCCATGACACTTAGACCTGAGTGCAAAAATGGAGGCTCTAGACCCTTCCAGAGCTGAGATATTGAAACTCAAAATTTTGTCCAGAAAAAAAAACGACAGTGTTACCCATTATGTTTTTTTTATTTTTTGGCAAAAAATTAAGTTTCCCCAATCTTCTCAAAACTCTGGATTCTGATAGAGGGACATGACACTTAGACCTGAGTGCAAAAATGGAGGCTCTAGACCCTTACAGAGCTGAGATATTGAAACTCAAAATTTTGTCCAGAAAAAAAAAAACGACAGTGTAACCCATTATGTTTTTTATTTTTTTGGCAAAAAATTAAGTTTCCCCAATCTTCTCAAAACTCTGGATTTTGATAGAGGGCCATGACACTTAGACCTGAGTGCAAAAAATGGAGGCTCTAGACCCTTCCAGAGCTGAGATATTGAAACTCAAAATTTTGTCCAGAAAAAAAAACGACAGTGTTACCCCTTATGTTTTTTTTTTATTTTTTTTGGCAAAAAATTAAGTTTCCCCAATCTTCTCAAAACTCTGGATTCTGATAGAGGGCCATGACACTTAGACCTGAGTGCAAAAATGGAGGCTCTAGACCCTTCCAGAGCTGAGATATTGAAACTCAAAATTTTGTCCAGAAAAAAAAACGACAGTGTTACCCCTTATGTTTTTTTATTTTTTTGGCAAAAAATTAAGTTTCCCCAATCTTCTCAAAACTCTGGATTCTGATAGAGGGACATGACACTTAGACCTGAGTGCAAAAATGGAGGCTCTAGACCCTTCCAGAGCTGAGATATTGAAACTCAAAATTTTGTCCAGAAAAAAAAAACGACAGTGTTACCCCTTATGTTTTTTTTTATTTTTTTGGCAAAAAATTAAGTTTCCCCAATCTTCTCAAAACTCTGGATTCTGATAGAGGGCCATGACACTTAGACCTGAGTGCAAAAATGGAGGCTCTAGACCCTTCCAGAGCTGAGATATTGAAACTCAAAATTTTGTCCAGAAAAAAAAAAACGACAGTGTTACCCCTTATGTTTTTTATTTTTTTGGCAAAAAATTAAGTTTCCCCAATCTTCTCAAAACTCTGGATTCTGATAGAGGGACATGACACTTAGACCTGAGTGCAAAAATGGAGGCTCTAGACCCTTCCAGAGCTGAGATATTGAAACTCAAAATTTTGTCCAGAAAAAAAAAACGACAGTGTAACCCCTTATGTTTTTTTATTTTTTTGGCAAAAAATTAAGTTTCCCCAATCTTCTCAAAGCTCTGGATTCTGATAGAGGGCCATGACACTTAGACCTGAGTGCAAAAATGGAGACTCTAGACCCTTCCAGAGCTGAGATATTGAAACTCAAAATTTTGTCCAGAAAAAAAAAACGACAGTGTAACCCCTTATGTTTTTTATTTTTTTGGCAAAAAATTAAGTTTCCCCAATCTTCTCAAAACTCTTAATTCTGATAGAGGGACATGACACTTAGACCTGAGTGCAAAAATGGAGGCTCTAGACCCTTCCAGAGCTGAGATATTGAAACTCAAAATTTTGTCCAGAAAAAAAAACGACAGTGTTACCCCTTAAGTTTTTTTGATTTTTTTGGCAAAAAATTAAGTTTCCCCAATCTTCTCAAAACTCTTAATTCTGATAGAGGGACATGACACTTAGACCTGAGTGCAAAAATGGAGGCTCTAGACCCTTCCAGAGCTGAGCTATTGAAACTCAAAATTTTGTCCAGAAAAAAAAACGACAGTGTTACCCCTTATGTTTTTTTTTATTTTTTTGGCAAAAAATTAAGTTTCCCCAATCTTCTCAAAACTCTGGATTCTGATAGAGGGCCAAGACACTTAGACCTGAGTGCAAAAATGGAGGCTCTAGACCCTTCCAGAGCTGAGATATTGAAACTCAAAATTTTGTCCAGAAAAAAAAATACGACAGTGTTACCCCTTATGTTTTTTTTATTTTTTTTTTTGGCAAAAAATTAAGTTTCCCCAATCTTCTCAAAACTCTGGATTTTGATAGAGGGCCATGACACTTAGACCTGAGTGCAAAAATGGAGGCTCTAGACCCTTCCAGAGCTGAGATATTGAAACTCAAAATTTTGTCCAGAAAAAAAAATGACAGTGTTACCCCTTATGTTTTTTTATTTTTTTGACAAAAAATTAAGTTTCCCCAATCTTCTCAAAACTCTGGATTCTGATAGAGGGCCATGACACTTAGACCTGAGTGCAAAAATGGAGGCTCTAGACCCTTCCAGAGCTGAGATATTGAAACTCAAAATTTTGTCCAGAAAAAAAAAACGACAGTGTTACCCCTTATGTTTTTTTTTATTTTTTTGGCAAAAAATTAAGTTTCCCCAATCTTCTCAAAACTCTGGATTCTGATAGAGGGCCATGACACTTAGTTCTTTATTTAATTCACCAAAATCAGCTTGGCTTCTGAACTGAATGTGTTTAACCTTAATTAACACAGTATCCAGAGCTGACTATGAAAACGCACACATCGAATTAGCCTACATACGCAGAGAGCCAATTTATTTATTGTTTTTTTTAAAAGTAGACATTTAAAACTTTCTATAGTTCTCAGGTCTGTGACAAGTATCGCGGTGTTTCGGTTCATGAGACGTGATCCGCCTCTGTGTCCTGATTATATTGTCTGATATAGGCTGGCCTATGCTTATAATGTATTAATTTGTTGATGAAACATTTATTAAAATGAAGATACAATTTATACGAAACGAATTCACTTTAAAGACAGGCTTTCTACAAAACAAAACTTAATAAATGGTTGAAATCATGTCTGACCCATTCCAAATGTTTTCCGGGTATAGCTTTTGATCCTCTCTAACTCATCTCATGCAGTTCCTTTTTTATATAGGCTAGCCTACTCAACATAGATGAAATAATAAAAATTAAGTAACATAATATTATTAAACATAAATGTGAACCTTTATTTTATGTTGTTTTTTTAAATTATATCCTGCCACTCCACTTTGCTCACATGCTATACATGCATGTGTGTGTGCATGTGCTGGAGGGGTGCCCATCCCTACATTTGAATATCATTATCATTATTTATAATTTTTAATAATTGTTTTTTTTTTCATGCATATGTAGTGAACAAATTGGTAGGCCTACTATTTATTACAGGTTTGACACTTTACTAAAAAAGACTCTGAATGTAGGCTATTAATAAATAACTTTACAAAGCCTAACATTACTATCATTACTTTTTTCAGGTTGTATTATTAAACTTAATTTCTATTAATTTATAGTATGAACCCTTGATTATATGTTGCATAATCTCTTGTTTTTTTTTCCTTTCTGTTCTTTAAAAGACATCCCATACATTTTTAAAAAAAAAATGGAATAGATTTATAGCGTTTTGAAAAAAAAAACGTTTTAATTTATCATAAACAATATTGTTTAATTTAATAACCATTGTTCAAATTGTTCAGACTGAACCAATAAAACATTTTAACAGGATAATTTGAATATTCACAAAATGTGTGGGTAAAAAATGTAATTGTAAACTATTGACACTTAATCCAGTATTACAGATTAATATAGAGATTATTTGAATCAGATTAGCGCCTTCTGCTGAGAGAAAATAAAATAAAATATGTAATGTCATGGTGCTTTATGCCTTTATAGCTCTCTGGAGAGACTTGTGAATTCTCTAGTAGTTTTTGAGACAATTACTTACTTTTAAACTGTGGATTTTAATGTATTCTAAAATAATACTTTTTGACAAGGTTTTTTTTTTTTTTTTTTTTTGAAGTGTACACATTTTTGCATTATTGTTACTAAACCTGAATGAAGGGAAAGCATTTTATTACATGTAACATTAAAATATACAGCAAATCTTTTATCACAGCTCAATCCACCTGGATCTGATCTCATGTCAATCTCTTATTTCAGTCTCCTGACTCAGTGATGCTGCAGCCCACCAGTTGTTTGTGGATTATTATGGATTAAAAAATGTAATTGTTTGGTCAAAAGTGGTCCGAAGAGCAGCATGACAGAGTAGACTTTTTTGGACTTGAAAAATTTGATGAAAAATAAATAAACTATTTTAATTATGCTATAGGCCTATTATACTTTCAGTAACAATATTATTAAAATAAATTGTAGTAGGTTTTTTAAGTTCTGAAAATATTTTAAACTAGATTCACAGGTCTCAACAGCTTAAAATATAAATGTGTTTAGCTGAAATATATGAAAACACACATACACACACACACACACACACACACACACACACACACACACACACACACACACACACATATGTATATATATATATATATAGGCCTATGTTTATATTCATGAAAACCTGGATCTTTTTTTAAAGATTATTGCAAAATCTAAAAAATATATATATATATAATAAGCTACATTTATTAACTTTGAGTGTTTTTATGGACTGTGAGAAGATTGTGCATTTGGCGATAAAAATAGTTAAAATGATATTGGTCAAATTAAGACTTGAATGTCTTTATAGCCTACAGTATTTCTGCTCTTTGAAATTAAAACACATACACAGGATTCAGGAGAAATGTTTTACGGATGTTCTAAGGGTACAATATATATTTAGTGCCTTTCATGTCCATTTATAATCTTTACACATCAGCTTAGATACTTGCATGGCTAAAAAACTGCTAATTTCAAGACGCTGACGTCACGTCAGGGTCAACCCGCTCAGTCAGAAGCTCAAAAGTACAACGCGTTCGGACAGACGTTCGGTCGGTCGAATGTTTGATTTTGGCATGGTTCAAGCGCCATAATCTACACGCTTTACAAAGTGGACCAACGTGATTATTTCACGTCTTGTCGTAATACCGGGTTGGCACACATGTTCCCATCAAGGCCTCAATGAAGGGATTTTGTGAGCAGAAATGGGGCTTACAATGTAAATGTGCAGCCAATTTACTATTACAATTTTTAATATTCCAGATTAGTAATATTATATCCATATTTGTAAAAGGATGGTGTGTGACCATGTTCCATATCAAATCAGTGTGAAAGCAAAATGGCCAGGATCTGTGCATGACTGAAGAATTTTCAGAGATTCACATTTATGCACATTATTTGAAAGGATAAGGAAAATTATAAATATCGCAACCTAGGCTCATTGGAAATACGTTACTCTGCCTACATTTTTGCAAAACCTGAAATACGTACCTCCAGGTACGTTTCCCTGCACTTTTCGGGTGAAATGTCCACTAGAGGCGCTAAGTGTAATTTTTTTCTATTACAGTGCTATTACTTTTCTCCTGAACATAATAGCTGCTACATCCAAAGCAGGTTTCTTCACTATTTATTCATAATCGTGGCATTAATGCTCTATTGCATTCAACTGTCTTATCAATTCAGTTTTCAGTCGCATTTATTATTATAATAGGCCAACGTTACTCATAAATATTAACATTTCGCTCTGTTCGTGCATTCCTAGCCTGTGTGGTGTTAAAAAGGAATACACTTTTAACCTTAAAAATACCTTGTTTAACCATTTTGTAGTATTTAGTGTTTACACAAAAAGCATTTTCTCCAATAAAACACAACATACTGATACATTCACAAAATACATACATTTTATTAGCTTGATGTAAACCAAATCCTAGAATCCATATGTTGTTTGCAAGAAACAGATCCAAATTCAGCCGTTTATCCATTGATCTTTATCTTTATCTTCATTTATCAGCAGCGACCGTCACCCCAAAAACATCAATTCCACGCTGGTGATGAATTCAAATTCAAATAATGCGCCTTCAAGAAGCGTTACAACAGGTTTTACGGCAGTGATATCAAACGCTCATTGGCTCTCGCCTGATTCGTCACAGATTGCGACATGCCGTGTTTCAGTCGGTGTAGTAAATTTGAAATTGAGAAGAGTGTGCGCCTTCAGAGAGCGAACCGAAATCAGATTAACATTTTCATGGATTAGCGTTAATAACTTTAATTCTGATCTGTACCTCATACACAACTACTATAATACTGCCAGAGGACTGCGACTGCAACGCATCATCATGTGAACGACTTTTGGTAATGTTAACGTTACCGGTTTTGACATTTTCAAAATAAATAAATTATTGTGAAATGTTTACTTGTCTGTCTGTTATGTTTTTCTTTTCTTCATAATTGTGTTAGCCTACATAGTTTTAAGGAATGGTTAGGTTTAGGGATAGGATTAGGATTAGTGGCTCAAAATATATTTTAATACTAAAACTCATTTACCTACACATTTCTGTCCGTTAACTTACGTTTTATCCTTTTTATATTCTGTATAAAATGGATATGTTTAGATTTTGGGAGTAGGATTAAGGGATCTTGTTACATTTATCTTTAAAAGTGAAAGTATACAGATATCGTTATGATATGAAACATACGTAAACAGTTAACGTTTTGTAGCTGTAAAAACGTAATAATGTTACGTTTAAATGTTGCAAATATATACATACTATACGTTTCAGCATCTATCCAAACGTACAAAAAAGTACGTTTTATATCTTTGAAAATAACGTATTAATACCTACGTATTATAAACACGCATCTTGCGTCTCTAGTGGACATTTCACCCGAAAAGTGCAGGGAAACGTACCTGGAGGTACGTATTTCAGGTTTTGCAAAAACGTAGGCAGAGTAACGTATTTCCAATGAGCCTGGGTTGCAATATCAATGTGTGTGTTTACAGGGGCTTCATGAGATACCTGTCCTAACTGTACATGTGCATCAGATACCTGTGAGTGTGTGTTTACAGGGGTTTCACGTCAGATACCTGTCCTAACTGTACATGTGCATCAGATACCTGGACGTGGAATAATCACGTTGGTCCACTTTGGAAAACGTGTAGATGTCACAGTTTAACCCATAGGTGTAAACCCCTCTCAAAAAATAAAAAATAAAAAAAAAAACGTCTAAATGTCACGTTTTTAATGAAATAGCCTAATGAGTAAAACTATTTTTCCGGCGTCCCCCAGCTCCTCGTTAAAGCAAAAGGAACGCTAAAACAATACTCGACCTAGTTCCGTTGCTTATCAACGGGAAGAAACTCCTGTAACTTCAGTGCCATAGGTTAGCACCGTACCTTAAAGTGCTTACAGATTAGGAGACATGTGTTCGCTGTGTAGTGATAGTATAGTTGTGAGTATAGAAACTAATCACTAGGTGTCAGTAGCATAACACTTACCTGCGGAGAGCACAGACCAAGAAGAAGTGAAGAGCATGTGTTGTAGCTGTTTCTGTGCACGAATTGAAAGCTAATAAAACATAAGTTCTGTTATACAAATGTTTCGTTACTGAGAAGAGAAACATTACGTGGTACCAGGAGTGGTGATGAGCACGAGCACTAACGGTCGTCATGGAAAGTGTTAAACCGCCTGACGCTGTGAACTGGACTGGAAATATTGATCACGAATGGCGTATGTTTAAACAGAGAACCAGTGGACCTTGATGAAGCGTCGGATGCACGCAAGATTGCATTGCTTCTCACCGTCCCGGGACCTCAGTCGATCGAGGTGTTTAACACACTTGTGTTTGACCAGGCCGATGACAAAGGCAAATATGACGTGGTTATGGAGAAGTTTGATGCACACTGCACGCCGAGAAAAAAACGAAACTTTTGAAAGGTATGTTTTTCGTTCTCGTGTGCAACAACAAGGAGAGATGTTTGACAGTTTCTTAATGGATTTAAAGTTGAAAGCTAGGACATGCAATTTCGGACAGTTGCAAGATTCAATGATTCGTGACCAGATAGTGTTCGGCATCAATGATAAAAAAGTGAGGGAGAGGCTTTTGAGGGAAACAGAGCTAACCTTACATGAAGCAGTGCGGATATGCCATGCCAGTGAGATTGCTCTTCAGCATGCTAAAACCTTTGGTGACAACACAACGATGAGTGGAGGTGACAGTTCAGCTGTAGCTGCAGTAACAGAGACGACACAGAAAAGCAGAATGAGTAGACTGGAACAGTCAAAGGATAAAGAACTGTTAACTGTAAGAGCAGGGTTTCTGCAGGTTTCACTAAATCAAATTTAAGACCTTTTTAAGACATTTTAAGACCATAAACATTGAAATTTAAGACCTACACGACGCATTACCAAAAATTTTAATAAAAATAAAAAAAAAAATTGCAAAAAATTATTTTATATATGTGTGTGTAGCTGAAATTTGTACTTTGCATTTTATACTGTAAAAACACAATTATAGTTTTAGATTTTAGTTGATCATACCTAGAGATGAATTGGCATGAACATTTCATTTCATGATAATTATGAAATCAATTTGCCAAATGTATTTCGAAACTCATCAAATAAATAATATTAGCATTAATATGCACTTTTTGTTTACATAAACATTAAAATACCATTAAAATGATGGCCAGATTTTTAAGGAGTGTCTTGCAACAGGTTATCTAGTTAAAATAGTCTTCACAAAAAAATGTTTTATAAACAGATAAACCTCACTTATTTCAGCCTGTAAATGGTCTTTTATAAAAAGATTGAGTCAAAAAATGATAAATTACTGACATTCACATCCCCTTATCTTTTATTATTGACAGTGAAATTCAGCCGATTTTCCTGTTGCGTCTGTCGTTGCTAAGCAACCATGCACTGCGCTCTCCATAACGACAAAGACGTTTTAGTAGCCAATGGATTTCCGCCACCGAGAAACGCTTGCTGTAATGTTAGGTCTGCTACAAGATTTATTCACGGAGAAGAGAAAAAAACACCGGTAGTGTTTGGGTGCACCGCGATCCTTCATGTTGACTGAGCTTTCAGTGTTGTTACAGAATTGGTTGATTCTTCGGTTCGTTTGCGGCATTCTGAATCTGAAATGGTGAGATTCTCGCTGTGGATGCGACGCGCCTATATTTGAATGAACTTGAGCACGCAAAACTGGTGTATGAACGGCACTTGGCGAGCTACCTCGTATCAAGCCACGAGCTAACGCTAGCACGCGAGCGGCGTGTTTGAACCGGTTTGAACCCCTGCACTAGAGCTCCGCTTTGTAGGCTACGACCTACTTTTGTAATAACTTTCTGCGGCCAGAGTTTTGGCAAATGAATGAGGGTACAATCTTTTTAAGACCTGACCAAATCAAATTTAAGACCTCAGATGAAAATCTAGTCGTTTTTAAGACTTTTTAAGGCCTTAAATTTAAAGTTCAGAATTTCAGACTTTTTAAGACTTTTTAAAACCCCGCGGAAACCCTGAAGAGATGTGGCAAAAGACACCAGCCAAAACAGTGCCCAGCCTACGGCAAAGTCTGTGCCAAATGTAAAGGGCATAATCATTTTGCCAAGCAATGCTTTTCAAAGGGTGGACAAAATCAAAGAGAAAGTGTTCATGCAGTGGAAGAAACAGCCCTCAGTGACACATTCTTCGTTGGAATGGTGCAGCAGGCAGAAATCAGTCAGGAAAGAACGGAACAGACTGATATGACTAGTGTTTCACGGGATAAGTGGATGACTGCTCTGGAAATAAATGGAGTAACAGTATCACTTAAGTTCGACACAGGAGCAAAAGTCAACCTGATTTCGGAGGATGATATCAGAGCAATGAAAATCAAGCCACGTATATGTCAGAAAATAGTGCACCTCAAAGCCTATAATGGACAGGACATTACGACCAAAGGAACATGCACGCTCAAGGTGAAAGTTAAAAACAAAGAACATCACCTCATGTTTGTGGTTGTACCAGATGGCCGTGATTCTGTGTTGGGAGACAAGGCATGTGAAGACCTGGGTTTAGTGAAAAGAATATACACCATAAGCAATGGAGAAACCCAGGACAGTGTGGAACATATAGTAAGACAGTTTCCAGACATATTTGAAGGGTTCGGAGTATTACCATTCACCTACAGAATACAGTTGAAAAAAGATGCACAGCCAGTAGTCCACGCACCAAGACGAGTTCCAGCACCACTTCGTGAAAAGCTAAGGCAAGAGCTAGAAAGGATGACATCAATGGGAGTTATTGAAAAAGTGGAAGAGCCTACAGAGTGGGTCAATTCAATGGTGTGTGTGAAGAAGGCCAATGGTGATCTACGTGTGTGTATGGATCCAAAGGATTTAAACGCAAACATTCAGAGAGAACATTATCAGATTCCGACACGAGAGGAAGTAATAAGTGAGATGGCAGGTGCAAAGTTCTTTACAAAACTGGATGCATCGCAGGGCTTTTGGCAGCTGAAGCTACATGAGGACAGCGCCAAGTATTGCACATTCAACACACCCTTTGGCCGCTACTCTTTCTTGAGGATGCCGTTTGGAATTTCCTCAGCTCCTGAAGTATTCCACAGGACTATGGAACAGATAATTGAAGGCATCGAGGGTGTGCGTGTTTATGTGGATGACATCGTATTGTGGGGATCTACAATAGAACAGCACAACAAGAGGCTCATGGATGTCCTACAGCGAGTAAAAGAGTACGGGCTCAAGTTGAATAGGAACAAATGTCAGTTTGGAGCAAAGGACATCACATTCCTAGGAGATAGGCTGTCAGAAGGGGGTGTGGAACCAGACAAGAGTAAAATACAAGAAATACTCAAGATGCCCAGACCCACTGACAGAAAGGCTGTATTGAGAGTGATGGGGATGATCAATTTCGTCGGTAAATTCATACCTAACCTGTCGTCAAAAACAACGCACATGAGAGAACGGTTGTGTGATAAAGGCGAGTTCAAATGGACAGCTGATCATGAACAAGAATGGGGACGACTGAAGACTCTCCTCACTACAGCGCCTGTGCTAACGTTCTTTGATCCAACAAAGAGGACAAAGATCTCAACAGATGGACTGGGTGCAGTTCTGCTGCAAGCGGAGGGAGAGAGTTGGAGGCCAGTCGCATATGCCTCAAGAACTATGACTTCATCCGAACGCAAATATGCACAGATAGAAAAAGAGTGCCTGGGTTTGGTGTATGGAGTGGAGAAGTTTCATGGCTATGTGTACGGCTTACCGACATTTGTAGCAGAGACTGATCACAAGCCATTAATCGCCATCATTAAAAAGAACCCGAGTCAAATGTCTCCAAGAATCCAACGACTGACGATGCGACTGCAGAGGTATGATATGGAGCTAATGTACACTCAAGGAAAGTATCTAGTTCTGGCAGATGCCCTGTCCAGAGCTGTGGAACAGAGTGGGAAAAGTGAAAGTTCCACAGAGGATGATGTGACTCAGCATGTGAACATGGTAGCTGAAGCTCTTCCAGTCACGGATGCAAAACTCAAACAAATTGCAAGTGAGACTGAGAAAGATACATGTCTGCAATTGGTCATTAAGCATCTGTGTGAAGATTGGCCTAGAGGAGAATGTGCAGAGTACTACAACATCAGGACGGAATTGAGTGTTGTCAAGGGACTTCTGCTGAGGCAGAACAGGATCATTATCCCTAAATCACTGGGACAAGAGATGTTAAAAAAAACTGCATGAAGGACACCTTGGAGCTGAAAAATGTAAACGAAGGGCTAGAACTGCAATCTATTGGCCGGGAATAAATGCAGACATTGACAGGATGGTGTCAAACTGTGATACTTGCTTGAAGCATCATGCTAAGCAACAGAAAGAGCCAATGATCATCACTGATCCACCTGATGAACCATGGCAGAAAGTTGGGACTGACTTGTTCTTCCTGGATGGACGAAACTATTTGCTGGTAATAGACTATCTGTCAAACTATCCAGAGATTGCGTGGCTTCCAAATACATCTGCTACTTGTGTGATAAAACACACAAAATCCATCTTTGCGAGACACGGCATTCCGCAGGTGGTTTGCAGTGATAATGGGCCGTGCTACAGTGGAAGAGAATTCCAGAAGTTTGCTGAGGAATACGGGTTTCAGCATGTGACATCGAACCCATTATATCCTCAGTCGAATGGAAAGGCAGAGAAAGGAGTACACATAGTGAAACTACTATTCAAGAAAGCAGTGGACAGTCAATCAGATCCTTATCTAGCCCTGCTGAATTATCGTGCTACTCCACTTGAACACGGTGTGTCTCCTGCCGAAATCCTGATGGGCCGTAGACCCTTAATCACGGTTTGCTGGACTCTGGACTCGCTGGACTTTTCCTTGAATTTTTAAAAATGTTCCCTTCATCTCAGGGACATGAAACTCGGTGACTTTTCCTACATAATCTATCTAAACATGCACAAAAAATCTGGGATTGATTTGGTTGTTCTAAAGGTGTGTAAAAAAACATTTACCATTTAAGCTGTTTGGGGTCAAAATGACCCCACATTGAAAATGAATGGGAAAATGAAAAAAAATGCTTTTTTCCATTTTGATTGTCAAAAAAATAAAAGTAAATCCATTATAAATCTGAAATATTCCACATATAAACCAAGGTCCGGTCCTAGAGCATAAATAGAAAGTAGAACAAACTTTCTATCTCATACACACACACAAACACACACACACAAACACACACATGCCATGACTGCAACAGAGAGAATTTTTACAGAAATTGGCAAATAAAACAAACAAAACTGGCATAAATCTAAAATATTTTTTTTTTTCAATTCAAGGGCTGGTCCTAGAGCATGAACACAAAGTGGAATGAGCTTTCTATCTCTCACACACACACAGCCACACACACACAAACACACACATGTATGCATCCTGTTCATTACAGTTTATTAGTGCTGTTGTTTTGTATTATATTGGTTTATTACTTGGTTTATTAAATTTATTTCGTTCTAAAATGTCTTGTTCTAAAAAAAATTAATAATTGTTGATAAATAATTTTCTAAAATGAAGTGTGTGAATACAGTCATGCCATAGTGCTGATTTGTAGTTTTTATGCAAATGTATGTATAATAATTTGCATAAACAAATAATTCAAAATGTATCAGACAACAACAACAAACTCTAATTTTGACAAAAAATATTTTGTGCAATTCACAAAATATATATATATCATATATATCAAGTTGTGAGGAGAACTTGAAGCATCAAGAAAAATGAAGTGAAAATGAATGAGTCTCTATGGGCCCCTATTGGAAAGATGTGGTCATTGCACTTTAATTCATTAACTATAAGAAAAACTGTTTTTCGACTAACCACCAGATGGTAGTATTCTATCCCTCACACATAGAGCAATGTCCAAAAACTGTTTAGATTTAATTATCATCATAATTTAAGTGTTATTTTCTTTAAAAAAGCATTTTTCATGTGCCAATTTATGGCCTAGTTATGTAATTGTGCAGTAAATAGGTAGAAAACTTTAAAAATTCAAAAAAAAAAAAACACAGCATAAATGATTAGTTGAGAAGTGAATTTAAAAAATGATATATAGTTTTCCATATAAAAATGTATATTTCCTTATGCAATCACTCTTTAAAAGTCTGGGGTCAAAATGACCCCAAACACCTTAAGTGTTATCCTTTTTTAACAGCGATTAAGGGTTAAGAACCACTCTTCCTTGCTTTGCAACACCGAACAAAAACAAAGACCTGAAAAGCGCCTGAAACAGAGACAGAAAGTTAAAGGTCCTCTAAGCGATCCTGGGGGTGTTGACGTTCGCAATATTTTCAAACAAATCGGAGGCTAGCTAGACCCTACCTCCTCCGCATCTCATCTCATCCCCCCCCCTTCCCTTCCGTGCTTCCTGAAATAATTGTAACCATCGGACTGAAAGCCCTTCTGCCGCCGGAGTTCTCGCCATCGTTCAAAAGCTTTTCTACCAATGTAAATTCGGAACTTCGCACGTTCTTTATCCGACTCCTTCTTCTTTTTAATTTGTTCTTCAGAACGACGTCTCTTTGGTCACGTGTCGGGCATTTTTCAAACTTCCCTCTGACGCTTGTCTCTCCTTCACACACACACACACACACCCTTCATGTGCACGCGCACTAACCCCCAGACCCACCCTCAAATACTTCTTGCCAGTGATTGGCTGGAACACTGTTTGTTAGGTTTCGTGGTCCGGGTAAGACATGATTGTTTTTGTTGCCGTTTGTGGAGCCTGTGGTGTCTACAGAGACCGCGTTTTTTTACAGTGTGTTTAGGGGACAGGCAGCTAGCCGATAGTGAGGAGACGTTTGCTGTACGTGACAAAAAATGTTTTGCTTCCACATCGCTTAGAGAACCTTTAATTATGACAAGGCATCAAAAAGCCTAGAACCACTCTCCAATAATGACACAGTAAGACTTGAAGATTGCAATACCTGGACAAAAAGAGCCACAGTCCTGGAAGAGGTGAACCCGAGATCTTACACTGTCAGGACGGAGGATGGTCAACTCTTGAGGAGAAATCGGAGAAGTCTGTTGAAAACAAAAGAGACAGTACTAGAGGATTCATATACAGAGGACACAGACTGTGCGGAATCAACAACAACAACATCAACATCTGATCTGAAACACCTCCAGTTCTGAATAACAAACAGCCAGCTAAAGAAATGTGTTCAGATTTGCATTCCCCTGTGATGAGAAGATCCAAACGCACAGTAAAGCCTCCTGATAGACTGAACCTCTGAATGTTGCCCAAATATGTTATAAGTAGTTAAATGTTCATAAAAAAAGTAAATGTAATCGGTTGATTATTACTGGGATTGTAATTTGAATAATTCAGGATTTTGTTGTTTGATGCAATTTCAGGTTTTAATGGACTTCGGCGGAGTTCCTCCGCTGCGCGTCGGCCGGTTTACGCCTCGCCGTCTTCCATTAAAACCTGACAACGGACACCTCGTCGGGCATTAACCCTTACATACCATGGTCACTTGCCAAATAAAACATTTTTAAAACATTAGTTTATATTTTAATTAGGCTAAATCTAGTTTTTACAAATAATAACTTGCCTTGCTTGACTGTTTAGCAACCGGAGATATTTATAGTCCGCTTAGCTCGTATCCCTTCAGGTTCACAAATGCATTTTTTTTTCATGAAACACAAAGGTAGGCATAGTTTTTTTGTATTACACATAAAACAATTAATCAAACAACAATAAAAAAAATCAATTAGCTCTGAGCTCCAGCGATTTGCGCTTAACGTTATAGAGGGCAATAAATTAATCAGATCAAAGAGAGGGTCATTTGCCTCAGACTCCTTAGGCTTGAAACGCTGTAACGTTGAGCCTTCTCCTGCCTTGGTTGTCTGGACAGCTGCGTAAAACTCCCGCAGGGTCTCATTCAGGGGTGCGCGTTTCCCGAAAGCATCGTTAGCCAACTATGGTCGCAAGTTACGTCGTTACCAATAGAGTTCAATGGAGCAGAGCAGCAGCGGTGTAATTTTCTCCGTTTTATTTACTTTTTTTTCTTTCTTCAGCAGCATACCAGTCGTCAAAGTTGCCATATTCTCCATAAATGTTAAAAGAAATAGCACGAAGTCGCTCATTGTTGTATTAGGCTATAACATCTTGATAGAGCATGTGACTGCCTGTTGCTATGGTTACTCACAGCCGTTGTAGGCAGCGCATTTATTTATTAATTTCGAATGGTAAACAGGCAGTTTCACCGGAACTACTTTACTAGGTGTCCTATATCACTTTTTAACGGACACCCTGCAGCCAATCAGAATCGAGTATTCACCCAGACCATGGTATAAATCTTGTATAATGTATATAGTGCTTTCTTAATGGTTAGATAGTATATAAAGTGGTTGACATAACTTGTTCTTTATGTCTAATGGAAAGGGGATGTAGTGATAGTATAGTTGTGAGTATAGAAACTAATCACTAGGTGTCAGTAGCATAACACTTACCTGCGGAGAGCACAGACCAAGAAGTAGTGAAGAGCATGTGTTGTAGCTGTTTCTGTGCACGAACTGAAAGCTAATCAAACATAAGTTCTGTTATACAAATGTTTCGTTACTGAGAAGAGAAACATTACACGCTGCATATGTAATGTTATACTTTTAGAATAGGTTAACATCCGGGTATCTCTCCACTGGAAGGTGTTAACGCAAACGTCTAAGTTTCACGTTTGAGGGGGTTAAACTGTGACATACACATTTTCCAAAATGGACCAACGTGATTATTTCACGTCTTGTCGTAATACCGGGTTAACCTATTCTAAAAGTATAACATTACAAATGCATCGAACACATGTCTTCTAATCTGTAAACCAGGGGTGGGCAAACTACGGCCCGCGGGCCACATGCGGCCCGTTTGGCTGTTTAATCCGGCCCGTCGAGTATTTAAAATATTGTCTTAACGATTGCATTTGCATGGGGAGCGTTGTGCAGCGCGGTCTGTAGCGGGAGAGCCCGAGGGGGGAGTCGAGCGGTAAGCGGGCAGTGCTGACAGAGTGGGGAGAGAGAGAGACTGGGAGCTCGTGCACGCGCTGTCTAGAAAGAGAGAAAACACTGGGCTGCAAGCTGTTTCAGTGGAAAGAGTGTTGCTGCATTTGTGACCTGAGAAGCTGAATCCAGCGGGAAGAGTAATGTTTTATATGTGATTTGTTTTTGAAATATTCTGATCTAACTGCGTGAGCGCGAGCAAGTGCTGCGGGGAGAGAAAGTAACTCAATAAGCACGAGCCCCAGTATTCGCCGACCCTGTGTCTCCTTCCATCACCCATTCACCGAACCAACATCCCTGTCACACATTCATTTTGCCTTTTTCCTGCAATACTTGAATAAAGCAGATCATTCATTCAGAGCAGTTGTGGCTGTGCTGCTGTGTGTCACGTGACAAGCAATGACGCGTCACCATGGAAACCATACAGTGAATAAATGAGTCAGACCGTTTTTTGTAATTTGTCATATGCAATTTATAACTAATATCCCAGGAAACAGAACGTTGGCACGATTGAATCATTTCAACACTCCTTTGTTGCACGTTAATGTTTTTTTTCTCCTTATTTGGAAACTCACAGAGAAAAAAAATGTTAGTAACCACTTGTACGCCTGATTAGTTTTCATTTGATTTTTTTAGTTTTTCATTTGATATTTAGTTTCTTTGCTCCTCTGTATTTGTTTCTTGGACTGCTTCCGGTTACCTAACTTTATCGCCCGCCTCGCTACGTTCCCGTCTCTGCCATGTACAGAAGCTGGTTTTGTTCAATAAATGTTCTAATCTGCATTTGATTTTTACGTTTCATTTATCATAATTAAATAAATTTTGTTTATTTTTATTTTATTTTTTCACAAATGTATGACGTTTGTGTATTAGGTGCAATTTGATAACCATATGGAGTTTTAATAAAGTTGAATTAATGTAACCTTCTCTAATTTTTACTCTACTAAGTGTACACTTGCTGATGTTTTGTTTCTAATTTACTGTTAGGCTCATTAAATAATACTAAGGATAAACAATATTTAAAAAGAATGTAAATATATATAAAATTAAAATAAATATAAAATTAAATTTAAAAATAAACGCAAAATATAACAATGCTAAATGGGGATATCTATAGCATATAAATTAATATACCATGTAAATTACGTGATCAACGTAAATTTGTTTGCTGGTATAATCTGCCAGTGGGCCGGCCCGGCCGGCCCTCTGTCAAATTTTAAAACCCAGTGTGGCCCTTGAGCCAAAATAGTTGCCCACCCCTGCTGTAAACACTAAGGTACGGTGCTAACCTATGGCACTGAAGTTACAGGAGTCTCTTCCCGTTGCTAAGCAACGGAACGAGTATTTAAAAGGTTTTGGTTAACACGGTTAACGTGGTTTGACGTCGATGCAATACGTTGTTTTAGCGTTCCTTTTGCTTAAACGAGGAGCTGGGGGACGCCGGAAAAATAGACGTTTTACTCATTAGGCTACTTCATTAAAAACGTGACATTTAGACTTTTTTTTCTGCCGTGGATCAAGGCAAATAAATCATTTTCACCTTGAAAATAAAAAATGTTGTTTTTTTTTTTTTAATAATAGAACATTTTTCAGTGATCTTCAATAAAACAAAATTCCATTTTTTTCGGTTTAATGAAATCCAATAGGTTGTTATCATAGACATCATATAGGTAGACGCCCTATCGACCGCTACTGCCTATAGAGAGCCTAAGTCCCGCCCCTTCGCTTCCGGCTCATGGGACCTTATTTCGGAAAAAATATGAATGGAAGTCAATGGGGAGAGACAACTTATCTTTTTATTCCGTCTGAACTGTGCCCTCAATTACACATATGATGTTTGTCAATTTAAAAGATGATTCTCAAAGTCAAAAACGTCGCAGTTTGTCATACAGCAGAAGAGTAACGTTTAGTTTTATGTGAAAATCGCTCTGTGAACTACATCTCCCGGGAAGCGAAACGAGATCCGCTGCTCGTGTGTGCGCAGTCTGGTACAAAACACTCAGGTAGGACGGCGTAACGTTACGATTATAACGTAAGACTGTAGAAACAATGACAGACAGCCTCAGTAAAGTTAGCTTCAGTCATTGAGAGAAAATGTGCGCCTTTGGGGTTTGTAGTCTTTGTAATTACGTATTTTCACAGTCTTATACCTCAACGCTTTTACATCAAACTGCGACTTTCTTTACTTTAAAATGTATCTTTTAAATTGACAAACATCATATGTGTAATTGAGGGCACAGTTCAGACGGAATAAAAAAATAAGTTGTCACTCGCCATTGACTACCATTCAATAGAGAGCCTAAGTCCCGCCCCTTCGCTTCCGGCTCATGGGACCTTATTTCGGAAAAAATATGAATGGAAGTCAATGGGGAGAGACAACTTATCTTTTTATTCCGTCTGAACTGTGCCCTCAATTACACATATGATGTTTGTCAATTTAAAAGATGATTCTCAAAGTCAAAAACGTCGCAGTTTGTCATACAGCAGAAGAGTAACATTTAGTTTTATGTGAAAATCGCTCTGTGAACTACATCTCCCAGGAAGAGAAACGAGATCCGCTGCTCGTGTGCGTGCAGTCTGGTACAAAACACTCAGGTAGGACGACGTAACGTTACGATTATAACGTAAGACCGTAGAAATAATGACAGAAGGCCTCAGTAAAGTTAGCTTTTGTTCATTGAGAGAAAATGTGCGCCTTTGGGGTTTGTAGTCTTTGTAATTACGTATTTTCACAGTCTTATACCTCAACGGTTTTACATCAAACTGCGACTTTCTTTACTTTAAAATGTATCTTTTAAATTGACAAACATCATATGTGTAATTCAGGGCACAATTCAAACCAGATCAAAATATTTGTTGTCTCTTGCCATTGACTCCCATTCAATATTTTTTCGAAGTTAGGTCCCATGGTGGTCGACCGGAAGGGGAGGGACTTAGGCTCTCTATATTTTTCCGAAGTTAGGTCCCATGGTGGCCGACCGGAAGGGGCGGGACTTAGGCTCTCTATTGGCACGGACGAGAATTGGAGCCGCCATCTTAAACCGGTCATCCGCTCCGCTCAGTGTAATCTGAATGGCAGGTGAAATGAGCTGTCATCGCATTAAATTAATCATATCTCACTGAATACTGAACTGATTTTCACGCGTTTTTTTTTTTTTTTTTGCTGCAAAGGTCATTCATGTAGCTATGATATAGGACACATAGTTCGGCGTATTTTAATATCCATTATAGGTTTAACAATAATATAATATTCTAAAATAAGATAAACGTGACCAAACACAATATATGATGAAGGATATCATGTATTTTATAAATCACACACTATAAAAAATAATAAAGAAGCAGAAACCGATAGTAGCAGCAGTAAAGCAAGACATTTTAATAAGTTGAAGAAACAATTTATGATGTACACACGGACATACACACGCACATACATACAGACACGCGAACACACACACACGAACACACACACTCTCTCTCTCTCACACACACACACACACACACTTTCACACACAGAACGCAGCCACCGAATCAATCGAACGCAGCCACTTGTAATAAAAATTGAGAAGAAGCTTTTCAACGTGTTTGCATCAGTAATTTCTAAAGTCGTACAACATTAAGCCTATACCTTTTTATTATATGTGGATTTGGGAGGGGGACGTCTAGATTAAAGCCGTTTACGGATTAACTTTAGGCTGAAGTAAATAATGTAATTTTACCACAGGACTTCTGTAATATCAATAGCCAAATCGCATGTGATAAGATATAGGTTATCAATAAAACTAGAAGTTAGAAGGGTAACTCAATTTGCCCATCGCTGTCATGCGTGTATATAACGTTGCTTCCTGATGTGCGCAAACACAAATAACCTATAGAACAGGCCAGTTGAATGCTTATCTGATAACCTAGAAGCTCGTAATTATTACTTTAACAGTTACCCCACCTCTTCATGCCGGGTGAACACCGGCTGATGCAGTAAACAGCATTTCACAACTATTTCAGTACAGTAATAGCAAATATCCTTGCTCCTTCTCGATTATCTGTTAATATTCTATTCACAAAATACAACCAATAGTACGGTAATGTTAAGACTTACTTGTGAAAAGTACTATTTTCGGTGGTCCGGCGATTAGAACAGAAAAATATGCTCCACAGTGCTCTGGCATCCTATCTGCTGCCACGCAACGAGACAAGAGTACGACCGGTTCAAGATGGCGGCCGTTTTTTGGAATGCCCTGCAAACGTCATCAGTTAAGTTAAGTTAACGTACGGGGTTCCGCAGATTATGATAATAAAACAAATAGATATAGGCTTACATTAATATTTCAATTGAATTTAATATCACATTTAAAATATATATATATAATATACAATAAATGAATAATAAATAAAAATATGATAAGGTAAATTCTGAGGTAAATGGTTGTGGTAATCGTTTATAAAGTCCCAAGGACATACAAAAAATAGCATATGTAAATGTAATATTCACCCCAATAACCGTTAAAAAATACTTAGTTAGTATAATAATGACAAAATGTATGCATACTTACACACAAACAAACTCCTCCATCGTTATTTACGACCGCTCTGACTGGTGATGACGTGACGCGCAATGACAGTTGGGTGATTCCATAGAGAGCCTAAGTCCCGCCCCTTCGCTTCCGGCTCATGGGACCTTATTTCGGAAAAAATATGAATGGAAGTCAATGGGGAGAGACAACTTATCTTTTTATTCCGTCTGAACTGTGCCCTGAATTACACATATGATGTTTGTCAATTTAAAAGATGATTCTCAAAGTCAAAAACGTCGCAGTTTGTCATACATCAGAAGAGTAACATTTAGTTTTATGTGAAAATCGCTCTGTGAACTACATCTCCCGGGAAGAGAAACGAGATCCGCTGCTCGTGTGTGTGCAGTCTGGTACAAAACACTCAGGTAGGACGGCGTAACGTTACGATTATAACGTAAGACCGTAGAAATAATGACAGACAGCCTCAGTAAAGTTAGCGTTATTCATTGAGAGAAAATGTGCGCCTTTGGGGTTTGTAGTCTTTGTAATTACGTATTTTCACAGTCTTATACCTCAACGGTTTTACATCAAACTGCGACTTTCTTTACTTTAAAATGTATCTTTTAAATTGACAAACATCATATGTGTAATTCAGGGCACAATTCAAACCAGATCAAAATATTTGTTGTCTCTTGCCATTGACTCCCATTCAATATTTTTTCGAAGTTAGGTCCCATGGTGGTCGACCGGAAGGGGAGGGACTTAGGCTCTCTATAGGGTGATTCCGCTCTCGACTTCCTGTGAAGTGATGTATCGATGTTCACTTATTCCCTA
This sequence comes from Cyprinella venusta, assembly GCA_038021265.1. Lineage (NCBI taxonomy): Eukaryota > Metazoa > Chordata > Actinopteri > Cypriniformes > Leuciscidae > Cyprinella > Cyprinella venusta. Next base: position 3,541,106 of record CM075876.1, on the reverse strand, counting down.
CGCCGTTTGCAGTGCCCTTCCAACTGAACATGTTCGTTCCCTTCGGATTGGAATCTCACTTAAGATGGCGAAATACCCTGTGAAGTCCACTTCGCAGTTCACTAACGGTCGAATGGAACGCACCTTTTATGATAGTCGATTGCGTGTAGAATAGGTCAACATACGTGTAAGTTTCACGTTTGAGGGGGTTAAACCGTGACATCTACACGCTTTACAAAGTGGACCAACGTGATTATTTCACGTCTTGTCGTAATACCGGGTTGGCACACATGTTCAAAATGAAGGGATTTTGTGAGCAGAAATGGGGCTTACAATGTAAATGTGCAGCCAATTTACTATTACAATTTTTAATATTCCAGATTAGTAATATTATATCCATATTTGAAAAGGATGGTGTGTGACCAATGACCATGTTCCATATCATATCAGTGTGAAAGCAAAATGGCCAGGATCTGTGCATGACTGAAGAATTTTCAGAGATTCACATTTATGCACATTATTTGAAAGGATAAGGAAAATTATAAATATCAATGTGTGTGTGTTTACAGGGGCTTCATGAGATACCTGTCCTAACTGTACATGTGCATCAGATACCTGTGTGTGTGTTTACAGGGGTTTCACGCAAGATACTGTATAGATGTGACTATGGTCGTATAAGGCGCAGGACCATAGAGGAGTAAGTGTAATTTGATAACCCTACAAACAATGTAATTAATATCCACTGTTGGGTAAGCTACTCTAAAAAAGTAATTAATTACTAGTTACTAATTACCTCTTCAACAGTGTAATTAGATTACTGTACTAGTTACTCTCTCTAAAAAGTATTTAATTACTTTTAATTACTAATTACTTTCAAAATCCCATATCAATCTCAACCAGCTGAATAATACAAGGATAGACATGAATCTGTTTTAATTCTTTCAAATAAATACTATAAAATTGCATGAATTATCCTTAAACAGACCAAGGTGGAGAAGGTTACATTATAAAAACATACTTTTTAGCACCAGAAAATACATTTTGATGTTAAACCCACTATTGTTTTGTCTGATCTCATGGCATTTCACACTTTTTTTCATACATATTTTACAATAATTCATACGAATTTGTACGAGTGGTCGTAATATTTAGACACCTCATAAAATGCATACGAATCGCTGTGAGATCGGATTGATCTATACACAGTATTTACCTCAATTACATCAGAAGTAACTGCAATTAAATTACAGATAAATGAAGAGTAATCCCTTACTTTACATTTTCAAGGGAAAAGTAATTAAATTACAGTAATTAATTACTTAGTAATTAGTTACACCCAACACTGTTAATAAACCAAATTTGTATATTGCATACTTTGAACACGTAAATGACGACATTTTAATACGATTTGTCACACAAATTTATTATTTAAAAAAAAAAATCACATATCAAAATGTACACACTGTATTTGGTCACATAGACAAGAGTTTTGTCTGTCGTTTTTAGGCGGCACCGCCATGTGGCATACCGCAGCTTTATCAGCTGGTGCTGGGGCTACTTAGGGCGCAGTGTCCGCGATTTCATTCCCTGATGTGTTGTAACACGGATACGTTAATCATTTCCAGATCTGGCTGGGCACGTACACTGGCTTTCAACCCCCTCTCAACTCAATCTGGAAACATGACGGGCAATCGCTTCATCCTTTGACGGTCTGTCATACTCTGCGCAAAGTGGCGGTGGAATGGGAATTGTCTTCAGTGCGTCAACAAATGGAGAGGGGTCCATGGCAACTTCATCAAAGACAAGCTTCAGTAGGTCATCAACATAATCTGTACGAAAAAAAGTGAAATGTTTATGTCAAGCGGCAACATTCTAATCTGAAACATGAAGCCAACCCGGAAGTGCGAAAAACTGCAATACATCGAAAATCCACTAGAGACAAATGTCCATATACCCAATGTTAAAATGTCCATTTTCACAGCATATATTCATATGTTTACAGTTTGGTCCCATTGACTTTTACTGTAATCTTCAATATGTTCCGCGTGCCTGACAACTGTGAGGGGGGTGATTTTTTTTCTAACTCGTTAGTTTAGATCGTATTTAGATATAAAATGTATGACAAATAAGGGCGGTTAACTTTGATTGACAGCTGCGCCGAGTGGAAGTTGACGTCTCGGCCATGATCTGACACAACACATCATATCACCTCTGTATCCTTTCTGAAACTTTTGTATTTTCCAAGATTTTCCAATATGGCGCCGCCCATACCCGCCATAAACAGCCTCAAACCTGTTCTTCAGAAAGTCTATGGGTGACGTCACAGACGCTTTGTCCATATTTCTTACAGTCTATGGTTTATACACTACCGGTCAGAAGTTTTAGATCAGTAAGATTTTTTATGTTTTTAAATGAAGTCTCTTCTGCTCACCAAGGCTGCTTTATTTGATGAAAAAAAAGACAAAACAGTAATATTTTTTATATATTTTGACAATTTAAAATGACTGTTTTCTATTTTATATATTTTAAAATGTAATTTGAAAGCTGAATTTTCAACATCATTACTGTTGCTGATTACACATCAGTTTTCAGTGTCACATGATCCATGAGAAATCATTCTAGTATGCTGATTTTATGCTAAAAAAACCATAAATTATTATTTTCAATGTTGAAAACAGTCGTGTACCATTTTTCCCCCAAAATTCTATGATGAATGGAAAGTTCAAAAGAACAGCATTTATTTCAAATATAATCTTCTCTAACATTATAAATGTCTTTACTGTAACTTTTGATCAATTTAACTCATCCTTGATGAATAAAAGTATTTTCTAATTTCTTTCCCCCAAAAATAAAAAAATAAAATTCTTACAGACCCCAAACTTTTGAATGATAGTGATTAATGTTGCAAAATCTTTCCATTTCAGATCAATGCTGTTCTTTTGAACTTTCTATTCTTTAAAGAATCCTGAAATAAAAATGTAAAAAAAAACTGTTTTCAGCATGGATAATAATCATAAATGTTTCTTGAGAAAATTCACAATTTCCAGGTAAAGGATAAAATCTCCTTCACAATTTCCAGGTAAAGGATAAAATAATTCGTGAAGCACGATTAATGAGAGGAAAGCTGAAGTACCGGGAAAACCTGATCGCCATATATGAAGATTACGCTCCGGAGGTCTTGGAACAGCGACAACAATACCGAGAGGTAATGGCTGAACTATATACACTTGAACTTAAACCAGCGCTGCTGTTCCCTGCCAGGCTCACCATTAAACTGAAAGAAGGAGGCAGGAAAGGATTTACATCAGTTGCGGAGGCCAAAGAGTATATAACATTTTTTCGTCAAACTAACGCTATTCGCTAGGGCTGACTGCCCATGGAGCCCAGGTGCGTGTGTGTCTATGCGTAAAATACAGTTGTCTGTTTTACCAGACTGTTAAGCAAAGTATTGATGACTATGGGCTTGATTTGATTTAGGACGTTCCATAGACTTTACTACTGAGACATGTTCTTCAGAGGTGACCTTGCCTTCAATTATGTGTCTGTTATCTCAATTTATGCTTTACTAAAAGGGGAGAGCAATTTTGTTTTGTTTTATCCTGAAGTTTAATGTCTAAAGTTATATTTTCAGTTCATTATATTATTGTTGGCCCTAATTCATTTTTCTTATAAGTTTTCAACATAATGTTGTGGGTAGAGAGCTGGTTTCGTTTACTTTAGCAGTAGATTTACGTAAAACATGTACGTGTATGTATGTATGGGTCTTGTGTGTATATACAGTTGTGGTCAAAAGTGTACATACACTTGTAAAAAATCATAATGTTATGGCTGTCTTGAGTTTCCAATAAGTTCTACAACTCTTATTTTTCTGTGATAGAGTGATCGGAACACATACATGTTTGTCACAAAAAACAGTCATAAAATTTGGTTCTTTCATAAATTTATTATGGGTCTGCTGAAAATGTCACCAAATCTGCTGGGTCAAAAATATACATACAGCAACATTAGTATTTGGTTACATGTCCCTTGGCCATTTTCACGGCAACTAGGCGTTTTTGGTAGCCATCCACAAGGTCCTGGCAAGCTTCAGGTCGAATGTTTGACCACTCTTCTTGACAGAATTGGTGCAGTTCAGCTAAATGTGATGGTTTTCTTGCATGAACCTGTTTCTTTAGCACTGTCCACATGTTCTCAATGGGGTTTAAGTCAGGACTTTGGGAAGGCCATTCTAAAACCTTAATTCTAGCCTGGTTTAGCCATTCCTTTACCACTTTTGATGTGTGTTTTGGGTCATTGTCTTGTTGGAACACCCAACTGCGCCCAAGACCCAACCTTCGGGCTGATGGTTTTAAGTTTTCCTGCAGAATTTGGAGGTAATCCTCCTTCTTCATTATCCCATTTACTTTCTGCAAAGAACCAGTTCCACTGGCAGCAAAACATCCCCAGAGCATAATACTACCACCACCATGCTTGACAGTAGGCATGGTGTTCCTGGGATTAAAGGCCTCACCTTTTCTCCTCCAAACATATTGCTGGGTGTTGTGGCCAAACAGCTCAATTTTTGTTTCGTCTGACCAGAGAACTTTCCTCCAGAAGGTTTTATCTTTGTCCATGTGATCAGCAGCAAACTTCAGCCGAGTCTTAAGGTGCCTTTTCTGGAGCAAGGGCTTCTTTCTTGCACGGCAGCCTCTCAGTCCATGCCGATGTAAAACACGCTTGACTGTGGAGACTGACACCTGTGTTCCATCAGCTTCCAAATCCTTGCAGACCTGCTTCTTGGTGATTCTTGGTTGACTCTTGACCATCCTGACCAATCTCCTCTCGGCAGCATGTGATAGCTTGCGTTTTCTTCCTGATCGTGGCAGTGACACAACTGTTCCATGCACTTTATACTTGCGTATAATTGTCTGCACAGTTGCTCTTGGGACCTGTAGCTGCTTTGAAATGGCTCCAAGTGACTTCCCTGACTTGTTCAAGTCAATAATTCGCTTTTTCAGATCCACACTGAGTTCCTTTGACTTTCCCATTGTAGCTTTTGTAGCTGAGTCTAATCACTGGGTCAAATGAGCCCTATTTAAATGGGCTCATGAGAAGTCAACAGCTGTAGTCAATCAGAATCACTTAGAAGAAGTGAAGAGGCCATGACATGAAGCTAATTTGATTGACACAACTCGCTACATCACCAAAGTTGACAAATTTTGTTGCTGTATGTATATTTTTGACCCAGCAGATTTGGTGACATTTTCAGCAGACCCATAATAAATTTATGAAAGAACCAAATTTTATGACTGTTTTTTGTGACAAACATGTATGTGTTCCGATCACTCTATCACAGAAAAATAAGAGTTGTAGAACTTATTGGAAACTCAAGACAGCCATAACATTATGATTTTTTACAAGTGTATGTACACTTTTGACCACAACTGTACTTTTATTTCTATATGATCCCAGCAAATTCTTTGGCCAATCAACTAAATTACGATTCAATTTTCTCATATGGCCTTTGATGAGTTGAATTATGATGGAGAGGATGTAAAACATTGTATTGAGATAGATAAAAATTTAAACTGCAGATATTACACTCCTGAACAATTAAAAAGCTTAAATAGTACAAACAGTTGCTCATTTCTGCACCTTAACATTAGAAGCTTGTGTAAACATCATGAAGAATTAGCTGTCTTACTTTCTAACGCTGACTGTAGCTTTGATGTTATTGGTTGCAGTGAAACCTGGCTAAATGATAGGACCTTTACTGATATTCTTAACCTAAATGGATATAAGCTCTATGTCAAAAATAGGCTTGGTCGTACCGGTGGTGGTGTTTGTTTATATGTTCGCTCCAGATATCAAATTAAGGTTTGTGATGACATTCTCCTAGATGACAATCATTCTGATTCACTATTTGTGGAAATAGATCTCAATAATGCAAAAAAAAATTGTAGTGGGAGTAATTTACCATCCCCCGACTCTGACCTAGATGTTTTCGAGGGTAAACTGGAGGACATATTATTCTCCATAAACAACAAAAACAAAGATTGTGTCATACTTGGTGACTTTAATATTAAGATGACGTTGTAAAAAGAGATTTTGTAAATACCTTGCGTTCTTCTTCTTTCTTTTGTACTATAAATCATCAAGTTACCAGAGTAACGCTCACCACTAGGACAGCTATTGACAATATCGTCGCAAACATTCGAAATACTAGATTAGAATCTGGAGTTGTGTTATTTGATATTACTGATCATTTTCCGATTGTATTGTTTCTAGATCTTGCAAATAAGAACGAATTACCACCGCAAAAAAACAAAAATTAAAGTACTAAATGAGACTGAAACTATTAAACGAAATTTTACAGGCTAAAACATGGAAAGCAGTATATGACTGTAATAATCCTGATACCGCTTATGACAACTTGATAAATGAAATCACAAACTCAATTTGTTGTACTATCCCTGAAAAGAACGCTGGACACCATGCAACTGGCTTCAATTCCTGGCTCACAAAGGGTATTTTAAAATCTATCACCCATAAAAATAAGCTCTATAAACGTTTCTTAAGAAGTCCAAGTGATATGAACAAGGGTATATACACTCACCGGCCACTTTATTAGGTACCCCATGCTAGTAACGGGTTGGACCCCCTTTTGCCTTCAGAACTGCCTCAATTCTTCGTGGCATAGATTCAACAAGGTGCTGGAAGCATTCCTCAGGGAGTTTGGTCCATATTGACATGATGGCATCACACAGTTGCCGCAGGTTTGTCGGCTGCACATCCATGATGCGAATCTCCCGTTCCACCACATCCCAAAGATGCTCTATTGGATTGAGATCTGGTGACTGTGGAGGCCATTTGAGTAGAGCGAACTCATTGTCATGTTCAAGAAACCAGTCTGAGATGATTCCAGCTTTATGACATGGCGCATTATCCTGCTGAAAGTAGCCATCAGAAGTTGGGTACATTGTGGTCATAAAGGCATGGACATGGTCAGCAACAATACTCAGGTAGGCTGTGGCGTTGCAACGATGCTCAATTGGTACCAAGGGGCCCAAAGAGTGCCAAGAAAATATTCTCCACACCATGACACCACCACCACCAGCCTGAACCGTTGATACAAGGCAGGATGGATCCATGCTTTCATGTTGTAGACGCCAAATTCTGACCCTACCATCCGAATGTCGCAGCAGAAATCGAGACTCATCAGACCAGGCAACGTTTTTCCAATCTTCTATTGTCCAATTTCGATGAGCTTGTGCAAATTGTAGCCTCAGTTTCCTGTTCTTAGCTGAAAGGAGTGGCACCCGGTGTGGTCTTCTGCTGCTGTAGCCCATCTGCCTCAAAGTTCGACGTACTGTGCGTTCAGAGATGCTCTTCTGCCCACCTTGGTTGTAACGGGTGGTTATTTGAGTCACTGTTGCCCTTCTATCAGCTCGAACCAGTCTGGCCATTCTCCTCTGACCTCTGGCATCAACAAGGCATTTCCGCCCACAGAACTGCCGCTCACTGGATGTTTTTTCTTTTTCGGACCATTCTCTGTAAACCCTAGAGATGGTTGTGCGTGAAAATCCCAGTAGATTAGCAGTTTCTGAAATACTCAGACCAGCCCTTCTGGCACCAACAATCATGCCACGTTCAAAGTCACTCAAATCACCTTTCTTCCCCATACTGATGCTCGGTTTGAACTGCAGGAGATTGTCTTGACCATGTCTACATGCCTAAATGCACTGAGTTGCCGCCATGTGATTGGCTGCTTAGAAATTAAGTGTTAACGAGCAGTTGGACAGGTGTACAAGTGTGACAAGATAACAAGTGTGACACCGAAACGAAGAGCACCTGAGGGTTAAATTGTAATAATATTTCACAATATTACTGGGGCTTTTTGTAATTTTTATCAAATAATTGCAGCCTTGGTGAGCAAAAGAGACTTATTTTAAAAACATAAAAAAAAACTGGTAGTGTGTGACCGGTAGTGTGTGTGTGTGTGTCACACACACACACACACATACACATACATACATATATATATATATATACATATATATTTATATAAAGTGTTTTATTACTTACTGTATGTTGGTTCCGTTTTTATCGGTCGTGCTATGCATTCCTCTTTTTTGGATTTCGTGAACACACTTTTGTAAACCCCCTGTCCTGTTGATTTTGTGGCTTGTTCCCTGTTGGCATTTTCGTTATGATGAAGCACTGCAAGGTATAGTCTGCCAGAACAAAATAGACCGGTTAAAGGCAAGATCTAATACAAAATTATTTAAAATCTTTAGTTTATAGCTGTATTACCTGCACAACATCACAATGAAAGGGAACACTACATTTTTAGGTGTAAAACGGAGAATGAGGCTGTGGAACGCCTCCGGGGAAGATGTCTGGAAATGGTGACTCAGCTTCTCCACATCTTTGAGAACCCTCTTGTTGCACAGTATTTGTTCAATTTTGTGGACAGCCAGTGACCCTGCATTATTAGAAGAGTGTCAGTAATAGCCCAAAACAACCCGGTCTCATCCCAATTCGTCATATAACTGACGTTTTGGGACGTCTTTTGACCATTCGTCAATATACGACTTTTTAGGGCCCCCTTAAACGTCGGTAGATGACGTTATGGGATCCTAACTCTACCACATACCTAAACCTAACCCTAAACCCAACTCGTCACCTAACTGACGTTAAAGGTAAAGCGTCAGTTGTATGACGACCCGGGATCGTCATCTACCGACGTTTAAGGGGGCCCTAAAAAGTCGTATTTTGACGAATGGTCAAAAGATGTCCCAAAGCGTCAGTTATATGAAGAATTGGGATGAGACTGTGTTACCCAAAATAATTTTCAGAACAGTAACTTACATTTTTACATTATTCAATGTTATTGTATATATAATATAAAATACAACACAGAGATGCACGTATTTATAAGAATGACCTTGTTGAAACCATTTCTTTTGGTCATTTGATGCTGTGAGTGGATGTGCGCACTTGGGAAAGATGGGATTGTCGTGCGTGTGCACGTTCTGGAGGTGGTTGATCAGTGAGGTCCACTTAGCCACCTTCTCTGGTCCTGATGTCGAGGAGTTGGCGCACCAGTAAACGTGATTTCTGATGCTACGGCGCCACTTCTTCAACAGTCCACACTCTTTGTTTTTGGCCAGTTTGTCTAATTTCTTAGACAAACCTGATATACAGAAAGTAAACAATACATTAAAGGGATACTCCACTTTTTTTGGAAATAGGCTCATTTTTCCACTCCCCCAGAGTTAAACAGTTGAGTTTTACCATTTTTGAATGTATTCAGCCGATTTTCTGATATTTAGAAGAATATCAGTAACCAGACCGTTTCTGCTCTCATTGACTTCCATAGTATATTTTTTTCCTACTATGGAAGTCAATGAGACCAGAAACTGTCTGGTTACTGATATTCTTCTAAATATCAGAAAATCGACTGAATGGATTCGAAAACGGTAAAACCCAACTGTTTAACTCTGGGGGAGTGGTAAAATGAGCCTATTTCCAAAAAAAGTGGAGTATCCCTTTAAAAGAAACGCATTTGATGGTCACTTCAACAGTAAAATAACTATATGGTTGGAAAGTCAAACGCTAACCTTTCTCAAAGTGCCACACATCATAGAACTGAGTCATGCTTCGGTCCCTGAGATATTTCTGGATCTGTGGCTGACGGTCGGTGACAATGTAATCCACTTCTAAATGGTTTGACTCCAGCGTGTCCAGACATCTTTTTAGGCCTTCCTTCTCCATGTGGTAGCTACCACCAACCTCATTGCTCTATGTAAGCATCAACGGTAACACTTTATTTGAAGGGGTGTGCATAGGACTTGACACTGTCATAAACATGACATAACACCTGTCATGAACATGAAGGAGTCTTTATGAATGTTTATGACTGTTGTCATTAAGTGTCATTTGGTAAATTATGACACTTTTAATCCAAAGTTGACATTGTTTAAAATGCCTTGATTATGACAACTTGACATTAACCAAGAAATCATAACCTGTCACAAATATGCCATAACAGGTCTAATTATCAAACTTAAAGAAGTTATTTAGCTTTGCGTTAACATTACATTACCCTGTCATATGCGTTTGGTTTTGACTTTGGCCGTCATGACACCATTATAACTGTGAATATTTCACTTGTCCTCAAGTAAACACATTGTACTAGTTATAAAGATGCTATTAACCCTTCCATTATCTTCATTTGTGTCTACACTCATTATCTTTGGGGTCTCCAGGGACCCCAGACAATAACATTTAATTTTGAAGCAGTATAATAATTTTTTTTTTTACAAATGTAATTTTACTCTATTTATTAATGTTTTTACTCAACATTTGTGCAGTTTTTGGAGGATTTTTTGAAATCTTTTAAATTTCTATAAATTAATAAATAAATATTTATTTAAATAGGCTTTTTACAAAAAAACGGCATTGTATGTAAAATTCACTTTATGAAAGACCCAGATTTCTAATTATCATTCATGGAGATAACATGGATCATTTAAAATGGTTTAATGAAAGATTTTTGACAATTTTTTGGAAAATGCACTTTTAAAATAAAAAAATATCACTTTAACCACTAGATGGCCATAGACCTCCACTATAAGCTATTTGCTATTTGACTAACCAAACTATATTTATTTCACAAGTTTTTCCAGTTGGATTCATATCTAAATATTATAAAATCACAATTATAACAAAAAAAAAAAAAAAACGTTTTATCAAAGTTAAGTATTTTTTGTCCTGACAAAAGTTTTTTCAATAATGTTACATTATGATTAGAATCAAACCTGAACATGATGTTACAAAGAGAAATGTTGGAGTCTTTAGATTTGATCATTTATTTCAATTATCTGTTTTTAATATAATTCTATAATTTTAAATCAATGTTTCAGTTACGAACTGTAAAAGAAAAAAAAATTAACAGAAATGAACAGTTATATTACATGTTGAAAAAAAAACACATGCAATGAACTGAACAGCAATAACAAATGAGAAAATAAAGCAGTAAAACAAATATAATCGTTGTAATAAATAAAAGATTTCCTAAAAAAATGATTTTCAATTAAATTTTTTTTTTGAACAATTAGGAACAAAAACTGGTGGTGCACTGGAGGTGTTGGTATTTGAAATGTGTGTGTGTGTGTGTGTGAGTGTGTGTGTGTGCGTGTGTGTGCATTTTGGATGTTTTTTGCATTGTTGGAAGTGTGCCACTTTATTTCTGTCTATGTGATCTGCGTTGTTTCTTCGTTGTTGCTGATTTTAATGATGAATTTTGTATATTTACTATGCGGGGTCTCCAGGGACCCCGAAGATAAAGAGTGCTGGAATTTTTTTCATGCTAATATAAAGACAGACATCATTCCAAAATATTTTTTTTGGTAGATCATGACAGTGTAAAGAGTTGTAGAAAGTTTCATTCCATTTGGAAAAAGAGAACATTTTTCAAAATTTGACCAAAAGTCATTTGCGGGTCAAAAAGACCCCAAAGATAATAAGAGGGTTAAGGGTTATTACACTGTCAAATGCTTTAACAACAGTGTCATTAATATTTCCCCTTACCTCAAGTAAAGTGGAACACGTTGGACTAGTTATAAAGATGTCAGGTTGACAGGTTATGATTTCTTGGGTAATGTCAAGTTGTCATAATCAAGGCATTTTAAACAATGTCAACTTTGGATTAAAAGTGTCATAATTTACCAAATGACACTTAATGACAACAGTCATAAACATTCATAAAGACTCCTTCATGTTCATGACAGGTGTTATGTCATGTTTATGACAGTGTCATGTCAGTCTCATGCACACCCCTTCAAATAAAGTGTTACCGTATCGACAAAGTAATATTTTAGTTTTATACTTTTAATTTGTCCAGTCAACCATGTACACTATTGTGATAAGGATATACACCTGAACAAGTTGGAGGTCAACAATAGTGTTGCTGTGCATGTCCATAAGCGTATAGCTGCCATACTTGGCAGAATGTCCTAAATAAATCAAATAAAAGGAAACATAAATATGTTTAAACATTTAATGACATACCGTTCACACGTATAAATAATCAGTTAACCCTCTGGGGTTGTTCATTTCAGAGTCACACTTGGGGTGTTCGGATCCAAATGGACCCAAAGGGCGGGAATCATATTTGAAAATAAAAATCATATTTTATTTTTTTTACTTGTTTTTTTATAATATTGTTTTCTTTTCTTTTTTGGCATTTTGTGAAAATTTCAAAACTAAAAATTTTTATAATTACTATTAATGCAATAATTATGATCAATTTTTCCCCCATTGAATATAATAGAAAAAAAAATTATATATATATATATATATATATATATATATATATATATATATAAAATGTATTAATTTTTTTTAAAGCTGTATTTCATTTAGAGTCAAGCCTAGGCCTCATAAAAGCAATTTTTGAAACGAGATGGATTCCATCTGGTGGACAAACTGAGCATTTTAAAAATGCAAAACACATGTATAATCGGAATTTTTTGGTGTGTTTGTGTATAAATGTGTGTTTGTGTGTGTGTGGATGTGTCTGTTTTGCACTCTTGATGTTTTATAGATTCACCCCTTCACTGTTGTGTGCTTTTTTTCAAGATCGTGGCTGATTTGTAGATTGTACGCTCACATTTTTGTCAATTTCCCATTCATTTTCCATGCGGGTCCATTTGGACCCGAACACCCAAAGTGTGACTATTTTTTTTACAACCACTTAGACTATTCACATCCTGTCCCCAAATTTTTTGGGTGTTCATGTACCAAATACCAACAAAGTCACCAAATTTCGGACCATTCCGATGAAGCTGTGATTTAAAAAAAAATTTTCATTTGAATTCTTCGGGTCCATTTGGGCCGAAGGACCCTAGAGGGTTAACAAAATAACAAACATATGGCTTACCAGTGGAACCTGCACGCATATCTCCAGATACTGCAATCTGTCCTCCCTCTTGCAACTTCTGTATAATGTTTCGCTGTTCACTTCTCCACTTGTGCACAATTGCTGGCTCCAAATAAATCCTGCAGTGTCTCCTGAATGTGTCGTACTGGCAAATTCTTAATTCCATAGCCTTGCAAATCTATGTTTTTGAAAAAAAAAAATCAGAATTGAACAATTTCTTTGATTAATTATAATTGTTCTATTACTCTTGCCTACCTTTTGTAGTTGGATGAATGATCCCCCAGTATAATATGTTGCAGCTGATAGCAGGAGGTTGCCCATTGGTGTACTTCCGACTATGGGCTGACTCTGCCATTTTCGGTTGTACATGCACTTGGGGCAACGCTGCTTGAACGCAACATAAGTGCCCATTCGATGTAGCTCCACATCAGATTTGGAATTACAAACTGGACACGTGGAGAACAACTCACGCAAACAGGTTTCAAACACAATGTATTTTGAGTCTGCGTATATGGATCTTTGCCCAAACCTAGTAAATAAATAACGTTTTATTTGTAAAGTTCACAGGAAAAAAAACCCTATTAACGACAAATTGAAATTAGAGATGTGTATTACTTACGACATTTCAGAATCCTGTGAAATGATTGTGTCAGCGGGGTTATAAGTCGAGTCGTGGGGTTCTGTCGGTATTTCTATGTCTTCACCCTCCTCTTTCGACACCAGACTGGATGGTCTGAATCCGGGCTTTCCAGGCGTTGATGAAAACGGTATATCATCGAACGTCGATGTTGCTGTTGTGTCAACAGTCGCACGAGCAACCGTTGTCGGTGAGCCTACAAAAAAAAGAACATCATTTATAAATTAGCTTTATAAAATGCTATTAAAACCAAAATTAACTACCACATTTATGAAATGTATACCTTGTGTGTCTTTCAGTGTAGTAGAAGGCAGTGGTGTGCCAACAGATTTTTTTGGACATTCATCTGTTTGGGTCATCACAGAAACAGTTTGTGGACAGTCAGTCTGACAAGCTACATCGAAATGTATAAATCTATTTTGAACAGTCTGATGTGATGGTCTCTGAAAGAAAAAGAGAACAATTTATTTGCCAACCAAATTCTGACAAAACATACAAAATAATAAATGAATTAAAACAAATAACTACACCTTTTTATTTTTATTATTATTATTAAAAAAATAACAAAAAAAAGAAGGCCTTAAGTGTGCTCGTGGACAGATCCACTAGTGTCCGTGTCACAATAGAATGTTACTAGCGGCGTTTAAAGACAAAATACTTCTAATGTTACCGGTTAACACGGAGTACAGTAAAATTTGGGTGACCAACAGCCCTGTTTTCCCAGGACATGTCCTGTTTTCACGTCATGTCTTGGCCGTTCTTTATAAAGTGATGAAAATGTCCTGGTTTTCAAAAAACTGCTGGGAAAGATCAGCTCTACAGCAAAATATAGATGGGCAAACAAGGAAGATGAGGAAGAAAAACAGAAAAAAGAGGAAGAAAAATAAAGATATATATATATATATATATATATATATATATATATAAGTTGCTAGTTCTTTTTGGTAAGTTTGTAAGAGCTATTTTTGTTCAATTTTAGTTATTTATTATTTATATATTTCTTTTTCTAATACAGAAGAGACGTTATTTCGATCATTATCTCATTCATTATTTTTGAAACCTGTCATAATAAAACGTCGAGCAACCTCTGAGAAGCCTATCTGAATTTGTGTCTTGTAACGTAACAATTTTCTATACAGAGGAGGAATAGCCTACTTTCAATGTATTGAAATAATAGGGCATCTTTGACTGAGTAAACTTCGAGTATCATTTGAGTATCTGTTTGCGGGGCCGAGTGTCCTGGTTTTTGGTAATCAAAATATGGTTAGGCTACCCTAAGTAAAGTGTTTGCGTCAAAAATGGTTACAATAATAATGGTGGTCTCACACTTTGTTGTAAAAAATAATAACTCAGAGAGAGAGAATAAGTATATTTATGTTTTATGTTCATGTTAGCTCCAGCTAGGTGATAAACACAGAATCATGTCATTATTTGCATTAGCCCAACGCAGAAACATATTGATAAAGCACTGCAGACTGCAGTAGTAGCTACACCAAGTACAATCCAAGTAATATTGGGGTTTAAATAATTTTTGTTTAGGATGCAAGTTGAATGTCTGGGGAATATCGTAAAGAAAAATAACTTATAATAAAATAATTAAAAAAAAAAAAACTTACCGATTGTGGAGCAGAGGTGGACGAAGCTGATCCATGTACACTGGGTACTGAGCCCTCCTTCAGGCACAACCGGCTCGCGAATCCACATCTGAATTCATTCAAGTTTTTGAATGATTCTTCAGTAAAATGACGAGAACACAACAAAAGGTTCGGGCTATACTGTTGTGGTATCGTTACATATATGAACTCTAACCACTGATGTTTCACGTGCTCGACCCTGGGCAATGAAAACAATGTGGCTGAACTGTCTCTGCACTTTAAAACACAGCGTCTTCTCGACATGATGATATTCAACTGCAGTATTTGAACGTGTAGTGTTCTATCTCAAGTTTACACTTCCGTCTGCGCGCGCAGTTGTTGGGAGTGGCCAATGAGCTAATGTTTCTTATCTACGTCACTACAAATCCGCTAATGACTCGTTTCAAAAACAATTCATTTCATAGACTCAGAGTCGACTTTCACTTTTGAAAGACATTAACGTTATACATACGGTGCACTTTCAGATATACATTTTTGCAGGATGTTAGTCTCGATAATAATTCATGATTCAAGAAACATGATTCACACGTGCGTAGACAATTTCACATGCGTGTAAAACCTGATTCACGTAACTGTTACACAAAAAAAGTTCACGTCCGTGGAAAAAAATATATATATTCACAAAAAGCAATTCACACGCGCAAAATAAAATTACATAAAATTCACAGAATGCATTTCACGAATGCAAAACACAATTTGTAGATTTACAACTGTGCACAAAAACCTTTGAATGTTTAAAATGTATGAGAGTGTCCTTGAATTTGAATGTACAAATCGTCATCACGTACGAATGTGTGCTTTGGATGTGTGTGTGTGTGTGTATTTTTGAGACTTTCCTGCCATCGTTTTACTTGTACTCTTCAGTCAATCAGATTTGAGCTTATTCATCGACCAATCAGTATCAAGTGAGGGCGGGCCTATCTGCACATTACGTCATCAGCTTTCGACCAGTTCATGTCTGAGCCATACAGTAAAAGGTCTGAGCAGCTGTGCAGTTTTTTTTTTTTTTTTTTTTTTTTTTTTTGAGAAAACGAACTGTATTTATATAGTATTTACCTCTTGTTAACCAGCCGTCGAACTTTTTTTTATTTTTATTAAGTTTTCAAAATCACAGAGTTTGATATCAAGTTCTTGACATTTCTTTTACACATTTTCTGATTAGTAAAACATTAAAACATGAGACGACAATGATTTGAAAAAAATAAATAAATAAATAAATAAATAAGAAAAAAGAAAGAGAAAAACTTATTCTTTGAATGTCCCTATTCTTCAATCTTTTGGAATGAGATGTCTCAATTTCTAGGTTTTAAATATGTCTTCTGTCTTACATCATACAAATGATTTTGACTTTCCTTTAAGAAAAATGTATGTTATCGGTTTGTTTCTATTATTAGGAAAATTTCATATTCATCAATCTAAGTGGACTAACTCAAAACCCAACTTTGCTCATTTCAAAACAGCCTTTAAAATGTATTTTGAGTCTGTAATTTTTAAAAAAAAAAAATCGAAAAGCCCAAAGATCTGTAGCTCTGCTAAAAGAATTTAATATGTCTGAGCAGAGGTAAGAGCAGTAACTCGTTTGAGATCAGTTGATGCAATAGTTTATAAACTAATAACTAATGTAAGCCAGTGCTGTTGTAATCAGATGTCCCATATCGTGTCAAAAATGAAGAAGAATGATGCTTGTTTGTTGTATTTTAGCTGTAGAGATAGCTCTCACAGCGTAGTCAACCCTATCTCCCTAAAGATTGTTCTTTATATGGTGAATAAACTTATTTTAATGAGCACCCACTGTTGATTTGGCATTTGTGTTGTTAAATATTTACACTAATTTCTCTGTATTTTTCAGTATTATTTCCCTTTGGTGTGACATCTGGATAGCAGTCAGTGAGATCTGTTAAAGCAATAATTTATTATTACTGCTGTTCATATGAACATATGTGGACTATATTTTAGTCCACAACGAAAATGATCATTACCTGGCACATTGAGTTCAATCAACGTGTTACATAATCAGTGTTTGGGTTACTCAAAAAACGTAATTAGTAACTAGTTAGTTACTTCTGTAAATTGTAATGAGATTACTTTACTAGTTACTGCGTTGGAAAAGTAACTTCACTAGGCTACTTATTACTTTACTTTCCCGTTTCTTAATTTAGCCTACCGTGTAGCCTACATGGACAAACATCATATCAGTTTTTGCCCTATCATCTCTTTATTGTAAAAATGTATACAAAATGACAAGAAAGACTAATATCCCTGTCTGCACAAATAAATATGCCGCACTGTAAAATTCACAAACAAAATGGGGTTCAAAATTCAAAATTTTACAATGGTGTTTAACACAGAAGTTTCAAAACAGGCTGGGAGAATAAAACTCTTCTCCTGAGAACAAAACCAGCTTTTTATTCGACTCATGGTAATAATAATAATTAAAAAAGAATAAAATATGTCAATGAAAAATAATAAAATAAAGGTCACTTTATCCCATAAAATTCTTAAACCTAATTTAAAATGTATTTTTCTAAACCTGGGGATTAATGGTCGACAGGGGAAGCATGTCTTCTACAATGAACCCTGCAACAATCCTGTTCATTTCGTTTTGTGTTATCCAAGACTTTCGAGCCTTGTTTTTACTTGACGCGTCCGAACGAGCGGAAAGGTGCGCGCGGCAAACAGCGCACGCGATGCCGCATCCGAGGATGAACGACAAGAAGCCGAACCTGTACCGAACATGTAGCCTACATCTCCGCAACGGCACCCAGTTTGCGCATCTAAATCAGTTATTTATGTTTACAAAATGAGCCTAAGATCCGTGTTTTATAAAATGTCCACGAAACTTAATGAAATGTTTAGCGAAATTAGAAAATAGAGATCGTTCATTTAGTTCTTTAGCCTATATACATGTTTTTATATCCACATATTTTGTTCTAATGTCACAAATAATAATCTTAGGGTTTACTATAGCCTACATTTCACTCAAATATTTTGTGCTTTCGAGCAATAAACTGAAAGTAATGTGAATATTGCCATTTGCCGAAACCCGTCTCTCTCTCTCTCCACTTCCCTCTCTCCTTCACTCAAATCGGTCTCTATGGCAACGGCGCGCACGCACCACTAGACGGAACTCTCCACACAGGCAAACACGGCTTGGGTAACGCAGGAAAGCGCGTTCCTTTAGTATAGTAAAGTAGTGTAGTTACCAATATTTTCAGTGTAATGCGTTACTTTACTTACCCAAAAAAGTAATATCGTTACTGTAATTCATTACTTTGTAACTCGTTACCCCCAACACTGTACATAATATACAAATATTACTACAATGCACATCATGCCAGTAATATTGCTGCAGGAAATTATTTTGGTCGTATTGTTTATTGTAGTCATTTGTTAACGCTTTAACACTTTAATTGTCCTTTCAATGTTCTATGGTTGAAGGGTGAGGAAAATAATGTCATCTTATTGCATCGTATTTGAAAATGCTTAATGCGTTCACTTTGGCTGTTTGTTTCCATAATTCGCGCCAAGTATAGACCATTTCAAAAGATGTAAACAACACTGGCCCAGAAGCACTTCCTGTTTCAGTTTTTTAACACTACATAAAAGCTGGGATAAAATACAACCAACAGAACATTTAAAACTGAATCAAAAAGTTAAACAAACATCTTTAAGATGTTTTCTTTACATGTGAAATAAAGAAAACAGTTACAAACTGAAACAGGAAGTGCTTCTGGACCAGTGTTGTTTACATCTTTTGCAATGGTCTATAATGAGGCGTAGGAAAAAGGTGGATAACCCGATGCAATCTCGATGGGAACCCTGAATAGGTTTAGTTTTTACTTACCTTCGCATGTGGAACAAAGTAAGGCGAGTTAAATTCGCCGTTTATAAAAGAAATCTATAACTCTACACTCACTATATTGAGTTTGGCATTTTAAATTAACATTATTTTAGAGAGCTTGTTTAGTCATTTGAAAAGTATACAAAATATACCCCTTTTTAAAGGTTTGATTTGATATAGCTATTTATTTGTGGGGGGGAAAAAGAAAACCTAAGATTATCGAAACACTTTTGATTGAACGAGTCATGTGACTTGAGCGTTCTTGACCTCAAACTTTCATATTCCCCCCCACAAACATCTACAACTTACCCCTAAACTGTGCAGACTATCACATACACAGTGCTGAAACAATTGACATGTTTTCTGTTGTCCTGTAAATCCTTTATATTTGTCCATCTCTGTAGTCATGTATGATTTTACAGGCACAATATTTAGATTAACTTTATTTAATGGGTCATAGACAAGCATCATTTCAAATGTATGCTAAATCATTTTGGTAATACTGTCATAATTATCATTCTCAGTCCGTGCTGAAGGGCTTTGAGGGTTAAGCACTATTTTTTACAGGTAAAGCATTGTAATTGTCAGAACAATACAGATGTGGAAACTCAGTTTATTTGACACGTTTAAAAGCGATCTCTAAGAGATCATGTAGCAGGACACACTAACAGATGGGTTACTCTGTGACAGAGGGTTTTCCCTGAGCAAGGATGATGTCTTTGACGTCTCTGGTGAGACTGTGAAGCTCTTTCTGAAGGCTCTCCACATCATCAGGAGCACCAGCACCGTCTTCCTCTCCCAGACTGCTGTTCTTCTCCAGGCCGTGACCCTGAACCACCAGCTGCTTGACCACCAGACCCTGGTACTGAGACAGCATCTTCAGCTGGTCCTAAAACACACACACAGGGTCAAACATGTAGCTCATGTGTTTCTGTACATTCACATGTTGTGATGTCTGTCCTCGAAGGACTAAAGAGAAGAAATAAACCAGAGAAGATTTTCATGTCAAAGAAGGCGGAGCTCCAGAGCCACACCCACCCACATCACCGCCACAGATCACTCATAGCTCAAAGGTGTCTACCAGCCAGAACTGTTTCAAACTCGCCAAACCGACTTCGTTTTCACCTGATTATATACTAAATGACATCACAGCAGATCGTTCTTCAAATTAGATTGAAGTATATCAAGGCTTTAACTCAGAGGTTCTCAAACTACTGCTTTAAAGTTCCCCTGTGGTGAAAATGCAGTTTTTAAATGTTGTTTATATGTCTATATGGTGTTTTTAATGTGCTTTAACCCTTAATCACTGTTAAAAAAGGACAACACTTAAGGTGTTTGGGGTCCTTTTGACCCCAGACTTTTAAAGAGTGATTGCATAAGGAAATATACATTTTTATATGGAAAACTATATATCATTTTTTTAAATTCACTTCTCAACTAATCATTTATGCTGTGTTTTTTTGGAATTTTTTAAGTTTTCTACCTATTTACTGCACAATTTCATAACTAGGCCATAAATTGACACATGAAAAATGTTGTTTTTTTGTAAGAAAAAAACACTTAAATTATGATGATAATTAAATCTAAACAGTTTTTGGACATTGCTCTATGTGTTTGGGATAGAATACTAGCATCTGGTGGTTAGTCGAAAAACAGTTTTTCTTATAGTTAAGGAATTAAAGTGCAATGACCACATCTTTCCAATAGGGGCCCATAGAGACTCATTCATTTTCACTTCATTTTTCTTGACGCTTCAAATTCTCCTCACAACTTGATATATATGATATACATATTTTGTGAATTGCACAAAATATTTTTGTCAAAATTAGAGTTTGTTGTTGTTGTCTGATACATTTTGAATTATTTGTTTATGCAAATTATTATACATACATTTGCATAAATACTACAAATCAGCACTATGACATGACTGCATTCACACACTTCAATTTAGAAAATTATTTATCAACAATTATTCATTTTTTTTAGAACAAGACATTTTAGAACCAAATAAATTTAATAAACCAAGTACATAAACCAATATAATACAAAACAACAGCACTAATAAACTGTAATGAACAGGATGCATACATGTGTGTGTTTGTGTGTGTGTGGCTGTGTGTGTGTGTGTGAGATAGAAAGCTCATTCCACTTTGTGTTTATGCTCTAGGACCAGCCCTTGAATTAAAAAAAAAAATATTTTAGATTTATGCCAGTTTTGTTTGTGTTATTTGCCAATTTCTGTAAAAATTCTCTCTGTTGCAGTCATGACATGTGTGTGTTTGTGTGTGTGTGTATGTGTGTGTGTATGAGATAGAAAGTTTGTTCTACTTTCTATTTGTGCTCTAGGACCGGACCTTGGTTTATATGTGGAACATTTCAGATTTATAATGGATTTACTTTTATTTTTTTGACAATCAAAATGGAAAAAAGCATTTTTTTTCATTTTCCCATTCATTTTCAATGTGGGGTCATTTTGACCCCAAACAGCTTAAATGGTAATTTTTTTTACACACCTTTAGAACAACCAAATCAAGCCCAGATTTTTTGTGCATGTTTAGATAGATTATGTAGGAAAAGTCACCGAGTTTCATGTCCCTGAGATGAAGGGAACATTTTTAAAAATTCAAGGAAAAGTCCAGCGGGGTCAAAATGACCATCAAAGTGATTAAGGGTTAACGTAGCCCTCAAACCGTATTCACTTTATAGCCCTTAATCCTGTAATTGTGGACAAATGTGGGCACAGAGGACTCTGGTATGATCCTAATTTTTATTTATTATAAATGTTACATCACTGTCTTTGATAAAGTTTTGTCTATCCATGGTGTTTTTTTTTATTTTGGGGGTATTTTTGAATTGATTTACTTCAGAAAGTACCATATTTTCAATGTAAATTATTTCTATGTAAATCAATTACTAATACTATGTAGTTTTATTTAAAAAAAAATTTTAAACTACATTAAAATATCATTCCAATAAGTTCTTAGAGCTAAAACCTAAAGATGAAGTGACTTTTCTGTCACCAGGGGCCTTTGCGTAGATTTCATCCTTAAAGTGTGCGTACGCACATAAGGCAGAATTTGCGTACGGACAAAAGTTTTCAGATTTATAAACCCGTTAATACGCCAGAACCTGCGTAGAATTCACTTTATAAATCCAGTCAGCGGAAGAATGCGCGCACGTGCGTCTCCTCCCAAATAACCATATATGGAGATTACAACGCCTAGTTTAAATATGCATATCCTCATCTGCATATCATTTGCATATGATTATTCATCCACGTGATACCAAGTTTAATGGTACAAGACGTTAAGAAAATAAGAAATGCGGATGTGCCGTCACATTATTACAAACATTATTTTTTTTTAAGTAGCCTATCCTTGCCTTGTTTTTGAATGAATAAATCAAATAGTGTTAAATACATTTCAGAGAAAGTTTTTCTCAATCTTTTCCACTGGCCAAAAAGTATTTTTAATTGATTTATATTTTAATGGAAACAGATTAACATGGTTGTGCATTATTTGCACGAAACAATTTTCCCAGACAATCTGCTATTATCATGATTAGCAATTATCTCTAGTTAAAACATTAAAACACAGCATGCCAGAGGAAAAGTGTTCAAAGGTATCCACAACAAATAGGTCTATTTCTATTTATTGAATATAATTGTTTTTGTAACTTCTCAGTAATGATGATTTCATGTAGTTTAAGTGTTTAACTCCATTAATGAGAATGGCATATTTAATCTAAATGTTTATATCAGAAGTAAAACATAGTTTAAATCATTCTTTTATTTATTTAAACTGTTATTGTGAACATGCACTCTATTTATGATTTGGTCTCATAATGAAGATTTATGGTTTTACTCCATCTGCCGTTAGATTATAGGCTATAGCCTATGTGCGTCAGTTTCACTAAACGGCCCAACGCGCGTGCTGGCGCGGTCATTTAAGAAGGGATGGATGTTTGCTTCAAGTGATGGTAGGTTTGTGAAATTATATTTTAATTATATTTCTTTAGATGTATATATTTTTTTTAGATTCTCTGTCTAATATTGAGCAAAAAGACATTTGACTCATTTGGTGTCGCCAAAACACACACTCTTCTAAAAGAGTGCGTACGCACGGTCAAGAGCGCAATTATTTACGGCAAGTTTATTTTTTATAAATCCCGATATGTGCGTATGCATATTTCTATGCCCATTTTGTGCGTATGCAACGTATACATCAGGCCCCAGGTGTCTTATTTTGGCTTATTTTAGACTACTCTAAATTACAGTTTTTCCCATTCATTTCTATGGGTGCCCATTTTTGACCCAAACACAAGATTAAGGAGTCTTTTTTTTCATCCACTTAACATTGTAGAATTGAGTCAAAAAATGGGGCATGTTCTAAACCTGCTTTTAGCCTCTTAACATCCCTGATTTGTCATTACGAGTGCACAGCCATGTGAGTGGTGTTATTAAGAGTGACCACGGTCAATCTGACTGCGGTAGACGTGAAAGATATTAAAGGGTTAGTTCACCCAAAAATGAAAATTCTGTCAGTATTTACTCACCCTCATGTTGTTCCAAACCTCTATGTGTTTATTTGCTCTGCTGAACACAAAGGAAGATATTTGGAAGAATGTTTTAATCAAGCAGATTACCATAGTAGGAAAAAAATACATACTATGGTAGTCAATGGGGAATGAGATCTGTTTGATTACAACATTCTTCCAAATATCTTCCTTTGTGTTCAACAGAACAAATGAAGAGTTTGGTTCCAAAACGCTATAAATCCATTTTGATGAATTTGAGTAAAACCTTGTTTTCTTTAGCAAGAAAATGGGAAGATGAAAAACACTATTTTCAGTATCAAATTTTCACATAGCATTTGTAGGTTATAATATCAATAAAAAATTAAATCCATGTTTTGATTTTCAAAGATTTATTATAAAAACAGATTATTTTTTCCCCAAAATGCAATAAATCCATTAACTTATTTTTTTCAAAATGCAATTAATCAAAAAACTTTTATACACATTGACTTTCTTGTGTAATCCTATAAATCCATTGCTTTAATATAACAATATTCTGTAACACTTTAAGGGTACAGGTCATGAATTATCATGAATTCACGGATAAAATGAATCATGCATGAATTATGCATTCATTCATTATTTTCATCAGAAACTAACAACATTTTTTTAACAGTTCAACGTTTTTCATTCATGACTTCATGGATGAACAACACCTTAATTAAAACATTAACTAAAATGAGCACATCATCATGAATTATGATTTATTAAGCATGATCTAACGTTACTTCTGCATATCGCTGTTGTCAACCTTGGGATGTCGCCGCTGAGCTTTTTTTGACGGCGATCAGCTGTAAAATGGCTTGGTCCTGCTCGGTTTTCGTTGACTTTGAATAAAACAACTGAAAGTTTTTCAAAAGATCCCTGGGGTCAGTGTGTCATCGTGACAGAAGTTTGATACTGTCGCGTGAGAACAAGCAACAGCCGGCATTTCCGTTACTGTTTACATTGCGTGAATGGTGCGTTGTGATCGGTTAAGCGGATATGTTGCATTTTGCAGAAAAGGGAGACTGGCGTTTGTCGCGGTTTGGAAAGAAAGGGAGAAAACATTACATAATAACACGGCGGATGTCGCATTTTACGTCAAATTAAACATTGTTTTGTATCTGGTCGGTATTGAAAAGTCCAATTTTTGCAATAACTCATTTTTTTTAAAAATGGCGTTTATCGCGTTTTGGAACCAAACTCTTCAAATATACACATAGAGGTTTGGAACAACACGAGGGTGAGTAAATACTGGCAGAATTTTCATTTTTGGGTGAACTAACCCTTTAATAAAAATGATGTTAATTCAGCCAGCGCACATACCTGTATTTACTCCCTGTTTTCGGTCGAAGCCCACAGTAGTCGATTGTAGAGTTCATGCGCGCAATCTTTAGTGAATATCATCTCAAACCCAACACTGTTCTGAGAATATCAGCTCAAATGGATAGTTCATCCGAATCAGATGTGGAACACACGGAGGAGGTTTGAGATGATATTCACTAATGATCACGCAGGTGAACTCGACAATCGACTACTGTGGGCTTAAAACAGGAAGTAAATACAGGTATGTGAGCTGGCTGAATTAACATCATTTTTATTCATATCTTTCACATCTACCGCAGTCAGATTGACCGTGGTCACTCTTAATAACACCACTCACATGGCTGTGCACTCGTAATGACAAATCAGGGATGTCAAGAGGCTAAAAAAGCAGGTTTAGAACATGCCCCATTGAAGTCAACAGGGTGCGAATTTTAAAAAGTACACGGTGTAGGAAACACCGATTTTTGTAGTTTTTGTCTGTACTGACAGCAATCCAAGTGTACAAAAAATTAGCTCAATGTTAAAACTGACCGGAGATCTCCTTTAATCAGTTTTAAGGCATGCACACATTGTTTTGCAAGAAAAGAAAGCAACATCAAAATGTTCATGGTGATCAAACATGAGGTACAACTATTGACTACAGGGCGAGGAGACTACGCACAAGAAGATGATTTGCTGCCTTATATATTTTGCATTATTTTTCCCTGCTTAATCACAAAAAGACAGACTATTTTTAGACTGTGACCAAACAGAACTACACATTCATGCAGTGTAACATTATTCTGAATGGGCAAACTTTTGTCTAATAGTTGGCAGTAATCAGTGTTGGGGAAGCTACTCTGAAACTGTAGTTTGACAAGCTACAAGCTACAAGCTACTTGTACGTTAAAGTAGTTTAACTACAGTCAAGCTACCCTTTTGGAAAAGTAGTTAGCTACACTACAAGTTACTATCAAAAAGTAGTTAGCTACATTGAAACTACTTTTGCTTTTTGAACAACATATTATAAATAGGCTATTATATTACATATTATTATTATTATACATTACATTAACATGTTATAAATTATAAATAACTGAATTAGTGTCTGATGAATGTTTTAATTAAAATATTTAGTGTTTAAAACAATGCAATACAATTATGATTTCATAGAGTATTGTTTTTTTACACAACACTCAAATATCTCAGACTGTTTGTCAAAAGTGCAAAATTGCAACAAATAACCTACAACATTGCAAGAACAAAATATAGGCCTACATTCAACATAAATTGCATTTAGAACATTTTCTCAAAAATACCGATTTAGCTTGGACAAATAAGGCCACGGGTAATTGACGTTAGTTGTTTCTCCAAATCTGCCGTCACGTCTTGCTCCATCATGGATAATCATAATATGGGTGTGTCAACGCACTTCTTTACGTCAGTGAACCGTTAGCCGCAAGATGCGTGATTAAACAACAGGTGGCGGTAATGGCAAAAAATGAGTTTGTAATCTAACAAGAAGAAGAATATCCTTGCATCGCGCTGATTTGCGCAGGCTCGACAAACGCAATGTAGCTTTTGCTCGCACTACACCGCTACTTGCTGCAAAAAGTAGTTAGCTACTGGAAAAGCTACACTGTTTAAAAAGCAACTGAGCTACTGCCAAGCTACTGAAAAATGTAGTTAAGTTAGTAGCGCCGCTACTTGTAGTTAACTACTCCCCAACACTGGCAGTAATACACAGCTGTGAAGCACACAGTTATTTTGACTTGTTTCAGCGACTCATAGTTACCTCGGGAATCTTGCTTTGCAGGAAGCCGATGATATGTGGCACACAGCGTCCCGGTGCATGAAGCATGCAGTGCGTGACGTTCTGGAAGAGCAAGATGCTGGTCAGATGCAGCACAAGCGCGGGGTCTTCTGCATCTCTCAACTGCTCCATCAGAGCCTGACGGTGCACAAAGAGAGCCTGCCTACACACACACACACACACACACACGTCAACCATACGCAGTGTTGGGTGTAACTAATTACTAAGTAAGGGATTACTCTTAATTTGTCTGTAATTTAATTACAGCTACTTCTGATGTAATTGAGGTAAATACTGTGTATAGATCAATCCGATCTCACAGCGATTCGTATGCATTTTATGAGGTGTCTAAATATTATGATTGCACTCGTACAAATTCGTATGAGTTATTGTAAAATATGTATGAAAAAAGCGTGAAATGCCATGAGATCAGACAAAACAATAGTGGGTTTAACATCAAAATGTATTTTCTGGTGCTAGAAAGTATGTTTTTATAATGTAACCTTCTCCACCTTGGTCTGTTTAAGGATAATTCATGCAATTTTATAGCATTTATTTGAAAGAATTAAAACAGATTCATGTCTATCCTTGTATTATTCAGCTGGTTCATTTGAAAGTAATTAGTAAATAAAAGTAGTTAAATACTTTTTAGTGAGAGTAATTAGTACAGTAATCTAATTACACTCTTGAAGAGGTAATTAGTAACTAGTAATTAATTACTTTTTTAGAGTAACTTACCCAACAGTGACCATGTGTAAACCATGTAATTATTTTTTATATGTGAATAAGAGCCTAAATTCAAACGGTTCATCATATAAAGCAATCGTGTCTCTTCAGAAAACACTCAATTTATATGGATTAGTTTTACAATCTCTGAATTTTATGAAACCTCAAAGTGGTAGTTGTGTGTCTGTCGATGGTGGGACAGAAATCACTCAGTTTTTATTAAAAATGTCTTTATTCGCGTATTGAAGATGAATGAAAGTCCTACTGGTTTGGAAAGACATGAGGGTGAGTAATTAATGAACAGAGTTGGATATTATTCTGGCAAGATCAGCGAGTGATTTTTCTGCCTTTTGTTGTTAGATGAACCGTAACGAGACAGACAGGAGCAGGTTTATTAGGCTGCGGTCACTTTAAATCCGAACGCACAGATCTAATATACTGTTACACATGCGTTTTCTTTCTCAAGGGTTCCTACACAATTTCCATTTCAAAATTCCATACTTTTCCAGACTCAAATTTCCAGACCTCATACAGATTTTTCTAACCATATTTAAAGGGGAACTATGCAGGTTTTGTAGCTGAACAGCTTTGAAGTTATTGGAATGGTTATATGACTTCTTTCTGGTTGAATGGTGGCCGTCTCGCTTGCTGTCACACTTGCTGTTGCTGGAATTTTATCGCGTCGCGTGTAGTTAGGACACGGTGTTACACAAAACCTAATGCACACAAAAATGTGCCCCTGCTTGATATACAACCACCAATAAACAATCGGTTTTAATGAGGGGAAAAAACTATACTACTTAGTGCGGATTAGAACCCAGAACCTCTGACACGCTTGGCAAAAGTTCTGCCACTGGACCGAGTCAGATCTATGTTTTTATTCACGTGAAAAATTCTCAACATATATTAGATCTCATTAAACGACTAATTAAACACAATGTACTATTGTATACTACAGTAACACGTCACAATGACTCCACGGCGACTCCAGGGGTCGCTGTTTGACAAAAACGGAATTACTGCGAAGTGTGCCTTTAACTTGTTCTGATAAATTGTTTTAAAATTCAACTGCTAACAAGTATGTTACATTCCAAAGATTTTTTATTTGCGTTTTTGGATTTTATTAGAATAGGAAAGTAGATAGACGGTCCTGAAGCACAACGGCGCTACATGGTGACGCACTTTCCCACAATGCTAACAGCACCGACAAGTATTTTACACTCGGAGTCAAAATGTGTATGCTATCATGTTAAATTTGTACAGTGCAATGTTGTTAATTTTTGTAATTTTGTAAATTTAAATAACTGTAAACCCCTACAGAAACATAAGGGATGTTCATGTACAATTGACCAGAAAATTAGAAAATAGAGCTAAAGTCATGTTTAGTTGATGTTAAAGATGTTAAGTAAAACTCTGTTTGAGCTAGGGGCGCTGTGATGGCAACTGCTGCCTAACAACGTAACAACCAATCACTGCAGACCTAGGCAGATCAAGTGTAAAAACGATCTTTAGGCAGCGCTCGCTGGCAGCCTAATCCAAACACCATGAAAAAGACGATTGCATATTATATACATTTAAAAGTGATTAACTTTATATTTAGAAAACGAACAAACGGTACAATAGTCTGGAAACATAAATATTTTTCCATACTCTGATTTACTTTTTCCATACTTTTCCAGACCTGGAAATTACTCAAATCAAATTCCATACTTTTCCATACTTTTCCAAACTGCGTAGGAACCCAATCAACTGTTTTGACATAATGTTGTGTGTATTTGTCCGTTCAAGCACAAGAACTCAGTAGTTCTTTTTTCGCATCTTCTTGCGCTTAAAAGTGGTCTGAAATCACATTAAAATCCATACACAGGAGCCGATAAGCAAAATAAAAATAAAAAATGATTTTTGATTCCTAACCCTAATGATGACAGAATTTAAATTTTTAAGTGAACTAACTTACCTAAAGATGAAAGGTAAGTTTCCATCCTTGACTTTGCAATGTATCGTTTTCCTTTAACCTTACTGGCAAACTATCGGTTATCTGTAAAAATCTGTAAAAATCGGGCCAGGCACCACTGTTCAAAACTGCAAAGTTTGACGTTTATCACTTAAACATGTTTTAGTTCCTGTCCTGTATCCTCATAAACACAGTTGCTTATGGCTTACGTGAACAAACAATTGAGAAAGAAAGGGATCCGTATCACATTGGATCTGTGCATTCGGCCTTAAAGGGTACCTATTTTGGATTTTTGAAAATTTCCCTTCATGTAGTGTTTAACATAGATCTAAGTGAACGAAAACATCCTGCAAAGTTTTAAACATGAAAGTTCATCGTATACAAAGTTATTGTCTCTCAAAAACAAGAGTCGACTCTGAGTCGCTGATATGAATCGTTCGAAGAACGATGCTTTTCCTTTGTCTGGTTGACGTCAACTTGACAAGTTATTTGAATAAGAAACGCCCACTTATTGCGCTCGGAGACGCCAGGGAAAACCGGAGCTCCAGGGGTGGCGGGCAAATTTGAAACTGGCCCAGGACGGGCCACCCTGCCTGGGCTGGCCAGGGAGGTCTGAGAGCATGGAGGTTTGGACCCACCACACCTTTTTGGACTCTGTCGTTTTTCGAGATCTGGGCTTCGGAAAACAATAATGTCGACGAGACGCTGTGTTTTGAAGTGCGACGCAAAAGCGAACTTTTTTAACCTGCCAAGTGAGGAGTATTTGAAGACTAAGTGGCTGCAGTTCATATATACCACACAAGTATTATAGCCCAAACCTTGTTCTGTGTTCGCATCATTTTGAAGATGATTGCTTCACAAACCTAAACGCTATAAAGTATGGATTCGCGAGCCGGCTCTATCCTAACGAGCTGAGGATCTGAATCAGGTATGTTAAATAAGGGAGACATACACAATATACAGAGCAGTGGTTCTCGAGGACTGGAGTTGAGAACCCATTTAAGGTAATAAGAGTTCCGTTTTTCTGCACAGAGAATACCAATCACAACTGACTAGGTCATCCGACCAATCACCGCAGATTAGCGTCACGCAAAGGCGGGTTTTGGAAAAAGGACTCGCTAAAACGATTCATATGGGAGTCGGTGGGCAATTCAGGTAAAAATAAATGCATATTATAAGACAACAAAAGTGTTTTTTGTCATTGCATGCTTGTAAAACTGTTGTTGGGGACTCCCAGAACAATATTAGGAACATTTTAAATGCCATAATAGGTACTCTTTAAAGTGACCGCAGCCTAATATTCCTGCTGCTGTCCGAGTCATTAATGTTAATCAAACAACAAAATACAAAGAGAAAATCACTTTTGTAGCTTTAACAAAGATGGATTATATGTCATTTCTACACTGAAGACTTAGCAGTTTTATTTTACATTTGATTATTACACATCCGCACCTGAATACTGTTAGTCTAACCTGAAAATCATTGGCTAAAGCACTGTTTATTTCATTAGTATCTTTATTCTATTGTATTTATCTATGATTGAAACTTGTTTATTATTTTCTATGCACATACGCACAACCGGCACATCCGTGAACTTAACTGTCAATTTTGTCCCCGCCCCCTTTTGGGGGAAAACAAACTAGACTCCCCATAGACTTCAATACAAAATAACGGCAAAAACTAACGTCCGTACACAGCCGACAGGCGTAAATAACTTAAGAAATCATTTATATAAAACATGTCAAGTAATTATATGTCCACCCTGCCTGCCATAGTGTGTGAAAAATACATACACAAACTTAATTTTGCCAATTTAAAAACATGTCCCTTTATTCTCCCAGCGTCAAATTGGGGTAACAACCCCACCCAGTGGCCAGAGGTGTCTTACCCGGACATTTACTTTTACCTCGTCGAGTCACGAGGTAAGCGAGTGAATGATTTTATTTCGCTTTTTAAAGTAAAAAACCTTAATGTACATCTCATGAATTAATGATTATGATGGCAGGTAGCCTGGGCTAGTTGATAACGGGCATAAAAAATGTATCTTTCACGCTCTATGGCAGGCAGGCTTGACATATAATTACTTGACATGGTGTATATAAGTGATTTCTTGAGTTATTTACGCCTGTCGGCTGTGTACGGACGTTGGTTTTTGCCGTTATTTTGTATTGAAGTCTATGGGGAGTCGTTTCTTTCCCCCAAAAGTGGGCGTGAACATTCTATGATGACGCAGCGCCGGTTGTGCGTATTCACTCCCCAAGAAAAACTGATGTGGGTTAAAATCTGTAAAAACAATGTATTGGTTGAAGTCTAGCTAACACGCTAAATTTAGCATTCCAAACAGCAATGCAAGGACTACGACTCCTTATTTCCAAACGTTGCTAGGTAAGACACTTGATTTCTAAAGATCAGACACTTTAGTGGTCAATACTGATGCATTGTTGGAGACCGGAAGAGGCTATACCTTTCTCTTTTCTTGTCAGCTTTCTTCAGAAGTAGCCCGCACTCTTCTGCACTCGTCTCCAAACATGACAGAAACTCCTCAATGGCCTGCAAGTGCCAGGAGATAAAAACGTGATTCTTCCAACCTACGACAACTGAGAGCTCAGCTGAACCAATAAATATTCTCATTTTTCCAACTGATTTTGGGGGGAAATCTGTCGAATACTCAGAACTGGATTTAAACGTAACGGCACTTAATAACATCTTACTGGTTACTCAGTCATTACGTTACTCTACACACCTATTCATATTTCATTGCATCATTATTACAGATGAAGATCTGTGCTGAGATGTGAGGGCTTGAAAATGACGCACCTTTCCATTGAGACTGTTGTGTAGCTTCATCAGAGGAGATTTAACTTCGTCTGAGAGCTTAGCCAGAATCTTCAGCCGGATCTGCAAGATGGTAACAAACATCACACACTATAGATATATAGAGGTTTTCCCTGTCTAAATGTCCACTTGTCCACTGACGATAAGCTTCTTTTCATACATGCAAGGGTTAATGCCCATCAAGGTGTCCATTGTCAGGTATTAATGGACGACACTGAGGTGTGAACCATTATTTCCCAGACAATGGACACCTCGAAGGGCTTTATGGCGAGACACGGCAGGCAAAAACATTGATTTTTCATGCAGTGATCAGTTTTGAGATTTTGGACTAGTTTACTCCTTCAATATGTGTTCTTTCAAGCTTCTATAAAGAAAACATTGAAAACATGAGTAAAAATGTTTATTTTTACTACATTTAGTTAACTCGCGGCAGTAAATTTCTCCAGAATTTACCAAAAAAGTTAGCATTCCAGCGCTCTGTGTATTTACTAAAGTCTGTCTTGAGCGGTATCGTTGGAAAGCTCTGAGTCTAGCGCACAACGCTGTGTAACCCAAATATGGGCATTTCCTTTCTATCGGTAACCAATCGTGAATGTCCAAAGGCTGATCTAAAGCTAATGACGAAATCTCATTGGCTACTGCTAACGTGATTCGCTCAGACGCATCACATGGTGTACTCTGCCAATGTTAATTCACTGAGTTACTGCAGTTGTAGGCCTCATATGCCTGCCATGTTATTAAATAATCCGTTTTCATGAGCTTGAAATATTATATATTATTATTACTAAGAGCCTGAGCATTTATTCTGTTTGTGAGCATTTTTTTCCAATAGAAATGTATTATATTCCCTACTTAAATCTTTAAATGCCTTTCTCAAAATGAGTTTTTTTTTGTCATTCTCCAGTACACATATCTCAGTATGTGTAACATCTATGAACACCAAACTATCCAGTTATACACAGTATTCTGAAGATGGCTTTGTTAATAAAGCATTCCTAGCTTGATTTATGTATGGAAGCCCGTTTCCGCCACAGTTGAGTAAAAAAATATAATTCTGTAAGTCATAATAATGAGAAACTTTCTCATAATTATGACTTAGTTTCTCATTATATTGAGAAAGTTTCTCATAATAATGACTTAACATCTCGTAATAATGAGAAACTTTCTCATAATTATGACTTAGTTTCTCATTATATTGAGAAAGTTTCTCATTATAATGAGATATTAAGTCATAATAATGAGAAAGTTTCTCATAATTATGACTTAACATCTCGTAATAATGAGAAACTTTCTCATAATTATGACTTAGTTTCTCATTATATTGAGAAAGTTTCTCATAATAATGACTTAACATCTCGTAATAATGAGAAACTTTCTCATAATTATGACTTAGTTTCTCATTATATTGAGAAAGTTTCTCATTATAATGAGATATTAAGTCATAATAATGAGAAAGTTTCTCATAATTATGACTTAACATCTCGTAATAATGACTTAACTTCTCGTAATAATGAGAAACTTTCTCATAATTATGACTTAACATCTCGTAATAATGACTTAACTTCTCGTAATAATGAGAAACTTTATTTATTTATTTATTTAAAACTTTTCTCATTATTACGAGAAGTTAAGTCATTATTACGAGATGTTAAGTCATAATTATGAGAAAGTTTCTCATTATTACGAGATGTTAAGTCATAATTATGAGAAAGTTTCTCATTATTACGAGATGTTAAGTCATAATTATGAGAAAGTTTCTCATTATTTCGAGATGTTAAGTCATAATTATGAGAAAGTTTCTCATTATTACGAGATATTAAGTCATAATTATGAGAAAGTTTCTCATTATTACGAGAAGTTAAGTCATTATTACGAGATGTTAAGTCATAATTATGAGAAACTTTCTCATTATTATGACTTAATATCTCATTATAATGAGAAACTTTCTCAATATAATGAGAAACTAAGTCATAATTATGAGAAACTTTCTCATTATTATGACTTAATATCTCATTATAATGAGAAACTTTCTCAATACAATGAGAAACTTTCTCATAATTATGACTTAGTTTCTCATTATATTGAGAAAGTTTCTCATTATAATGAGATATTAAGTCATAATAATGAGAAAGTTTCTCATAATTATGACTTAACATCTCGTAATAATGACTTAACTTCTCGTAATAATGAGAAACTTTCTCATAATTATGACTTAACATCTCGTAATAATGACTTAACTTCTCGTAATAATGAGAAACTTTATTTATTTATTTAAAACTTTTCTCATTATTACGAGAAGTTAAGTCATTATTACGAGATGTTAAGTCATAATTATGAGAAAGTTTCTCATTATTACGAGATGTTAAGTCATAATTATGAGAAAGTTTCTCATTATTACGAGATGTTAAGTCATAATTATGAGAAAGTTTCTCATTATTTCGAGATGTTAAGTCATAATTATGAGAAAGTTTCTCATTATTACGAGATATTAAGTCATAATTATGAGAAAGTTTCTCATTATTACGAGAAGTTAAGTCATTATTACGAGATGTTAAGTCATAATTATGAGAAACTTTCTCATTATTATGACTTAATATCTCATTATAATGAGAAACTTTCTCAATATAATGAGAAACTAAGTCATAATTATGAGAAACTTTCTCATTATTATGACTTAATATCTCATTATAATGAGAAACTTTCTCAATATAATGAGAAACTAAGTCATAATTATGAGAAAGTTTTTCATTATTACGAGATGTTAAGTCATTATTATGAGAAACTTTCTCAATATAATGAGAAACTAAGTCATAATTATGAGTAAGTTTCTCATTATTATGACTTACAGAATTATATTTTTTTACTCAACTGTGGCGGAAACGGGCTTCCATATTTATGTGACATTTTAATAATAAAAAAAAATGGCAAAAATCGACTTTTTAATGGTATGGATAGTATATTTTGTTGTCCTAGGTAATGAAAGCATATATCCTGAAATCCCTCTGAACTTTTTTTTTCATCTTGTGCGTAAACAAAAAGAATTTTGCACCTGGCTTTATCATACGTTCAGATCTATCTACCGAAAATATTTGCAAAATTGTGTATATTTAATGAGATGATGCCTAATTTGCATAATTAAACATAAAACATTTCAAAAACCTATAATACCTTTTTTATATACTTGTGAAAGTAATCAACTGAGGAAGTTTCATGGTGATACCTATTATTTAAAAGCACTTTTTTTTAATTAATTTTGAACGGTAAACAGTCACTTTCACCAAAACTCCTTTACTAGCTGTCCTCTATCACTTTTTAGTGGACACGCTGCAGCCAATCAGAATCGAGTATTCACCCAGACCCCATGGTATAAATAAAGATACATATTGCAACTCCTGAATGCTACCCATGATGATTCAGGGTTCAGTTCATCAAAGTGGTTAGTTCACTTTTGAAATTAATTTTTGATACGTTTTAGCTTACCTCAAGGGCATCCAAGATGTAGGTGTCTTTGTTTCTACAGTATTTTCAATTTATTTCCGTTGTTGTCTATCAGTCATACACTGGAGGCTAAGGGGGTCCACCAAAAAGCATGCACAGAGAAGTCCAAATTAAACATGATTTAATGACTCATAAATGTAAGTACACATTGATGGCCTAAGACACGAAACGAGCGGTTTGTGTGAGAAAACGAAAGGTATTTATATCGTTTTTACCTCGTGTAACCACAGCGACATCCAAGTGACCTGAATCAGTCGTGCAATGTCCAACTGAACCGAACTGAATCAGTTCAATGTTACGCCGGAAGTGATCGCTTGCGTGTGTTTTACCTTTTACTAAACAAATTTAGATAGACCGAAATCGTCTTCCATTGCGATTTCCCGTATATCTAAATATGTGCAGTGAAAGGTAAAACTTCCGAAATCTCTGTATAAACAAAGAGTGACGTCACACGCAAGCGATCACTTCCGACGCATGCGCAGACCGTGCCGTCAGATCATTTTGTCATGGCTGTGATTACAAGAGGTAAAAACGATATAAATACTGTTCGTTTTCTCACACAAACCGCTCGTTTCGTGTCTTAGGCCATCAATGTGTACTTACATTTACGAGTTATTAAATCATGTTTAATTTGGACTTCTCTGTGCATGCTCTTTGGTGGACCCCCTTAGCCTCCAGTGTATGACTGATAGACAACAACGGTTTGACCGAAAAATGTCAAAATTGAAAATACTGTGGAAACAAAGACACCTACATCTTGGATGCCCTTGAGGTAAGATAAAACATACCAAAAATTAATTTCAAAGTGAACTATCCCTTTAATTGTTTTTATAAGGAATGTTGTTTGTTCATGCACTAATTTCTACGAACATCTGCCAGGGAATCAGAAAAGCCGAAGTCTACTTCTCAATTCCAGCAAATCCTGATGAATACATGAAAACCTACTGCAACATGATGAATATTTTGCTTGTGAGCACAGTGAAAGGTGTTAAAGGTTGGAGTATCAGTTGGTTGTACCTCACTGGTGATGGCAGTCGAGCTGTCCGAGGTCATGTGCTCTGCCGCCACAAAGCTCAGCAGCACATTGGTCACATCCGTACATACAGTCTTCAGAACATGCCTGGCAATGGTAGCCTGCGTCTCATCTGGTGTGCCCAGGGAACAAAAGCAGAAGCGAGAGAAGAGAAGAGAGACATCACACACATATTTTACGGACCACCTTTATGCAGTCATTTGCTGAACCCTTCAGCTGCTTCCAGTCGCTTATTTTAAAGATAGGTGAAATGCGTTTGGTGATGTCATATCTCGGGATGGTCACCTGGCTGCCAGTTTCTCTTTAGTTGGCTAAGAACACTATTTGAGCGACAAAAACTTAAATTAATAATAAAATTAAAAGAAGGATCCTCCTCCATAACGCGGTCACTCTTGACATCTTATTTACATCACATGTCTATTACATTCTAAAGAGCTTTGTAATCAGATCCACAGTGGAAAATGGAAAGAGCGTTTCCGGTTGGGCTAGATCAGTGCGGTTTGACCCGGAGATGGAAAAGCGGCTCTTATGTGTGCTTGACACCTGAATCACCTTAAAGGTATGTATTGTATCACCTTATGTATTGTGTTGAAGTGTGGGGAAATAATTATCAGAACACAATAAATCCAGAAACAATAAATTACAGAAAAGAGCTGTGAGGATTATTCATAAGGTTGGTTATTTAAAACATACTCATAAGCTGTTTACGCAGTCAAAATTGTTAAAATTTGCTGATCTCGTAAAATATAATACAACAATAGTTCTGTATAAAGCATTTAACAACTTATTACCGCCTAACTTTTAAAAAACTAACGTTTTTTTTTCAAATTCCTGTGCGAGCACATAACTTGAGAGGCTTTGGATATTTTTCGTTACCGAGAGCCCAAACCACTCGCAAACATTATTGTGTGTCTGTATGCGGAGTGAAACACTGGAACAAACTGGACTTGCAACAAAAGCAATGTCAAACTATCCATCAATTTAAATTGTCATATAAACATAGAGTCTGGTTAAAATACAGAGATGAGGATCTTTAATTTATATTGATGTTGTATTCTGTCTTATAATGTTAACATGTGCTCAATGTTTCCTTACCATCGTTGGTATATTGTCCATTACCATAGTTGGTATTGTTCTTCTTAAATTGTTGGTAATGCTGTTATAATAAATTCTTGTGGCTATGGTAACGCTACCATGATACAACCTATGTAAACAATCCGTGACCAAAGTAATAATGAAGCTTAATGTATAAATCACCTAGTGGTGAACTGGGGTGGGATTAAATAAGTTTTCTTCTTCCCACTCCCTTTCAGGCAGAATTTGATTGTCAGTGTAACAGGGTTTCTGCAGGTTTCACTAAGTCAAATTTAAGACCTTTTTAAGACATTTTAAGACCATAAACATTGAAATTTAAGACCTACACGACGCATTACCAAAAATGGATGTCAGAGTGTGGTTAGTATGTGTGTATTATAAAAAATATGTGTGCGTTTGTAATACTGAGAGAGAAAAACTGCAAATAATAATCCAATCACTGTGAGCAGCAGTAGGGTCTTGCTATATGTTACCACGCCCAAACAAACTGTTACAGAAAGCTCATTTTTTGAGATATCATCCTCAAATTTGGAACACAACCTATTTAGATTTAGGCTTTGATTTTATTGCAGTTTTGAGTTCAACCTGATTTATAAAATATATTTTTTAAGTAAAATATTTTTTTATAAATAATTTTCATAAACGTATACCTATATAACTTTATTATTATTTTGTTACTTCAGCAATAATCTGCAAAGGGTCTTCTTTAAAATGATACCAAACTTAAGTCTGTGCTCCAAAGCGTCGCATTTTTATGACATGGACATTTTTGTCCTCTTTTTACCTAAGTGTAACTTTTTTAAATTGATGCACAAGGGTTAATTAGCATATTCGTGACGTCATCGCGTCGCACTTGCGTTCCGCTTGCCTAATGTGTTTTCTCTATAAATTAATGCTCAGCTCACTTATTGTATTTAATATATTATAATATAATACAGACGAATGTAAAATAAAGCTGTTCTCATTTCCTATATATTTTTGTCACACAAAACGAGTGATATAGTGAATGACAAAAAAAGTAATACAGCAAGCACAAGAAAAGAAAGGAAACTAAATTGTTTAAATAAAAAACATTATTATTTAAAGAAAGCAGACGTGCGTTCAACAGATGAGCTGATCCTCTCAGACGTAGAGTGAATGACGGCAGGGAGAAAGCAAAAAGTTGGGGTCTGGAAAGTCGCTAAAAATAGCGACTCATTTGCGCGATTGTTCTGCAGTTTGTACGCGGATGAGAACATCTCCTGCTCTGTCTGTCTACAGCTGGGAGGGGCTGCTGCGCGAGGATTGGGCCACCTGTGAGTGATTTGGGACGGGGTGGGACCCACGGCTGCATTCGCTGCTCGTTGAGATGAGGAAAAACGATATGTGATTTCACGTCAGAGAGTAGGGGTGGTTAATCTGTCTGATTTCCCGATTCGATTACGATTATTGAAGTCCCGATTCGATTACAGTCGATTTTCGATTATTAACGATTCTCGATTAGCGATTATTGATTTTCCATTTCACAACAGTAAACAAAAATACACTAGACCAACATATGATTATATTAGCAGCAGCAACATTTTGGTATTAATTGCACTTTTTATTTGTTTGATATTCAATGGAAATGTAATGATGGTTACTAGTGAAGACATGCAAACATGCTTTTTGTCGACTACTTACTTTTGTCTACTACTTTTGTCTACAAACCATTATCTTTAAATAAATTTTTAAGCAATTGTGTTGCATTATAAAGACATTAAAATGCATTTTGTGATTTCCTTCAACTGAAAATCTTTGAAGCAATTTTGGGGGGCTTGAAGGGCACGCAATTCAGAGAATCATCCAGAAATTCCAAAGAACAGCATTTATCTGAAATAGAAAGCTTTTGTAACATTAAACAATACCGTTCAAAAGTTTTTTTTAGAAGAATTTTTATTTAATTTTTGGGAGAACGAAAAAAGAAATCTACACTTTTATTCATCAAGGATAAATTAAATTAAGTTGATCAAAAGTTACAGTGAAGACATGTATAATGTTACAAATCGATTATCTGAATATTTTGTGTGTGTGTGACTATAAATACTTTCCTTTAAATGTACAAAGTAATGACCCATAAAGAATTAACGTACAATATACACTCACCGGCCACTTTATTAGGTACCCCATGCTAGTAACGGGTTGGACCCCCTTTTGCCTTCAGAACTGCCTCAATTCTTCGTGGCATAGATTCAACAAGGTGCTGGAAGCATTCCTCAGGGAGTTTGGTCCATATTGACATGATGGCATCACACAGTTGCCGCAGATTTGTCGGCTGCACATCCATGATGCGAATCTCCCGTTCCACCACATCCCAAAGATGCTCTATTGGATTGAGATCTGGTGACTGTGGAGGCCATTTGAGTACAGCGAACTCATTGTCATGTTCAAGAAACCAGTCTGAGATGATTCCAGCTTTATGACATGGCGCATTATCCTGCTGAAAGTAGCCATCAGAAGTTGGGTACATTGTGGTCATAAAGGGATGGACATGGTCAGCAACAATACTCAGGTAGGCTGTGGCGTTGCAACGAAGCTCAATTGGTACCAAGGGGCCCAAAGAGTGCCAAGAAAATATTCCCCACACCATGACACCACCACCACCAGCCTGAACCGTTGATACAAGGCAGGATGGATCCATGCTTTCATGTTGTAGACGCCAAATTCTGACCCTACCATCCGAATGTCGCAGCAGAAATCGAGACTCATCAGACCAGGCAACGTTTTTCCAATCTTCTATTGTCCAATTTCGATGAGCTTGTGCAAATTGTAGCCTCAGTTTCCTGTTCTTAGCTGAAAGGAGTGGCACCCGGTGTGGTCTTCTGCTGCTGTAGCCCATCTGCCTCAAAGTTCGACGTACTGTGCGTTCAGAGATGCTCTTCTGCCCACCTTGGTTGTAACGGGTGGTTATTTGAGTCACTGTTGCCCTTCTATCAGCTCAAACCAGTCTGGCCATTCTCCTCTGACCTCTGGCATCAACAAGGCATTTCCGCCCACAGAACTGCCGCTCACTGGATGTTTTTTCTTTTTCGGACCATTCTCTGTAAACCCTAGAGATGGTTGTGCGTGAAAATCCCAGTAGATTAGCAGTTTCTGAAATACTCAGACCAGCCCTTCTGGCACCAACAATCATGCCACGTTCAAAGTCACTCAAATCACCTTTCTTCCCCATACTGATGCTCGGTTTGAACTGCAGGAGATTGTCTTGACCATGTCTACATGCCTAAATGCACTGAGTTGCCGCCATGTGATTGGATGCTTAGAAATTAAGTGTTAACGAGCAGTTGGACAGGTGTACCTAATAAAGTGGCCGGTGAGTGTATTTTATTAACATCCCAAAGAACCAACAGGAAAATAAATGTGTCCATGAACTAGGAGCATAACTTTAACTTACTTGTAGTAAATTAATATTATGACGACTGGTACAGCCGAGTGTTTTTCCTCCTCTGGCTGGAAACGTGTCATATGGCTTCTCATATTTGTCGTGTTTCCATCGTTGGTTTTATTCTACAAAGCTTACAACTAGCGTGGCTCTTGCCCAGTTCCTTTCCCCCTTCAACTTCAGAAGCCAAAATATTTCCACACGTCAGCTTTTAACAAGGAGGGTGTTTGGATCTCACGCGCCATCGCGTCTCTGTTATGTGCACGCCTCAGACGGTCCGGTCACTGCACTTCCGTGTTCCGTCAATATTACGTTATTCTAAATATATATCAAAAAAACTTTTTTTTTTTTTTTTTTTGGAAAATCGATTTTTGGATATTTGTGAAGCGATTCAGGATCGTGCACGAAGAATCGATTTTTTTCCCCACCCCTATCAGAGAGTCTCCAAAAGTCTCTAATAACACTAGAAAAAAGTCGCTAGATTTGTCGCTAGTCGCTTTTTTGAAAATTTGTCGCTAGGGGCGTCTGAATACTCGCTAAATATAGCGACAAAGTCGCTAAGTTGGCAACACTGCCTTCAGGTGTCCATTCTGTAACTGAGGAAGAGATGATCGCGTTTATTGACATGAGGAGCCTACTAGGCCTACAGCGATCTGTCACGCCACATTAAAGAGCGCCAAAACGCCATTTATTGCTTGAATTTCATGATCGAATAGACAGGATTTGAAAGATTACACCTTGCTTATTATCGAAAGTAACAAAACACTGAGCTTGTTATTTGGTGTTAATGGTGGTTAGGCTGCAAAACTGAATTGGTTGTGTAGACATGAGGTCCATTGAGCCGGACTGGGCGGGGCCGGGGTAGCAGGGGGCGGGGCGGGGCGTGTTTGGTACGCAATGAGAGTATCGCGATTCAAATCGTGAGTTCTGTATCACGGTTTTTCGGTCGGTTCGAATATCATGACACCCCTAGTTTGTGCACCAATTTTAAAGTCGAACAGGCAAACCTGAGAAGAGTTTGGTTCCTTTCTCAAAGAGGCGGATGTTGTTGTACAGGTTGTTGACCTCCTCCTGAAGATCCTTCATGTTTTTCTTCCGACTTCCTCCTGC
Organism: Cyprinella venusta; assembly: GCA_038021265.1. Taxonomy (NCBI): domain Eukaryota; kingdom Metazoa; phylum Chordata; class Actinopteri; order Cypriniformes; family Leuciscidae; genus Cyprinella; species Cyprinella venusta. The sequence goes on along the minus strand of CM075876.1, from coordinate 3,498,743 downwards.
TCCGGTTGAACTTGTGGACATGAAAGCTGTACTGACCACTTCCTGGTACATTTTACTCAATGGCCTGTCAACAAAAAAGAGGTTGAGGTTCTGCAACTTCATTTTCTAAAGCAAATCCTTTAAAAACAACTTGTGCATTTTGGGTCTGGACCTTTGTGTTGGTGTGAATAGGTCTACAAGCTGTTTTTAGTGTCAATTAGTGTCAATTAGCTTGAATCGCATGGTTCGAACCTTAGCATCTGTTCTGCTAGTTCCTGCAGCATCTCCTCAGAGCTGTCACACACTTTCTTCTCCAGAACCTCCATGATCTCGTCCACTGAGAGGAAGGGTATATCTCCCAGCTTATTTCGACCTATAACACACGTGCACACACAAAAACAGGATTTCCAACTGCTCATTTCCAACTACCATTACAAATTACACTAAGGGTGTGTTAACACTTGTCCTTCGGTCCTCTTGGTTCTTTTGATTCATACCAGAAAGGTAAAAAATACATTAAGTGGTGATTCGCTTAGTGTTCACACTGTCACATTTAACGCAGAACTTCAAGATACAAAACAAAAGGCATAATGATTTTTTTTTTGTTTTTTTGAGTTTTTATGACGTATGTTTTGCAGGAGAACTGAACTCTCAGCTGGGAACAAACACAAAAAGCTTATCAAATGTGAAAACAGAGTAAAAACAGCCCCAGGAATGTATCGGTTACACACAAATGAAGATCTTCTGCAGGAAACGGGCAACATCACGACTACGACGAGAGGAACTTTATCAGTACTTAAAAAGCAGTACTTTAACATTAGCCTAGATTCATACATGCATGTGAACACGAGCACATATGAGTCTGTGTTCATACCCTGAGAGGTGTGTGATGTCTCCTCATCGCTGTCTTCCTCCCTCCTGCTCTTCTTTTTTGTTTTGCGGATTCGGATCTCTCGGGCATTTCCGCCTCCACCTCCTTTCACGCTCCCGCTGCCCTCTGAGGAGAACAAGCAGAGTTATTTTATTATTCAGCTTTAATCAACAGTCATTTTTATTACAAGAATGACTACTGCTGAGTTAATAATACAAATAATAAAAAACAGCATGGGTGGTTTATAATAATTGCGTATGGCCTAATGAACTCTTCTAGTCATACATTGGTTTCTTGTGTTTTTACTATTGAAACAGGAAGTTTGGGAAGAATGCCATTAACTTAACATTAAGGTAATGCCATTAACAGCCATTAACCTATTGATGAGCTGAGGCAGGTTGAACTGGGGGACGATAATCGATTGTTTCGATACTCGGTAGTACCGAGGCAATTCGGTCGGTACCTAAAAAGTATCGAACTCAGTACCCAGCTCTATTTGTAAGTAAAAATAAGACTTTTTATGGCCTTAAATTTATTTATTTTTTTTAGACTTTTTAAAGCTCCACAGGAACCCTGTTAATGTTCTGGTTTTTGTTTGGCAGCCAGTCATTTGAACATTATTTTAGGATTTTTTTAGAGTGTAGTGTATCGTTATTTTATTTTTAATTGGGACAACCTTCTTGGCGCATGCGTATCTTTTTAAAAATGGCATTATACATGATTTTCAGGTACTTTTCCATGCCTTTTCACCCAGTTTCTTCTCCTGTCCTTACTTGACTTGCCTTTTGGGCTATTTTTTTTCTGAAGGCCTAAACAGTATATTAAACAAAAATACTGCATTAATATTTTTTTTTAAATTATATATATATATATTTCCATTGAAAAAATAGACCATAAATATTAAAAAGCATCAGCTAAACGAATTTTTTTTAAAAAAATTAACAAATTTAATTTACAAAGTAAAAAAATGCCCCAGGAAATCCCTTTTTGGCACTTAACAGAAAAGCTCATGTCTAACTCATGTCGAGGTGTATGGCATACGGTAGCAGGACGAGCTCACACACACCTTCTGTGCTTTTTGTTGCATGATGTCAACAATTTTTTTTAGACTTTTTAAAGCTCCACAGGAACCCTGTTAATGTTCTGGTTTTTGTTTGGCAGCCAGTCATTTGAACATTATTTTAGGATTTTTTTTAGAGTGTAGTGTATCGTTATTTTATTTTTAATTGGGACAACCTTCTTGGCGCATGCGTATCTTTTTAAAAATGGCATTATACATGATTTTCAGGTACTTTTCCATGCCTTTTCACCCAGTTTCTTCTCCTGTCCTTACTTGACTTGCCTTTTGGCCTATTTTTTTTCTGAAGGCCTAAACAGTATATTAAACAAAAATACTGCATTAATATTTTTTTTTTATATTATATATATATATATATATATATATATATATATATATTTCCATTGAAAAAATAGACCATAAATATTAAAAAGCATCAGCTAAATGAAAAAATTCTTAAAAAATTAACAAATTTAATTTACAAAGTAAAAAAATGCCCCAGGAAATCCCTTTTTGGCACTTAACAGAAAAGCTCATGTCTAACTCATGTCGAGGTGTATGGCATACGGTAGCAGGACGAGCTCACACACACCTTCTGTGCTTTTTGTTGCATGATGTCAACAATTTTTTTTAGACTTTTTAAAGCTCCACAGGAACCCTGTTAATGTTCTGGTTTTTGTTTGGCAGCCAGTCATTTGAACATTATTTTACGATTTTTTTTTTAGAGTGTAGTGTACATTGTAAAAAAAAAAAAAAAAAAAAAAAAAAAAAAATTGTAAAATAACGTTCAAATGACTGGCTGCCAAACAAAAACTAGAACATTAACAGGGTTCCTGTGGGAAAAGTCTTAAAGGAGAACTCCGGCGAACAATGAACCTTTGGTCTAATAAAACATCGGTACCTAGTCAATCGTTCTCTGAGATTTGTTTTCATGATAATCGAATGTAAAGAGTTTTATCTCTAAAAACTGTTTAGCATATAATGCTAGTACTGGGGCATTGACCAACTAAAATGAAATCGCTAGTTTATACCACTAACAAGGCTCAAAATAGCCCGCGCTAACGCAGTAACATAACAAGGCTCCATACATGCAAAACGAAGCATTGACAACTTTGTAAGTGTACAGACCGTTTAATAAGAACATAAGTTATAAAGACCGTTTACTTCGTGTATACATACAGAAGCCATCTTAAAAAATAGTCTCGATAAGTCGATCCCCGAACGTCGTGCTGAGTGAGCTGAGCTGTATGAAGTTCAACGAACTTCTGAACTGTATGAACGGCGTTCGGGGATCGACTTATCGAGACTATTTCCTAAGATGGCTTCTGTATGTCTACACGAAGTAAACGGAAGTAAACGGTCTTTATAACTTATGTTCTTATTAAACGGTCTGTACACTTACAAAGTTGTCAATGCTTCATTTTGCATGTATGGAGCCTTGTTATGTTACTGCGTTAGCGCGGGGCTATTTTGAGCCTTGTTAGTGGTATAAACTAGCGATTTCATTTTAGTTGGTCAATGCCCCCAGTACTAGCATTATACGCTAAACAGTTTTTAGAGATAAAACTCTTTACATTCGATTATCATGAAAACAAATCTCAGAGAACGATTGACTAGGTACCGATGATTTATTAGACCAAAGGTTCATTGTTCGCCGGAGTTCTCCTTTAACTTTTAACTTAACTTAGTATATAGAAAGTGTTGTGGCAGATTTCCAGTCCCAATTCAAATCATCAAAGTCTGGTTCAGGTCTTGAAGAAATTGCACCGAGTCGTGGTCTTGGGTCTCAGAAAAGCAACTTTATTGAGCAGTTCAACAAAGTGAGATGCCAGCTGGCCATATGATCTTACACTCATTTCTTATACCTTGTGGTAGCCAATTAGCACTTAAATCGTTCTCTTTTCTCTCTTTGCTCCTCCTTATTACTCCTCCCAGATTACAAACACCTGCATCATTATTTTATTTTTAATTGGGGAAAACTTTGCGCATGCGTATCTCCTTCCAGATTAAAAACTCCTGCATCATTATTTTATTTTTAATTGGGACAACCTTCTTGGTGCATGCGTTTCTTTTTAAAAATGGCTTTATACATGATTTCCAGGTACTTTTCCATGCCCTTTCACCCAGTTTCTTCTCCTGTCCTTACTTCACTTGCCTTTTGGCCTATTTTTTTCTGTTTGGCACAGACTTACATGCACACTTCTTTCACATGTACATAGGACAAGCAGAATTCTCCAACAAAAGCTACGAAGCAGGCATGGACTAAAAGCAATTCTGACTTCAGAGAGGTCTTAAAAATCGATCTATATCATCAGTATTTCCGTTCCTCAGTTTTCTGAAAAGTTCTTTCTTTACCTGTCCCCTTCTTGCGCCGGTCATCTCTTTTGTCTTTCCTTGTCGAGGCTGAAGTCTCCAATAAAAGAGACTGTTGTTTGACATCCTCCTCGGTGATCAGAAACACTGGGTTATTCTTCACTTCCTATTGACAGAGCAGAGAAGACACGCATCCAGTGACCATCTAGTCTAGATGCTCGCTATTTATTGCCAGCCGGAAACAATGCTCCCTTCCCAGCCAGTGTATTCACAATTATTTTTTACTGATGTCCTGTTGATGCATACGCTATCATGCAACTCAATGAATCCAACAATGGACAGTTTCTTCAAAATATAAGTTTACATTTTTTTGTGTTTGCAGAAAAAAAAAAGAGTCATACAGGTTTGGAACCAGTGTTACTTTACTATTATTTATATACTATAATAACCACTGATTAATATTTTAAATTAGCTTTTATTTGGACATTTTCAGTTTTCATTTCAAATTCTTGTTAATGTTTTTTACTTTTGCGTTTTTGTCAATTTCTTTAATATTACTACTTAGGTGTGATTTATTTTTATTTCGGTTTGATTTTTCACCTATTTCAATTAGCTGGCAACTACCAAAGCAACATTATAAACTTTTCACTTAATATTTATATTTAATTTCAGCTTTATTCCAATTAACAAGAATACTTCTCATAGTTTGTTTCAGTTGATAATAACAGGCCTGTCTGGAATGACTGGCAGCTGAACAGTTGTTGGATCCCATTGACTTCCATTGTATTTGTTTCCCACTACAGTCAATAGCGTCCATCAACCGTTCTGTTACCGACATTCTTCAAAATGAATTCCTTTGTGTTCAGCAGAAGCAAAAAGATTCATACAGGTTTGAAATACCTTGAGGGTGAGTTAATGATAGAATTTTATTTTTAAGAAAACTATTCCTTTAACTCTCTGATGGTCCTCGGTCACTTCTGACCGAATAATTTTCTGTTTTGAATTATTAAAAATCACAGCTTCATCGGAAGGTTATGATACTTGGTGATTTTTTTGGCATTTGGTATGTGAATACAAAAAAAAAATTGAGGTCATGATCCGAGCATGCTAAGTGGTTGTAAAAAAAAAGTCACACTCGTGGTCTTCGGTCAGAAATGACCGACCCATAGGAAATGAATGGGAAATTTGCAAAAAAAAAAAAAAAATTCTCTGAATTTTTGTTTGTACAATCTACAAATTGGCCACGATTCTTAAAAGATGTATACCACAGTAGAGGGGTGACACTCTAGAACATCAAGAGTGCTAAAAATTTACACCATCCACACACACACAAACACTTTAATACACACACACCAATAAATTCAGACTATAAAAAAAATCTGTTTTGAATTTTTAAAAATCACAGCTTCATCGTGATGTTACGAAACTTGGTGACATTTCTGGCATTATGTATGTGAACACAAAAAAAATTGAAGTCATGATCCGAGCATGCTAAGTGGTCGTAAAAAAGTTAGTCACGATTTTGGTCTTTGGTCAAAAATGACCCCCATAGGAAATGAATGGTAAATTAACACAAACACAAAAATTCACTTTTATTTATTTATTTTTTACAATTTTTTTAATAAGAAATAGTTTTTGAGATTGTTTCAATTATATATTCAAATCCACCAAAACAAAAAAAAAAGTGTTCATAAACAACTGGGGAATTCACATGTTTCTCCATAGAGAGCTGTACATGCCATCTAGTGGTTACACCATGATTCTACGCTTTTTCTCTATACAAAAAATATTTTTTTCTGAAGGCCTAGACTCTACATTAAACAAAAATAGTGCATTAATATTTTTTTTAAAATTATATATATATATATATATATATATATATATATATATATATATATATATATTTCCATTGAAAAAATAGACCATAAATATTGCATAAATATTAATAAATTCAATGAAATTGTCCCAAAATACTAAATTAAAAAGATTAAATATTATAGAACAAAAATAAATTGCATTGGTTTCACTGGGATGGAAGAAGTTTCATTTTTAGGCCTCCGGTCACTTCTGACCGGGAAGGCCCAGGACGTGACTCATAAAGGAAGACCATCAGAGGGTTAAAATCGTATGAGTCTTTTAACATTATGCAGTTGTTGTGTAAATACATTGACGACTTTGAGAAGCGTTAAAGCATGTTGATGCACATAACATTTTATTGGTAACAGACTCTAATTTTCTGATTTAATTAATCACATTCAAGTATTTTAAAAACAAACCACAGATATTTGCTTTGATGGCGCAGTGGATAAGGCACATGCCTTTGGTGTGAGAGACCCGGGTTCGAATCCACTTTGAGACACCAATGTGTCCCTGAGCAAGACAATTAACCCCTAGTTGCTCCAGAGGCGTGCGACCTCTGACATATATAGCAATTGTAAGTCACTTTGGATAAAAGCGTCAGCTAAATGAACAAATGTAAAAAAAAATTAACAAATTTAATTTACAAAGTAAAAAAATGCCCCAGGAAATCACTTTTTGGCACTTAACAGAAAAGCTCATGTCTGACCCTGTCGAGGTGTATGGTGTACGGTAGCAGGACGAGCTCATACACACCTTCTGTGCTTTCTGTTGCATGATGTCATCAAATAAAGCAAGGCACGCGCTGACGAACTTTTCGCTGACTACAGAAGTGGAGAGAAGCCTGGCGCTGGACTGCATGTTCATGGCCCTCAGCACTTCGTTCAACAGGATTCCCACATCCTCCTCAGACAGACTGCTCGGGAGCATCGGCTAAACGAGAGGAAAGAGCCTCGTAACATTTGTGGATGTACAGTATATACATATATATATATAAAGTTGCATGAGTGCACCTGCAGGTCAACCCAAGAAGCTGAGTTAATGGCCTCCTCCACCGAGGCCTCAAGCTGATCTACAATAGTTCGGCCAACACACGCGGACTTGAGGAAAAGCAATTTGCTGGACTTAAACTTCTTCTTTATGTAGTTGACTGGGTCAGGGATTCCCAAACGGGTCAGCGGCTCAAACTCTGCAGGAGAAAAGACACAACCGGACGGAGAAGAGCTTTATAGGATTGGTCGATATAAAGTTGATTTAAACAAAAACTAGGAATGAAATACAAAAGACTGCAAAAAGAGTTTTTTTCCTAAACAATTATGATAAATGGTTTAGCAATTCACAAATTGTCTTTTAAACCCTTGAGAGCAGAGTTTCCTTTCAATGTTATTACTTGGTACTTTATCCGCTTTTTTTTTTTTTTTCGTTAATTAAATATGCCAAAAAACTCTTTTGGCAATGCTTAACTTAATTCACAAGTGATCCGCACGAGTATTGTCTCATTATAAACTGAAAAAAAAAAACAGTCAAAATTGAGGTTAGGCAAGGTATAAAAGGAGTAGTAGTTCACTTTTAAAATAACTTTGGTAACACTTTATAATAGCTACACACTAATAATAATTAGTTAAGTATGAGTAAATTATTAATTCATCATTCATAAAGCATTAATAGACATTAATACGCAGTTTATAAATACAGCTATAAATGCTTTCTTCTTGATTTAAAAGCATATCTATAATTTGTTAAATAATTGTATTTTCATCCTTTATTAATGATCAATGTATCATTTCTAAATGAAGAATTGCATTTTTTATAAACCAGTTATTTGAGAGTTGTCAATGGTTCGCTAAACTATTTAAATGTACATTCATACAGCTTATCATTCAAACATATAGTGATGGTTACTTTGTGTGTTAATAAATGCTCTATTAACATGTATTAATGCTATAATTAAGGGTTAATTTGGGTAGTTATAAAGCATTTAGTAGTGGTCAGTTAACTATGTTTGTGAGCTCATCTAAAGTGAGGACTATTCATGCCTTGTAAAGCATTTATAAAGGCTGTTAAATATTTCTATGTTCTGTATCACTGCGTTGTGTTTGTTACATTTTACTGTTTAGAAGATTGACGAGTCTTTAAAACGCCTTTATAAATACTTTACAAGGCATGAATAGTCCTCACTTTAGATGAGCTCACAAAAATAGTTAACTAACCACTACTAAATGCTTTATAACTACCTGTATTTACTACATTTACTTACACTTTCTAAGTGATCTTATGAATGACTGACAACTCTTAAACAACTGGTTTGTAAATAATGCTATACTTCATTTAGAAATTATTAATTGATCATTAACAAAGTATGAAAATACAATTATTAAACGCATTATAGATATGCTTATAAATCAAGAAAAAAGCATTTATAGCTATATTTATAAACTGCTTCTTAATGTCTATTAATGTTTTATAAATGATGAATTAACTGTTTACTCATGCTTAAATAATGACTAATAGCGTGCAGTTATTATAAAGTGTTACCATAACTTTTGCTGATAATTTACTCACCCCATGTCATCCAAGATGTCCATGTCTTTCTTTCTTCAGTCTTAAAGAAATGAAGGTTTTTGATGAAAACGTTCCAGCATTTTCTCCATTAAATGGATTTTAATGGGAACCAAATGATAGGTCCAAAAGACAGTTTCAGTGCAAACTGTTCAAAGAGCTTTAAACGATTCCAGACGATGAATAAGGGTCTTATCAAGCGAAACGATCACTCGTTTAATAAATAAATAACAAAGTTTAAGTTTTATAAGCTCAAATGGTCGCCTCGCTCTGTACCGTGATGCGCGTTCGTGACTCTCCTGTTTGAACTCATTTATGAAAACGAACGAATCTTTTTCCGAGTCAATTAGTTCATTCTGTTGGTTGAATGAACCAAATGACATGAAAAAAAGATTTGTTCATTTTGATAAAGATTCGTTCATCACAGAACTGAGCAAGGCGACCATTTGAGCTTAACAAAGCTTTTTTTTTTTTTAAATGAGCGATCGTTTCGCTTGATAAGACCCTTATTCATCGTCTGGTGTCGTTTAAAGCCCTTTGAACAGTTTGCACTGAAACTGTCTTTTGGACCTTGAACCGTTTGGTTCCCATTGAAGTCCATTATATGGAGAAAAATCCTGGAAAGTTTTCATCAAAAATAGGGTTGGGTATCGCTTGAATTTTAACGATTCTGATTCCGATTCCGATTCCTTTTTTCGATTCCGGTTCCTAACGATTCTTGATTCCGATTCTTTTAAGAGGCAGGGTCAAAAAAGTTTAGCTAACCTTGCTAACCCACGGTCTTTCTGAAGGAAATACTCCTTTACAAAGGAAATACTCCTTCTGTCACAAATACTCCTTTTGTCACAAATTTTGCATTTTGCCGAGATTTCGTTATTTTTAGAAAAGTGAAGCCACACTTTGGACCGCCGACGTAAGCTACTCATGTTCGACTCGCGCGGTTATGCCAAAACTTCCGGTAGACGCTTCTTCGTTGGTGTTGTTCAGCGGGTTCTTCTTCTGGTCGGTATAGTGTGAATATCGAAACTAGGAATCGAAATTTTAACTTTTGAACGATTCCGGGAAAAACCAAAAGTTAGTCCCGGTTCCAATCGATACTCGATTCTCGATACCCAACCCTAATCAAAAACCTTCATTTCTTTTCGACTGAAGAAAGAAAGACATGGACATCTTGGATGACATGGGGGTGAGTAAATTATCAGCAAAACTTTTTTTAACGTTTATATTGTGAATTAATTGAAAATATTAGTACGGCAGTCGGTTTCTAATGGAAAAGACAAACGATAACCAAGTGCGTGTGTGTAATTGGTGACAGTGTTAATCAGGATTTATTGTACTACTATTTTCAATTGTTTAACTGCATGTCAACTAGCGTTCACTAGCGAGTATTAGTGGATGGATTAAAGCGTCTGCTGAAATGATTATCTGCTAACTCTTTATTTCGATGCTCCTGAAACTGATGATTATTATTAACTTGGCAACTACATGTCAACTTATTCTACCAACACAAACCCTTCACTAATAAACTAATGAGAGTTAGTTGACATGAAGTTGCAAAGGTACATAGTAGGTACTAGTTAGTAGGATATCGTTGAAATAGAGTGTAACCACAGCTTTCAATAACGAAAAACTGTTCGTAATGTACAAATCGATTGGTCTAGGAACAAAGCAAACACTTCAAAAATATTACAGTAATAACACTAAAGTGCTTTAATGCAATTTAAAACTGACATGGAAGGCAATCTATAAGACAATATCTATCTATATACAGGAAGACTATATGACGAAGCCTGTTCCTGTTACGGTAATACAGTAAAACTGACACATTTTAGCATTGGTGATGATTTATGGGTTCATTTCAGTTGGTTCATGGCATTTGATCATCAGTGCTAAGATGTCTGACCTCCACCAACTATGTTGCATACATTTATTGAGACCAGCCTGGTTGACTCTGGGCTATGTGGTCTTTGGAGCACACTGGTGCATCCTGGGATGCAACACTGACGCCAAACCAGGCTTCTTTTGCCCCAATGGAAAGCATATTACACTGTCTGAAATCGCTCCCCATTCACTAAACAGGAACAGTGAATGATGTTGGACGCAGCTTTAGTCGGAGGACCGTGGCTTTTATTATTTAGGGTGTACGGGACATTATTGTTGTAGAAAGCTTTTGATTGGGCGACTGCAGTGCATTGCGAGTCATTCATTTTCCCTATTTCTAGACCAGAGAGACATAAGCTATATTTTAGGAAGTAAAACGTTGGCTTTTAACTCACCTAAGTATCCATTCTGTTTGAGAAAGGACTCCACCCATGCGCTCTGGGCTTTGGAGTAGATGTCAGGGATGTAGACGGCTTTATCCTGCCTTCCTCCGGTCACGGATCCCTTCAAACGGCCACTGCTAACCAGCTCCTCGAGCACCGCTGATAAACCAGAAGAAACACACACACACACAAGGTCTATATGCAGGACGCACAAATAGGAAATGATTGTGTAAAAAGGCCAATACGTACAGTATAACAGATTCTCCTGGAAATCATAGAGATTTATCAAGTTGTTGATCTGCGTAGGCCTACGGATGCAAATCAAATCACAGCCGTTAATAAACTCCGGAGAAATCAATCTTTACAGAGGAAAAGTCAGATAAAAAAAGAGAAAAAAAAAATCAATTGACAAATTCATCCTGTTGTCCAAATATGGCAAGCCATTTTAGCTTTTATTCGTTTCCAGGATATGAACTCTTGATATCAAAAATGTAATTGTTGATATCAACAATTGTATTTTGACTAGTGAAATGTCACCATAGGCTGCCATTCAAAACCAATTGTTGATATCAAGAATTGATTTTTACTAGTTGAAATTCCAATTTCACATATCAGAAATGCAATTATTTAAGGTTTACAATTTATTGAGATTTTTACTTGTAATAACTGTATTTCTGATATGTGAAGTTGGAATTTCAACTAGTAAAAATCCATTTTTACTAGCAATAATTGAATTCTTGATATCAAAAATAAAAGTTTTTACTAGTAATAATTGATTTTTAATTTTTAATTTTATTTTTAAATTTTGAATTCTTGAAAATTTTTATTCTTGAATTTTTCTTGATATCTTCAAATTTTTGATATCTTGAATTTTTCTTGATAAATTCAAAGTTTATTCTTGAATTTTTCTTGATATTTTCTTGATTTAATTTTTCTTGGAATTCTTGAAATTTTATTCTTGATATCAAAAGTAAAAGTTTTTACAAGTAATAATTGATTTTTATTTTTTAATTTTATTTTTAAACCTTGAATTCTTGATATCAAAATTAAAAGTTTTTACTAGTAATAATTGCTTTTTATTTTTAATTTTATTTTTAAATTTTGAATTCTTGAAAATTTTATTCTTGAATTTTTCTTAATATCTTCAAATTTTTGATATCTTGAATTTTTCTTGATATTTTCTTGATATAATTTTTCTTAGAATTCTTAAAATTTTATTCTTGATATCAAAAATAAAAGTTTTTACTAGTAATAATTGATTTTTATTTTTAAATTTAATTTTAAATTTTTTTATTTTAATAATTGATTTTTTTGAATTCTTGATATCAAAAATGTAATTCTTGATATCAACAATTGTATTTTGACTAGTGAAATGTCACCATAGTCTGACATTCAAAACCAATTGTTGATATCAAGAATTGATTTTTAATAGTCGAAATTCCAATTTCACATATCAGAAATACAATTATTTAAGGTTTACAATGTATTAAGATTTTTACTAGTAACAATTGTACTTCTGTTATGTGAAATTGGAATTTCAACTAGTAAAAAACATTTTTTACTAGTAATAATTGAATTCTTGATTTCAAAAATAAAAGTTTTTATTAGTAATAATTGATTTTTACTAGTTGAAATTCCAATTTCACATAACAGAAATACAATTATTACTAGTAAAAACCTTTATTTTGGATATCAAGAATTCAATTGTTACTAGTTGAAATGTCTATTCTTGATATCCACAATTGAATTGCTACTAGTACCAATGTTCATTTTTGATATCAAAAATTTAATTTTTACTAGTAACAATGTTAATTTCTGATATAATGAATGTGATTGTTACTAGTAAGAAAGCCATTTTAGATATCTTGATATTTTCAGATATCAAAAATGAACATTGTTACTAGTAGCAATAGAATTGTTGATATCAACAATAGACATTTCAACTAGTGACAATTAAATTATTGATATCAGGAATTCACATTTTTACTACTAACAATGTAATTATTGATATCAAAAATGATATTTCTACTAGTAAAAAATCAATTCTTGATTTCAAATGTCAGCCTATGTTGAAATTTCACTAATGAAAATACAATTACAGATATCAGCAATTACATTGTCATCAAGAATTAAATTGTTGATATCAAAAGAATTCATATCCTGGAAATGTTAAAAGCTAAAACGGCTCGCCATAGTCCAAAACCCATACGACTTCTGCTCATCTTCCAAACACAAACCTGAGAGTCCCTACAATGAAAGGATGTCCACCTAAAACTTCATAAAGAGATCATGGCACTAAGCCATATGAATTGAGCAGTTTAACCCAAGCCTTTATGATAAACAGATTTCATACAGGCTTTTATTCGCAATATAAACATTGATTAAAGTGCATCGATCGATTCAGAAGCTCAAACAGAAAACAGCAGCTCCACTTGTGTGACCAAACACATCTGAGCTTCTGTTATGAGATTTTTTGAAATATCAATGTTTGGGGTGAGTGGGATTTTAATAGAGGGGCAGAAATCTCTCAGGATTCAATATATTTGCATTTCGAAGATGCAATAAAGTATTATGGGTTTGCAATGAGTAAATAACAGAATTTTGATTTCTGCTTGAATTAACCCTTTACATCACAACCCCCAGCATTACACGGTTTCCATTATCTGGCTAGAGTTCATTTCATTACCCGAAACTATGACGAAAAATGTTTCGATGACAATCTTTTTTACCATGATGAGATGACACCAACGCCATTAAATGATAACTGTGACTATATCAACGGGCAATATCGTTGAGACGAGACTAGAAAGTACTTAACAAATAAAAACGTTATCAAAATCACACTTGGTTTTTGTTGAATAAAAGAGACAAAACATTACAGACAGTTTTCATGCCAACAGTTTTAAAAATTTAAATCCCCATTCAGAGCTTTTCTGTTAAAAGAACTTTTATTTTACTAAATATTAGCAATCTGACAACCATGCGCATCCCCTTTCTCTCTCTACACAGGAAGAAGTGTGGGAGATCTGTAAAAACCCATTAGGAGCTGTTTTCTGTGACTAAATCTGCTATTAAACCTTATTAGTGATGAGCTGTAATAAATCCAAACATGAATCTCACAACTATTTCAGATTGTGGTTGCTGAATAAATGCATTTGTGCAACCAAAATCTTTTTTTACAGTCATTTTAAAAGAAAACCATGAATGTAATTTGCATTTATTGGATTCCTAAGTTTCTTGTTTTACCAATAATAAATCAGGAACCTAGATGAGATAAAATAATCATTCTCTTGATTTGTGTGTATAGATGAAAGTGCAATTATTCTACTGAGACGTAAAAATACATTTGAACTTTTTATAGGGCTGTCAAACGATTAATCGCATCCAAAATAAAAGTTTGTGTTTACATATTATATGTGGGTGCACTGTGTATAATATATATATATATATATATATATATATATATATATATATATATATATATATATATATATATATATTAGGGCTGTCAAAATGATTAATCGCGATTAATCACATCCAAAATAAAAGTTTGTGTATACATAATATATGTGGGTGCATGGTGTATAATTATTTTAGATATATAAACACACACACATGCTTGTATATATTTAGTAAATATTTTTATGTATATTCTGTATATAGATTTATATATAATTTATATTATTTATAAATACAAATATTTTATATATAAATAATAATTATTTCTTTAATATATATGCATGTGTGTTTTATATATATATACACAAAATAATTATACACAGTGGCCCCATAAATATTATGTAAACAAAAACTTTTATTTTGGATGCGATTAATCGTGATTAATCGTTTTGACAGCCCTAATATATAAATACACACATATGTATATTTAAGAAAAAAAAATGATATATAAAATATTTATATTTATATATAATATAAATTATATATAAATCTATATACAGTATATACATGAAAATATTTCTTAAATATATACAAGCATGTGTGTGTATCTACATATATATATATATATATATATATATATATATATATATATATAATAATTATACACACCACACACACATATATTATGCAAACACAAACTTTTATTTTGGATGCGATTAATCGTGATTAATCGTTTGACAGCCCTACTTTTTTATAATTGATCATGATTTTGAGCAAAATAATGGAGATCATCAATTTAACCATTTTGCAGCAAGTTTTCACTGACTAAAACACTCAGACATTTGTGATGCGATCTGGGAAAACCCAGCACATGGTGAAATTTGACATATTACAGGTTCCGATACCATATTAAAGGGTTCAAGCCCTTTCCAAATCTGTTTTTATTTCTTTTATCGTTTGCCTGTAACAAAAGTTAAGGTCATCTGAAGTCGGCTGATCGCTGTGATTTTCAGAAATGGGATTTTGAGGAAAAAAGAAAAAAAACGATTTAATTAACGGTCACGTCCTGCTAGCGCGACGACTGGCGCTCTTTATTTATTGCCTTTTATTCATATCACATATTTTAGTAATCATCATAGATTTGGTATCATTAGAAAGCTTACGAACTCAAAATTCATCCGGTGAGAACCGTTTTGAAATTGGAAGATTGAGAGGCGAGCACGGTCTTTTAAACGAGCAGCTTCAAACTCTGTTGTTCTCTTGTACTAAAAAGTACATTTGGACTAAGATTGCCTAAATGAAATGACCATGATGATCTGGAGCTGCTTACCTCGTGATGGCACTGAAGAGACCACATATGCTAGCTTTGTGTCTGGAGACGAAAGCTTGTGTGAAGATCACTCCCCTGTTGCAATGATCAATCTGGCCCATGATCACTCGGCCCAGCCTCGCGTTCAGCTCCTAGCAGAATCAACATGTTAAAGCTGTTTACGAAACGAAAGTGAGCTCATCCATACACTATCGCCACTCTCTCCTAATTCTGCAGTCTGAGAATCTCAGTCCTTCATGTGGCCTGGACTGACCTCGGTCAGGAACTCTCCAGGTAGATCGTAGGTTTTGCTCAGCTCTGCGATGTTCACCTGTCCCGCCTCCTGTAGCTTATCGTTCACCTCCTCAGCAAGCCGATCCAAGTATGATCTTCACAGCAGAACAAGCGTTTAGGACAATACATTTGAAATGGTTGACAGAACTGAAGAGAAGTGTTGAAACCCGAGTCAAGACCAAAGTTGGTGCAGAAACAAAGAGACATTGATTTTTTTCTTTAAGACTGCAAGTCAGTTACACACAAACCTAGACTGGCTATATTGATACCGAAAGGTAAGATCTGATTACTCCTAACTAACTGCTAGTTTTTCCTACTAGTTCCTACAAAACAGTCTTAAAGGAGTAGTTCACTTACTCACCCCCATGTCATCCAAGATGTCCATGTCTTTCTTTCTTCAGTCGAAAAGAAATTAAGGTTTTTGATGAAAACATTCCAGGATTTTTCTCCATATAATGGACTTCAATGGGAACCAAACGGTTCAAGGTCCAAAAGACAGTTTCAGTGCAAACTGTTCAAAGGGCTTTAAACGATTCCAGACGATGAATAAGGGTCTTATCAAGCGAAACGATCACTCATTTAACCCTCTTATTATCTTTGGGGTCTTTTTGACCCGCAAATGACTTTTGGTCAAATTTTAAAAAATGTTCTCTTTTTCCAAATGGAATGAAACTTTCTACAACTCTTTACACTGTCATGATCTACCAAAAAAATATTTTGGAATGATGTCTGTCTTTATATTAGCATGAAAAAAATTCCAGCACTCTTTATCTTCGGGGTCCCTGGAGACCCCGCATAGTAAATATACAAAATTCATCATTAAAATCAGCAACAACGAAGAAACAACGCAGATCACATAGACAGAAATAAAGTGGCACACTTCCAACAATGCAAAAAACATCCAAAATGCGCACACACACACACACACACACACTTCAAATACCAACACCTCCAGTAAACAGTAAACACCTCCAGTGCACCACCAGTTTTTGTTCCTAATTGTTCAAAAAAAAAAATTAATTGAAAATCATTTTTTTAGGAAATCTTTTATTTATTACAACGATTATATTTGAAAAAATATAAAATGAAAAACTGAAAAAACTTGTGAAATAAATATAGTTTGGTTAGTCAAATAGCAAATAGCTTATAGTGGAGGTCTATGGCCATCTAGTGGTTAAAGTGATATTTTTTTATTTTAAAAGTGCATTTTCCAAAAAATTGTCAAAAATCTTTCATTAAACAATTTTAAATCATCCATGTTATCTCCATGAATGATAATTAGAAATCTGGGTCTTTCATAAAGTGAATTTTACATACAATGCCGTTTTTTTGTAAAAAGCCTATTTAAATAAATATTTATTTATTAATTTATAGAAATTTAAAAGATTTCAAAAATCCTCCAAAAACTGCACAAATGTTGAGTAAAAACATTAATAAATAGAGTAAAATTACATTTGTAAAAAAAAAAATTATTATACTGCTTCAAAATTAAATGTTATTGTCTGGGGTCCCTGGAGACCCCAAAGATAATGAGTGTAGACACAAATGAAGATAATAGAAGGGTTAATAAATAAATAACAAAGTTTAAGATTTATAAGCTCAAATGCTCGCCTTGCTCTGTTCTGTGATGTGCGTTCGTGACTCTCCTGTTCAAACTCGTTCATCAAAATGAACAAATCTTTTCTTGAATCAACTCGTTCATTTCGTTCATTGAATGAACCAAATGACACGAAAAAAGATTTGTTCATTTTGATGAACGAGTTCAAACAGGAGAGTCACGAACGCGCATCACAGAACAGATCAAGGCGAGCATTTGAGCTTATAAAACTTAAACTTTGTTATTTATTTTTTTAATGAGCGATCGTTTCGCTTGATAAGACCCTTATTCATCGTCTGGAGTCGTTTAAAGGCCTTTGAACAGTTTGTAGTTTGCACTGAAACTCTCGTTTGGACCTTGAACCGTTTGGTTCCCATTGAAGTCCATTATATGGAGAAAAATCCTGGAATGTTTTCATCAAAAACCTTAATTTCTTTTCAACTGAAGAAAGAAAGACATGGACATCTTGGATGACATGGGGGTGAGTAAATTATCAGCAATTTTTTTTTAAAGTGAACTACACCTTTAACATAATGACCCAGAACTCTTCAAAGATCCACATTTACTGCCTGAGAAATGTCTTATATTTAACACATACACTGAGAATAATGAGACACTATAAAGAGCTGTTACCAACTGCATAAATAATGTTCAGATTAATGTATTCAGATAAAAATCACGTTTGCGTTCACGCTCATTTTTGTGAAAACGGCTCTCTTGCTCTGGTGATATTGTCATATCATATCGTATTTTCTAGTATAAAAAAAACAAGATCTCATAGAAGAACTATTTTGCGATCATTTCTTGAGTTTTGTGGGCATTTGTAGTAATCGTGGTGATGTTTCTGACACAATCCCCGTTCATTTCAGACCAGGCACAACAATAACAAAATAAATTAAAGCTGCAAGCAGCGATGGGCGGGCCCTCGCACCTGTAGCACGTCGGGGTGTGAGGCGGCCGGGTTGCATATTCTGCAGCTCAGCCGGTGCGGCTGTGAATTTGCTACCCTGCTTCGTTAAAGGTCACTTCCTCTTGCCAGCAGGTGGCGCTATGACTGTGGGTGAATGTCGGTATGTAGATTTGTTCAGGGTGGGACTCTTGTCAAAAGTGTAAAATTTCATGCATATCTGGGCTTTTACAGCCAAGTAACTACAACTTCCTCTTTCATGGCGAATCTTCGACGCCACGGACACGCCCATCGACGAAAATGCGCAGATAGCACAACTTTACATCGTCCATGCCTTTAGAAGGCACAGCAGAAATTTGAAGTCGATCCGACTAAATCCCTAGGAGGAGTTCGTTAAAGTACGTAATGAGTAAATCATCCAAAAATGGCAGTAAAATTAGAAATGCCTGACTTCCTGTTGAGTTTAGGGCATCGCTCCAAGAGACTTTTCTGTGTGTCTGGACACGGTAGATGTACCACAGAAATTTCGTACCTGTCGGTCAAACATGCGGAGGAGGCTACGTCTTTTAAGGTCACTTCCTCTTGCCACTAGATGGCGCTATGACTGTGGGTGAATGTCGGCATGTAGATTTGTTCAGGGCGGGACTCTTGTCAAATGTGTAAAATTTCGTGCAGATCTGGGCATTTACAGCCAAGTTACTACAACTTCCTGTTTCATGGCGAATCATCGACGCCACGGACACGCCCATTGACTAAAACGCGCAGATAACACAACTTTACATCGTCAATGCCTTTAGAAGGCACAGCAGAAATCTGAAGTCGATCCGACTAAATCCCTAGGAGGAGTTAGTTAAAGTACGTAATGAGTAAATCATCCAAAAATGGCGGTAAAATTAGAAATGGCCGACTTCCTGTTGAGTTTAGGGCATCGCTCCAAGAGGCTTTTTTGTGCGTCTGGACATGGTAGATGTACCACAGAAATTTCGTACTTGTCGGTCAAACATGCGGCCGGGGCTGCTTCGTTAAAGGTCACTTCCTGTTGCCAGCAGGTGGCGCTATGACTGTGGGTGAATGTCGGCATGTAGAACGCATTCATGCATTATCGTTCATTGAACGAGTTCAGGCACAACACTGGGGAAGAGACACGTCTGCAGCAGCCCATAACAGTGCAGAAACGCGTTGGAGTTAGCGTGTATTGGCTAGCTACAGGTGCGTGCAATGACGTGCGTGTCGGATATGTGACCTGGCCGTTCAGACTGAAGTCGCATTTCAAAAGATCGGATACATATCGGATTTGGACCACATACCCAAGTGGCCTGGGTCGCATTTGAAAAGATCAGATCTGTGTCGTTCAGACTGTCATGAAAAAATCAGATACAGGTCGCATATGGGCAAAAAAAATCGGAATTAGGTCGTTTCAGCCTGCAGTGTGAACGTAGTGTCCGAGACCAAAACTAAAACACTAGCGAAGAGCATTTTCAATAGTTTCCCCTCGATTCTTCAAGAAGCAGCAATCGGTCGGTCACTCACTTGTCGATCAGCTGACCCAGGACGAGCTGTGTGCTTTTGTCTGATTTGGCGATTTCACTCGCTCTGCTCTCCACATGGACCAAATCAACATTAATGATCTGTGAGGAATATTAGAGAAAGATCATGTATAATATCCCACAGTACTATGCAAGAGGAACATGAAGATTAGGAACCAACCTTCTGAAGGTCCACCACATTAATCCTCCCTGAAGATACAAAGCAAACTGTTAGATTCAGGAAGTCTCAAAGCATCACAGGGCAAACGAGTCGATTTGACGAACCTCTTTGCATGTAGAGCTCGTCGCGCACTTCTCGGCTGATCTGCGCTGGGGTCACATACTCTTTCCCATCCAGCGTGTGAACCACATCTAACTTCTTCTCCAGCACCAGCTTAGCCACGATCTCAATGCAGTTCCTCTCAGACAGCCTGGATTCAACGCACACACACACACACAGAGGCTCAATCTGCAGGTAACACTAGCTTTATTTCTTATCTTACTCAAAACTCGGTGTAATAGAACTTCCTTTTATAATGTCTACTGTATTATTTCCTGAAAAAATGTGTTTTAGGTCATCCTTTACTAGCAGCTAAAAGACCTTTTAGTATCGTTTTAAAAACAGTATCGCACACTTTTTTCTTTTTGCGATGAAATTCTGGCAACACTTCAGTATGTGGATGACCTTCACTATTAACAACAACTTTTGCCTTATTAAACTCCTAATGTATGCCTTATTAATAGGTAGTAAGGTACTTGTTACGTGTAGGGTTGTGTATCGTTTGAATTTGAACGATTCTGATTCCGATTCCTTGTTTCGATTCCGGTTCCCAACGATTCTCGATTCCGATTCTTTTAAGAGGCAGGGTCAAAAAGGTTTAGCTAACCTTGCTAACCAACGGTCTTTCTGAAGGAAATACTCCTTTCTAAAGGGAAATACTCCTTTTTGGTCACAAATTTTGCATTTTGCCGAGATTTCGTTATTTTTAGAAAAGTGAAGCCACACTTTGGACCGCCGACGTAAGCTACTCATGTTCGACTCGCGCGGTTATGCCAACACTTCCGGTAGACGCTTCTTCGTTGGTGTTGTTCAGCGGTTTCTTCTTCCGCTCGGCGGACTGTGAATATCGAAACTAGGAATCGAAATTTTTACTTTTGAACGATTCCGGGAAAAACGAAAAGTTAGTCCCGGTTCCAATCGATACTCGATTCTCGATACCCAACCCTAGTTACGTGTACGTATTGGGTGGATTTAGGGATGCAGAAAAAGGCATTAATATGTGCTTTATGAGAACTAATAAGCAACCAATATCCTAGTAATAATCAAAGCAACTGGTCAACAGTGTGAATTGAGCCCTAAAATAAAGAGTTACTGAAATCTTTAATGATTTTGTATACAGTAAACATAAGAAAAACTTTTATTGGTATTAATATTTCAAAAAGAGCACTGGACTGGAAGAGCGGCTTAGGTTTACTGGATTATTTATAATCATCTTTTAGAAAAATCACGTTAAAACGTGAGTTTTAAATATTATCAATCATCATTGTATTGGGCCATTATGTGTCATTTCAAGCAGAGGTCCTCGGCTGAAGATTTTTTTTTTTTCTGGTGAAAGAAATGCATGAATAAATAAAGTAGGGGTATAACAATATATCGTGCCACAATATTGCAATACAAAAATAAAACAATACGTATCGTGGATTGTGACAATATGTATCGTGGATAGTTCTCCCAAAATAAAAATTACTGTGTGAGAAAAAATTCAAGTTTTCAGAGTTTTAGTTCAAGAATACATTAAACTACTATATATAATAGGGCTGTCAAACGATTAATCGCGATTAATCGCATCCAAAATAAAAGTTTGTGTTTACATAATGTATATGGGTGCACTGTGTATAATTATTTTGTATATATATATAAATACACCCTTCATGCGTGTATATTTAAGAAAAAAATATTATTTATATATAATATAAATTATAGATAAATCTATATACAGTATATACATGAAAATATTACTTAAATATATACAAGCCTGTGTGTGTATCTATTTATATGAAATAATTATACACAGTGCACCCACATATATTATGTAAACACAAACTTTTATTTTGGATGCGATTAATCGCGATTAATCGTTTGACAGCCCTAATATATAATGTTGAATATAATGTATAATAATGCAATGGGGGGATATGTGTGGGTCCTGATAATGCCAAATGTCTGAAGTAAAAAGTGGCCAACATTATTTTAAATATATCTAGTCATTGACAGAGTGCAAGCATATTCATCTAAAATAATTCGATATTTTGAGCTTCAGAATCATGAATATTGTTATTCTGGTGTCACCATTGTCCATGGGTTTCCAGCAAGTCCAAGCCTATTCATTTAAACCCACGATATAATATCAAATTTAGTCTTTTAATCAACAGTACATTTTTTGTTAACCTTTTACTATATGTCTTGGAGTATCGCAATAATATTGCATTGTGAGTTCAGTATTGTGATATTGAATCGAGACATGAGGGTATCGTTACACCCCTAAAATAAAGCCGTTTAATGTAATGAATGTATATTTACTGAGCAATCCACTATTTTGTAGAAGGTAAAATGTTTCACATGAGATTTGGGTAAACGTGACATTAGAAAGATGGCAGCATCATTATTATATTCCCACACAGATATTAGTGGGTCTATTAGTAAAATCTGTTGACAACTGAACAATTTACGCATGGATCTGCATTAAAATCCCCATATCTCTGGGATTTAACCATTTTTGATCTTTAAAATTAAGATACCAAAAAAGGAAAGTTATAAAATACTTCTTGAGTTACAGGCATGTAAACTTGGGACAAAAAAAAACAGAAGAAGTGCTTTTTTCACATTTTTGGACACCATTGGTTGGCATAATGCAGCAAAGATTGCTAAAGTAAACAGATTTCACAGGTAGACCTACCAATCTCTGTGTGGAAATATAATAATGATGCTTCCATCTTTCTAAAGTCATTTTTACCCCATTTTTTTTTTAATAATAATAATAATTTTCCAAATCTCAGGTAAAAATGTGTCATTTTGACCCCTTGACAAAATAGTCTTGACATTTAAATATTTAGGCTTTCTTCTTTCTGGATGTCTTTCTTTAGATTTTTATTTTTAACAAAACCAAAAATTTGAGCCAAGGAAGTTTCTGAAATTTGGTTGATTTGTGTTGAATTATGAGATTTTGTGTGGCATTATGGGTCTTGAGCTTTGATCTTAAAACAAAGCACTTCAATATTATCTACCATAGATTTTATTTTTTGTCAAGTCATCTATATTCAATTTAATCTTACTTTTTGGTCATAAATAATATTTACACCTACTTAGATGTTTGTTTAGTTTCAGCCTATGATTGGTTTCTTCCTTGTCTGTGAGCCCCATATATTTCCGGTATACTATATTATACCATAAATGCATCACAAATCAAATATAGGCCAAATACGAAACATAAAATAAATACGCAAACTTATTTTTAGATATATATGGCTTAAAAAATTGTCTGTATGATCAATAAACCGCTCCATTTAAATAGATAACGTTAATGTATATAACAAATAATGTCAGGCTGTACAGTTATATGAGCTTGACACTGTAACATGTTACAACGCAGGTGTATGATCAGTGATGACGCGTTATTATACAGTAACGCTCTTTATAAACACCAGTGACGTTATCGTGCCGCAGGAACTTGAGACAGTTTGCCAATATTTGATGGCTCAAGAATCTTCTTGTGCATACTGAGTGACTGACGACAGCAGAAACTAGTTTGTTTGGTTTGTTTAGCTTGCAGAAGCCGCAACAACAGCGTGAATTTACCTTTGAACAGTGTCTGCAAACTGAGCTCTCTGAAAGTCCGCGGCCAGACGCCTGATTTCCTCCCAGTCTGCCGCCATCACTTCACTTATGTGCAAAACTTGTTTTTCTTATTTTATAAAAGCATTTAATGAATTAGTTCCAACTCTTCTCACGCTGAAACAGCAGCTGTGTACACTCGTTCCGCACTGAAGGAACAGACACGTCAGTCTCACGGAAACGTCAGACGGAAGCGCAGAAGGGACAAACGGTTTTCAGAACGCGCGTCACCCACAATAGAGAGCCTAAAGCCTTGTTTATACTCGACGCGTCCGCAAGAGCGCGAGTCTCCGCTGCCTGCGCGCGCACCTCTCCAAACGACGAGGCATTTATACTTGACGCGCTCGCCGTTGTGCTATTCTGTGAAACGACAGGGGGCGAACTCGGAGTAATTCTTCTCTAAACCACCAGGAATAAGCAGTGAAGAAGTAGTTTGCGTTTATTAGTAGTTTATTAATTGCTAATTCATAAAAGAGTAAATGCAGTAGGTTTATTGTAGCCTACTTTCACTGCATGTAAACTAGGTAAACACCTGAAGCCTTATTGGAGAGTGTTTAAACCTTAATTTTACCAGCAGGGCTTAATTCTGCTATTTATAGGCTTATTTTGTAGATATAACCAATTACTTTAGACAAGTGCAAACTAGGTGCTTAATGCAAATATGTTCCTGTTCACAAAATGAGATGTTATGGTCGCCCATCAATGCAAATGTCTCTGTGTATAGAAGGATCATAAACATTCTGGTACAGATCGTACCAGTTCGGCCAGATTCGGCTCGTAGTCGTCCATCTTCGGATGCGGCGCCGCGCGCAAAGTTACAAAAAGTGCCGTGCACACCGCCAGGCGCAATGGGGTCTTGCGGACCCTACGCGCACGACCGCCCACACCGCAATGACGTCATTTTTGGCGCGCGCCTTTCGCGCTCTTGCGGACGCGTCGAGTATAAACAAGGCTTAAGTCCCGCCTCTTCGCTTCCGGCTCATGGGACCTTATTTCGGAAAAAATATGAATGGAAGTCAATGGGGAGAGACAACTTATCTTTTTATTCTGTCTGAACTGTGCCCTCAATTACACATATGATGTTTGTCAATTTAAAAGATGATTCTCAAAGTCAAAAACGTCGCAGTTTGTCATACAACAGAAGAGTAACGTTTAGTTTTATGTGAAAATCGCTCTGTGAACTACATCTCCTGGGAAGCGAAACGAGATCCGCTGCTCGTGTGTGTGTAGTCTGGTACAAAACACTCAGGTAGGACGGCGTAACGTTACGATTATAACGTAAGACTGTAGAAACAATGACAGACAGCCTCAGTGAAGTTATTCATTCATTGAGAGAAAATGTGCGCCTTTGGGGTTTGTAGTCTTTGTAATTACGTATTTTCACAGTCTTATACCTCAACGCTTTTACATCAAACTGCGACTTTCTTTACTTTAAAATGTATCTTTTAAATTAGCAAACATCATATGTGTAATTGAGGGCACAGTTCAGACGGAATAAAAAAATAAGTTGTCACTTGCCATTGACTACCATTCAATATTTTTCCGAAGTTAGGTCCCATGGTGGCCGACCGGAAGGGGCGGGACTTATTAGTTACAAATTAATATTATTCCCGCTCCAAATATCTATTTCATGCGTGTATATAGTGTAATCTCAGACAGAATTATAACACATCTTTAAATGATTTATCAAAATAATCATTAAGTTAGCATGATTCATCTTATATATTGAATTTATTATAGCTATCAAACAAATCTCATCTCACATAAGAACCTTGTATATCAAATTACTGTAAAGTAATTATTTAACTATTTTAAAAAGAAGTTTTTTTGTTTTCAAAAGCATCATTACAGACTGAGAGATTTGTGAGATATTATGCCTGCATTCACAATGCACTTTAATAAAATACTGTAACTTCGACATAAAGGCATACACTCTAAAAAATGCTGGGTTGTTTTAACCCAATTTTGGGTAAAATATGGACGAACCCAGCCATTGGGTTACATTTTTAAATTACATTTTTAACCCAACGGGTGGGTTGGTCCATATTTTACCCAAAATTGGGTTAAAACAACCCAGCATTTTTTAGAGTGTAGCGTATTTGTTCTGGGGTCTTCAGCTCTTTTCAGGATAAGGGGATGTGTGTAGGCTACCTTGTTTTGATTCTGTAAAATTTCAAAGGCATTTAAACAGTCATTACTGATGAACAGTGTCCTTCTTCCATATGTTTGAAATGGTTTAAATGTTCCCAAAACCGAGTTGTACATCATCACACATTGGCGAAAGCCTGCAGTACCGCCGTGGACCCCAGGGGCCGCCAAATCACTTTCAATGACCGACAATCATGTCTCTAGTGGTCAAATAGCTTAATACACTTTCCTAAAATCATTTCTGCATGTTTTGGATGTTCATAATGTTAAGCATGAATAAAGATATTAATCCATCAAGACTTAAAATTTATCCTACTCAGTCAACAACAACAATCTTCAAATTGAATGTTAATTTTCAATTCGAAACCATGGTTTCAGTGAAGGAAATGACACAGAAAGGGAAATAACGGTCCATATGTTGACATTAGTTAACTTCATTCATATTAACTAACAGTGAAAAGACTTCTGAAGCATTTATTAATCTTAGCTAACGTTTACTAATGCATTATTCAAATCAAAAGTTGAGTCAGCTAATATTTTAATGGACCTGAGCTGACGTGAACTAACAGTGAACAGTTGTCTCTTAATTAACTGATGTTAACAAAGACAGTACATCTTTATGATGTTAGTTAATGCATTAATTAATAGGACCAAAAAAAGTCAAATGTGTGAGTTTTACTTTGATAATCTAAAAGAATAATCTCCTTCTACCATCACACACACACGTTTTATTTTTTATCTGTGTATTTGTCAATAAGAGATAGCCTCTTATTTGGTACATTTTTAGGTGTGTGTGTGTGTGTGTGTGTTTCACATTTAAAACAATTATATCAAACATTATTTTGAATATTAGTGCAAGATAATTATTTTTGTTAAGAAAAGAAAGCAACATTGGACTATTACATCTGTATTGTAATTGGTACAAAGAGCAACAAAGAACAGTATTGTGTCGTGAAATTCATGCTAGTATCCATGATAGAAAATGCTCAGATTCATCTGATTTCCATAGTCAAATCAATCATCGTTATTAATAATAACGGTTTACTTTTATTATTTTTATTATATTGCTGTGCTGGCTGATATATATATATATATATATATATATATATATATATATATATATATATATATATATATATATATATATATATATATATATATATTAGATGGCATAACAAAACATAATAAATATCAAATAAAAAAGCATGATTAAAAAGTCAAAACACTTTACTGATTTCCTCCCAAAAATGTATCTATAATTTTTTTTTTTTAATAGAAAAACTTTGCTTTGCATAATATTTCTAAGATCATCAACAGGGACACACACGTGTCAGGGTTACTACACCTTTTGTTCTGACAATGAATCTCTATAAATTTTCACTACAAAACCATATTTTACATAAATGCTAATGTTGTTTGATTTTAATGATTTCTACTTTTAGGTATCATAATCATGATTCTAAAATCATCTGATATAAGGTCTACTCGAACAAACACCGTATATGTATTGTATATATATGTATATATATATATATTAAGTCTGTCAAACGATTAATCGCGATTAATCGCATCCAAAATAAAAGTTTGTGTTTACATAATATATGTGGGGGCATTGTTTATAATTATTTTATATATGTAAATACACACACATGCTTGTATATGTTTAAGAAATATTTTCATGTATATACATACAGATTTATATAGAATTTATATTATATATATATAAATATAAATATTTTATATATAAATAATATTTTTTCTTAAATATACATGCATTTATGTGTATTTATATATATATATATATATATATATATATATATATATATAATTATACACAGTGCACCCACATATATTATGTAAACACAAACTTTTATTTTGGATGCGATTAATCGCGATTAATCGTTTTGACAGCCCTAATATATATATATATATATATCTTATATTTAAGATTTGAAATATCATGAAAGCACCAGAAACCAAAATACACATATTTCTGTAGTTGCCTTTTATTTCGAAAGAGTATAAAACAACACTCAAAAATATACTTTGCTTTAACATATATACATTTTACACATTTTATGATTGTCCATGTTGTTACCAAATGTGCATAGCTTGTAGCAAATCTGAGTAAAAGTGGGTAGCCAGTCCCATTTCGATATTGAGCCCCACACATGACAAATATGAAAACATGAAACAATAAATATCATGGCCATGAAGGTACAGGTCACCCCGAAAAGTTGTCATTACTCACCCGAACTCGCTTATTTGTTCCAAACCTGAATAATAACACAAAAGAAGATATTTTGAAGAATGTTGGTAACCAGTCAATGGACCCCACTGACTTACATAGTGTGTTTTTCCTACTATGGATGTCAATGGCTATCTAGCTACCAACATCATTCAAAATATCTTCTTGTGTGTTCAACAGAAGAAAGAAACTCACATAGGTTTGGGTGAACTGTCCCTTTAAGAATCAGTACTCATGACTTTGTGGTCATGTTTTGTTCAGTCGTTCCCTTGTTCCAGTTCTACTAATTTATTCCCTCATTTTAGTTAAATTGTGGCAATGTTACACTAATTAATTCCCTCAGTTTTGCTAAATACTGACCATGATTTAACTAAAACAACAGAATGAATTACGGTACAACAATGTAAACACGATTTAACTAAAATGAGGTATTGAATTAAACCATGGGAATGAATTCTTAATTTGTGGCCACAATATCCAGTTTCCCCCTTAGTTCATGTGCAGGGCTCCGTACTTCAAGACAAAGTTCCTGTAAACTATTTTAAAGCTCCACAAAAGCTTTTGAGTCGAGGTGGGATGGCAAACCTCGCAACATCTGTTTGCTAACACTGGCTGTGCATTGAGAGTTGTGCTGAATGAAGTACTGTACAGCAAACCTCTCTGTCTCACAGTGATGATCTGGGGTGGGAATCAGAGGGCACCTCACGATATGATACATGATACACGGCTCCGATAATATCGATAATATCATGATACAGCAATTCTGCGATAATCGAAATATTGCTAGTCAATCCTTAAAGGAGTAGTTCACTTTTAAAAAAAACTTTTGCTGATAATTTACTCATCCTCATGTCATCCAAGATGTCCATGTCTTTCTTTCTTCAGTCGAAAAGAAATGAAGGTTTTTGATTAAAACATTCCAGGATTTTCTCCATATAATGGACTTCAATGGGAACCAAACGGTTCAAGGTCCAAAAGACAGTTTCAGTGCAAACTACAAACTGTTTAAAGGGCTTTAAACGATTCCAGACGATGAATAAGGGTCTTATCAAGCGAAACGATCGCTCATTTAAAAAATAAAAATAAAAACAAAGTTCAAGTTTTATAAGCTCAAATGGTTGCCTTGCTCTGTTCTGTGAAGCACGAATCTTTATCAAAATAAACAAATCTTTTTTCGTGCCATTTGGTTCATTCAACGGACGAAATGAACAAACTGACTCGGAAAAAGATTCGTTCATTTTGATGAACGAGTTCGAACAGGAGAGTCACGAACACGCAACACAGAACAGAGCAAGGCGAGCAATTTGAGCTTATAAAACTTAAACTTTGATATTTTGTTTTTAAATGAGCGATCGTTTGGCTTGATAAGACCCTTATTCATCGTCTGAAATCGTTTAAAGCCCTTTGAACAGTTTGCAGTTTGCACTGAAACTGTCCTTTGGACCTATCGTTTGGTTCCCATTGAAGTCCATTATATAGAGAAAAATCCTGGAATGTTTTCATCAAAAACCTTAATTTGTTTTCGACTGAAGAAAGAAAGACATGGACATCTTGGATGACATGAGGGTGAGTAAATTATCAGCAAAGGTTTTTTTAAAAAGTGAACTACTCCTTTAAATGATACGTGCGATATCTGTCTATAAAAACAAAATGCCTGTGAAAAGTGCAGGTTTTTTTCTCTTTAGAGAACAAAACAAAAAGTTCTTCAGTCTGTGAATTAAATTGAACAATTTAAGTAAATTAAACATTTCCTGCTCGTACTTTTTAAAAGCTTAAAACTTTTCTTTGTGAATAAATTGACATATTTAACTTGACTTGTTTTATATGGATACATTTTAAAATTTCCCAACCTCTTTTATCACAGCCTGGGAACATCTCAGTGTTTACCAGCTTCCTCATAATGAACCTGGGAATAGTGCTGTCAAAGGTATCGACTTGGGTATTTTTAACATTAAAATATTTTCACCTAGGATTTTGAGCAGATTTTTAAGCACCTCTGACTGGCCATTGCGTTCATACGCTTAACATATTGGCTACGTTTATCAACACTTCTAAAACATGTTGTAAATATACATCTTAGACACTCTTCACAGAGCGCTTACACAGATACACATGGGAGCGTTTGAAAGCAGGCGTCTATGAGTGTATCCCTAATATATCCACCGATAGACGGATCCACTACTAGACGCTTGCTTTCAAACGCTCCCGTGTGTATCTGTGTAAGCGCTCGGTGAAGAGCGTCAAAGATGTGTATTTACAACATGTTTGTCCCATCAATGGTATAAAAACCGAAGTGCGACCAGACTTTCGAATTAAACGTGGTTTGGGATTTTACTATTTTACTCACACTGCTGTCTACCATTAGCCTGGTTAAAACCAGACCATTCTCAGTTGTAACTGAGTTATGGTCTGGCAAAGCTTCATAGACAAATCATTTCCAGAGGGGTGTCACCAACGGACGTCGGGGATAGACCTAAAACCAATCAGAGTGATGAAGGAGATGACGTATGCAGAGCGGCGGCTGGTGGAGAAACATCTCCAAATTTTGTTCTTTGCTCGGTTTTTAACAAAAAAGAAACGTTCAAATTGCTTAAAACAGATGCGGTAGCTGTTTCGAGGGAGTGATGTTCGACGGCGGCATCCATCTTGTAATGTAGGCTACAAAATCTGCCTCAAAATCCCAGCGCTGTCATCATCGTGTAAAGCCCGCCCTAACGTTTCTGATTTCTGCGGACTGGAAATGGGTTTGAATGAGCTCTTTGCCAGACTAACTTTAAGAGCAAATCTAAATTTGCCGGAAGTTGTCTGGGTTTTCCCAGGCTAGTCCACCATAACAAACCTCTTTATCTTAGGCTAGTTAAGTCAGGGGTTCTCAAACTCGGTCCTGGAGGGCCACTGTCCTGCAGAGTTAAGCTCCACCCCTGATCAAACACCCCTTGAGCAAGCTAATTAAGGTCTTCAGGATCACTATAAACTCACAGGTAGGTGTGTTTGATCAGGGTTGGAGCTAAGACAGTGGCCCTCCAGGACCGAGTTTGAGAACCCCTGAGTTAGGTTATGTTCACCTTTCCTTATTCATGTGTTGAGCGCCGCCTCTTGGAAGCCATGAAGTAGCGACGCTGGGGGCAGGAAAATCTATTTAAAGCCCCTTATTCACTATTCATTCAAATTTCGATATTTGGCGCCAGTGCATCGATTCTCGTATCGCACAGATACGAGGACAACGATTTATCGCCCAATCGATATTTTGTCCCACCCCTTGGGATGATGCGACCGTGTCTGTGAGAAGGAGCCATGTACCGTCCACACTGATGACGCCTCATTTAGATGCACTGCTGCTGCAAACAGGGATATTCCTCAAAAGCTGGGTTCCTCAAACTCGGTCCTGGAGGGCCACTGTCCTGCAGAGTTTAGCTCCAACCCTGATCAAACACACCTGAGCAAGCTAATCAAGGTCTTCAGGATCACTAGAAACTCACAGGTAGGAGTGTTTGATCACGGTTGGAGCTAAACTCTGCAGGACAGTGGCCCTCGACGCTGTCGCTGGGGCAGGAAAATCTATTTAGAGCCCCTTATTTTATTCATTAAAATTTCGATATTTGGCGCCAGCGCATCGATTCTCGTATCGCACGGAGAAGGACAACGATTTATCGCCCAATCGATATTTTGTCCCACCCCTTGGGATGATGCGACCGTGCCTGTGAGAAGGAGCCATGTACCATCCACACTGATGACGCCTCATTTAGATGCACTGCTGCTGCAAACAGGGATATTCCTCTAAAGCAGGTTTCCTGTTTAGCTCCAACCCTGATCAAACACACCTGAGCAAGCTAATCAAGGTCTTCAGGATCACTAGAAATTCACCGGTAGGTGTATTTGATCAGGGTTGGAGCTAAACTGTGAAGGACAGTGGCCCTCCAGGACCGAGTTTGAGAACCCCTAAGTTAAGTTATGTTCACCTTTCCTTATTCATGTGTTGAGCGCCGCCTCTTGGAAGCCATGAAGTAGCGACGCTGGGGCAGGAAAATCTATTTAGAGCCCCTTATTTTATTCATTAAAATTTCGATATTTGGCGCCAGCGCATCGATTCTCGTATTGCATGGAGAAGGACAACGACTTATCGCCCAATCTATATTTTGTCCCACCCCTTGGGATGATGCGACCGTGCCCGTGAGAAGGAGCCATGTACCATCCACACTGATGACGCCTCATTTAGATGCACTGCTGCTACAAACAGGGATATTCCTGTTCCTCAAACTCGGTCCTGGAGGGCCACTGTTCTGCAGAGTTTAGCTCCAACCCTGATCAAACACACCTGAGCAAGCTAATCAAGGTCTTCAGGATCGCTAGAAACTCACAGGTAGGTGTGTTTGATCAGGGGTTGGAGCTAAACTCTGCAGGACAGTGGCCCTCCAGGACCGAGTCTGAGGAACCCTGCCCTAAAGTATTGGAGTCAACACTTGAGGCGTATTGCGCCACAGGAATAGTCGGTCAGCACTGTGTTTGAGAGCAGGAGGAGTACAGCCAGAGCAGGATGAAGCTGTCTATGAGGAGGATGCAATAAAGGCATCGCTGCGTGTGCAAACTCTGCGCCCTCTGGAAGCGCGTCAACAGCACGGCCAGCAGGGCAAAGAAAGTGGCTATATTCAGAATGAGGAAAAGGCGAATGTACGAGGTGGTGCTAAACACATCATCACTCTCTGCCGTGGCCCCCACGCGCACTTCTTTGAATTTCCGGCCCTTTACGAAGCCCACTTTTCTGCCCTTTCGCAAATCACCGTAATCAATGAAAGCCCTCGAGTCCCCGTCCGCCTCCTCTGGAGGCTCCTCGTAGACGCGCTTCATCGTCCGCTGCCTCTCCTTCTTCTCGCCCGCCTCAATCTGAGCAAAGATGTCTGGAAGGCTGTCAGAAAGGCTTGCCTTCTTGCCTCCCTTCCCCTTCTTCTTAGAAAGGGAAAACATCTTCTCAATGGTCCCTGGGGTCTTCCTCTTGTCTGAGGACTTAAGGAGGCGCTCAGCAGTTTTGTGGAAACGGTCCGTGTTTAGAACCCGTGAAAGAATGTGCCTTTCCAGCTGTTGGAAGACTGGTTTGACATGCTGAAGATTGTCCTCCACAACATTAACGTACTCCTCAACTTCCTCCACGGGATGCACATTTACCCCTGTTGTCCTTTCAAACTCCACTTTCTTGTGGTCCATGAACACCACGGCCAATGGTTTGGCGGGAACCTCACCTGTGAGCAGACAGATGTTGTAGGTGTGATCCCTGGTGGCCAGATAGATGTCTAGTCTCTCCGAGTCTCCATGCACGCTGAAACTCTGCACATCCACCCCGGACCCGAAGAAGACGTAGGCCACCCTGCTGACGGGGTACCTCAGTGGCAAAGTCACATTCACATAGTTTGAACCATTGTACGGGTATCCCCGGGGGTAGCTTCTATATCCCACTACCGCCTGTTCACTGCCGCCCGTATCGTCCAACCAGAACATCTTGGACGTTTCATTTCCGTGTCTGATCAGAGCCCCGTGAACTCCATCGACTTGGGTTTTCTGGAAGGGCAGGTCAGTGTTGTGGAAGAAGGCGCTCATGCTGTGTGTGGAGCTGCCTAAATGCAGCTGAATGTGGTCCACCACCAGCAGAAGCTCAGGATGAAGCAGGAGCAAGTTCCTCTGAAAGTTCTTGATCTTCAGCTCAGGGTTGTAAGCTGCATGGCCCTCCCCGCGAATAAACACCATGCCCTGCCGCACCAGAGCCGCCTCCACCTGACCTTGGCAGTCTGCTGCCTGACCGTGCTTATACTTCAGCCATTTTGAGTTGCAAACCTCAGTGACTTGGCCTTCCCATGGTGCAAAGCAGCTCTCAGACACGGCAGGTCCGAACATGACGGCATTGTTGAGAGAGGTGTATTTGGGTCCATACAAAGCCTCTGTGATAAAGGGGACTCCGTTGGGAGCAAAGGTAAAGGAGTTCTGGTCCGGGTGCTCATGGCCCGCATTAAAGTTTCGCCACCCTTTGATCCAGTCTTTGTATTTGTTTTGGTGAACAATGTCGAAAATAGCACGTCCGCCAAGCTTCCCCGACTTAAAGGACAGAAATGTGTGGTTTCTCCCAGCAGGAAGGGCACTTCCATAGGTCACCACTCCCCAGTCTTCGAAATAATGAAGCCGGGATGTACCATAATCAGGAGGAGGGGTTGGTTGCAGACTGGCGTCATACCTATACAGTAAGAGAGGCACATTTTGTAGTTAAACCACAATACACCATGTTCTAGTTATTTGATAATCAGTTTGGTTTCAGCTCGACCTTTTCTCAACAAATGGGATTTCAATCCCAAAGAACTCTCTTTCAAGAACTATCTTTCAAGAGATGTATTGCACAGCCCTGCATAATATTTGCCGAGTGAAATGATCCTATATTTGTTTCTTACTAATTTTGTCAAGCTGGTTCCAAAAATAGTGCCTGTTTTGCTCTAGCGTGTCATGCTTTCTCACAAAATGTGATGTGCAATTTGTCCCATTTTTGCTTCAGACGACAACTTGTAAGGTGTAGAAGTCTTATTATCGCTCAATCACCAGGAAAACTCCCACAACGACATAATTCCTCTGAGCCGGCTTATAGACCTAATGCACATCTTTAGAAAATTGTCTTTAAACTTCCGGTTCTGTATATTTCTATGGCATCGCTGTTAGCTGGTGAAGTGGATTTACTTATTGTAGAGTTAACAAAAGTTATCATGAGCATTGTAATGTTTATCATAAGCATTGTAAAGCAGATGTCTTAACAAATGTCGAACAGGATTTTTTTTACGAGCAGTTCATTCATACCTATGCAAGATCGCTGGGGAAATACAGACCGGAAGTCAAAAGACAACGAGAGCAACGCTGAAAAGGGGCGGGGCTACATAAGGTCTATAACTCCGATGATTTTCACATGTATGATATAATTTTAAACCCGACAAAAGAAAACGCACACATGACCCTTCTGCTACATCCAGACATCCAAGATGGCTGCGTTTACAAGGACGCTAATAATCGGTTTGTAATCGGACTAGTAACACAGTCGGAATAAAAGAAGTCATGTGTCCACGTCAATCGAAATGAATTGGCCTACTTAAAATTTCTAAAAATGGATCGAATTGAAAAGCGAAACTGGAAAGTTCTGCACATGTGCAACGGCGTAGAAATGGCGTAATTAATTAATACAGTATAATATAGTACAATAAATGACTGTCGTGCCAATCTAAAATTAATATTGTGAATTTCATCCAGAGACGGATTGTTGTGCCGGAGGAGCTGTTTTTTCTGTTTAATAAACTACAGCCCTGCTCTACTGATGAGAAGTGTGTCTATATCATCCATTTAATGCCACAGCCCACAATGTAGTATAGATTGCTCTATTGACTGAGTTATGTATGCTTGTGTTACCTATACTTTTTGTCTGTCATTTCGAAAATGATGTATTATTTTTACTTTGATTATGCTTGATAAAGATAAGCAGAACAGCACGAATCTTCATGTGCACCTTGCATCAGTGCCAGAAATACATTTTATAGTCTGCTTTAAAGCAAATAAAGAAGTGATAGCAGGATGGTGGTAAATATGTGCAGCGAAAAACTAAATAAATAAATAAAAATCTGGTGGTTAATATGTGCAGCAAAAAAGTAAATAAATAAATAAATAAATAAAAATCAATGTTAAACTTGTGACATAAATGCACACATTAATCTGATCACTTTACTTAGAGCTCATGTAAACACTGGGTTCGGAACAAAAAGTGTCCGTGCAAACATGCTAGTGACAGAAAAATAACAGATTGTGAAACCACTGTTTATGTTTACATATATACATACATATATATTAGGGCTGTCAAACGATTAATCGTGATTAATCGCATCCAAAATAAAAGTTTGTGTTTAAATAATGTATGTGGGTGCACTGTGTATAATTATTTTATATATAAATACACACACATGCTTGTATATATTTAAGAAATATGTTCATGTATATAGATTTATATATAATTTATATTATATATAAATATAAATATTTAATAAATTATATTTTTTTCTTAAATATACATGCATGTCTGTGTATTTATGTATATACAAAATAATTATGCACTGTGCACCCACATACATTATGTAAACAAACTTTTATTTTGGATGCGATTAATCACGATTAATCATTTAACAGCCCTAATATATATATATATATATATATATATATATATATATATATATATATATATATATATTACATTAAATAAAGTATTCAAACACCTGTTAGCAGACTTTACATTTGAATGAATACTTTTTTGGTAATTAATTCCAAAACCTTTTTTTTTTTTCTTCAATTTTATTACTACATTAAAGCTAACATATTGGTTATGAATTTAACACTTTGCATTAAATCAGCTTTTCATTTTTTGGGAAAAATAGGAGAAATTATATTTTTATTTTTATATATATATTTTGCATACATTATATACTACAGTTTATAATAGTGTAAAGCAACAAACATTTTTATGGCTAGGAAGGCTTCTAAAGAAAGTCATAGTACTTGAAAATGGAAGTATAACATCTGTGAAATTTGGCAACACTGATGTTTGACATTTTGCAACATCAAAAAAACAAAACAAAATATGCTGAAACATCATGAGTTTCATCCAACATAAAAAAAAATAATATGCGGAAACATCCCGAGTTTCATAACTAATGGCTTCCCATGTTTAACTGGGAAAAATAATATAATCCAAAGAAAATCTTGAATCCTCTTTGAGGATTACATACACAGTATTCAAAACAAAATCTAGCGGAGTATTTAGGAAAAAAAAAAAAGCTCTGTGCTCAGGAACACAAGAAGTCTTACCAGAGGAACTCAGTGTGCAGTGTGCACCAGCGCTGACCCTTCCCCGCCTGTCCCGGGCCCTCCAGAACACGATTCTGTCTGATCACCTCGGCCAGCCAATTCCCGCTGCCATTTCGCATGACGTACCGATCCAAAAACACCAGCTGACTCTCTGGCCCATAGAACCAGTTATAGTTGGAATCTGCGATTGCGACGGTTCTCTGAAAACCTGCAGGAGCAGATAATGATACCCCGTATAAAGGTCAACTAAAATCTCAAGTATTTGTTCATACTGATACACATACAAAGTACAAGCCTCTTTGACTGCCGCAGAAGTACACACGTTTTAATTAACGCGGTTGGGTGAAGACTAAAGAAAGAGCAGCAGTTTACTGTTAAAGGGACATTACACCTAGCAACCGCTAGAAAATATTTAGCCAGAAGGAATCACTTGAGTGTACAAGAAGGACAGAAGTGAGCACTGTCTTTAGAGGGCTAATGAGAGTTTGATGTTAGTATTTCCACAGAAAACCAAAACCTTTGTTACACTGATACTGTATAAACACAGAAACGACTATGAAGAGGCCATATGGACTTGACAGAACTGCATCTGTGTGGATTCTCAGAACGGGCGACTGAGAGGGTTTTAACCTTCTTTGTCGGCTAATTTTTTGCTTAAGGATTTAATAAACACTGCAATAAAATGGCTTTTGGCAGGAGGTTGCAAACTGTTCAAACCGGACTAGTCGGTAGACACACGAACAGCTCGACGGATGCGCACAGAGAGCTATTGTTGCAGTTACAGTTCACGGCCTTTGGTTTGGTTTTAGCCAGGTTACATCTAAAGGGTCATTTCACGCAAAAATGAAAATGATCGCATAATGATCTCACTCTCAAGTCATTCTAGGTGTAGATGACTTTCTTCTTTCAGCCGAACACAATCGGAGTGACCAGTAAAAAAAAGCAAATCCATCCGTCATAAAAGTAATCCCTACGGCTCTAGGGGTTAATAAAGGCCTTCTGAAGTGAAGCGATGGGTTTTTGTAAGAAAAATATCCATATTTATGACTTTATAAACTATAATCACTGCCTTCCGGTAACAGCCATATACGAGTCTGGTTCAAGAGTGACCTCTGACCCGACGATGACGTATTGATGAACGGGGAAACGCAGATAGAACAAAACAGAACACCGCTCACGAGTTAAAAGTCTAAAACAAGAATTTTTAAAGAGAAATGTGGGAGGAGCTTGAGTTTGTTGTCCAATTAGTTTGAATCACGAGAGACTATCTTACAATTCTCCTACATGCGTCGGGTCAGGGGTCGCTCGTCATGCATCGGGTCAGAGGTCGCTCGTCATGCGTCGGGTCAGAGGTCGCTCGTCATGCATCGGGTCAGGGGTCGCTCGTCATGCGTCGGGTCAGAGGTCGCTCGTCATGCATCGGGTCAGAGGTCGCTCATCATGCGTCGGGTCAGAGGTCGCTCGTCATGCGTCGGGTCAGGGGTCGCTCGTCATTCTTCGGGTCAGGGGTCGCTCGTCATGCGTCGGGTCAGAGGTCACTCGTCATGCATCGGATCAGAGGTCGCTCGTCATGCTTCAGGTCGGAGGTCGCTCGTCATTTGTCAGGTCAGGGGTCACTCGTCACGTGTCTGGTCAGAGGTCGCTCGTAATGCGTCAGGTCAGAGGTCGCTCATCATGCGTCGGGTCAGAGGTCGCTCGTCATGCATCGGGTCAGAGGTCGCTCGTCATGCGTCGGGTCAGAGGTCGCTCGTCATGCATCGGGTCAGGGGTCGCTCGTCATGCGTCGGGTCAGAGGTCGCTCGTCATGCATCGGGTCAGAGGTCGCTCATCATGCGTCGGGTCAGAGGTCGCTCGTCATGCGTCGGGTCAGAGGTCGCTCGTCATGCGTCGGGTCAGGGGTCGCTCGTCATGCGTCGGGTCAGAGGTCGCTCGTCATGTGTCGGGTCAGGGGTCGCTCATCATGCATCGGGTCAGAGGTCGCTCGTCATGCGTCGGGTCAGGGGTCGCTCGTCATGCGTCGGGTTAGAGGTCGCTCTTCATGCATCGGGTCAGAGGTCGCTCGTCAGAAGTCACTCGTAATCCGTCGGGTCGGAGGTCGCTCATCATTTGTCGGGTCAGGGGTCGCTCGTCATGCGTCTGGTCAGAGGTCGCTCGTAATGCGTCGGGTCAGAGGTCACTCGTCATGCATCGGATCAGGGGTCGCTCGTCATGCGTTGGGTCAGAGGTCACTTGTCATGTGTCTGGTCAGAGGTCGCTTGTAATGCGTCGGGTCAGGGGTCACTCGTCATGTGTCGGATCAGAGGTCGCTCATCATGCGTTGGGTCAGGGGTCGCTTGACATGTGTCGGGTCAGAGGTCACTTTTCATGCGTCTGCTCAGAGGTCGCTCGTAATGCGTCGGGTCAGAGATCACCCGTCATGCCTCGGATCAGAGGTCGCTCGTCATGCTTCGGGTAAAAAGTCACACGTCACGTCAGCAGTCACTCGTAATGCGTCGGGTCAGAGGTCACTCGTCAAGTGTCGGGTCAGAAGTTGCTTGTAATCCGTCGGGTCAGAGGTCACTCTTCATGCATCGGGTCAGAAGTCGCTCGTAATGCGTCGGGTCAGGGGTCGTTCATAATGCGTTGGATCAGAGGTCGCTCATCATGCGTCTGTTCAGAGGTCGGTCGTCATGCGTTTGGTCAGAGGTCGCTCGTCGGGTCAGAGGTCACTCATCATGAGTCTGGTCAGAAGTCGCTCATCATGCGTTGGGTCAGAGGTCGCTCATCATTGTTGGGTCAGGGGTCGCTCGTCCGGTCAGAGGTCACTCATCATGAGTCTGGTCAGAAGTCGCTCATCATGCGTTGGGTCAGAGGTCGCTCATCATGCGTTGGGTCAGGGGTCGCTCGTCGGGTCAGAGGTCACTCATCATGAGTCTGGTCAGAAGTCGCTCATCATGCATTGGGTCAGAGGTGACTCGTCATGCGTCGGGTCAGAGGTCGCTCATCATGCGTTGGGTCAGAGGTCACTCGTCATGCGTCGGGTCAGAGGTCGCTCATCATGCGTTGGGTCAGAGGTCACTCTTCATGCGTCGGGTTAGAAGTCGCTCGTAATGCGTCGGGTCAGGGGTCGTTCATAATGCGTTGGATCAGAGGTCGCTCGTCATGCGTCTGTTCAGAGGTCGCTCGTCATGCGTTTGGTCAGAGGTCGCTCGTCGGGTCAGAGGTCACTCATCATGAGTCTGGTCAGAAGTCGCTCATCATGCGTTGGGTAAGAGGTCGCCCATCATGCGTCGGGTCAGAGGTCGCTCGTCATGCGTCGGGTCAGAGGTTGTACGTCATGTGTTGGCTCAGAGGTCACTCTTCTGCCCGAACTCGACTTAAGTACAGCCTTTACC
Source organism: Cyprinella venusta (assembly GCA_038021265.1). Lineage (NCBI taxonomy): Eukaryota > Metazoa > Chordata > Actinopteri > Cypriniformes > Leuciscidae > Cyprinella > Cyprinella venusta. The sequence continues at coordinate 3,458,281 of CM075876.1, read as the reverse complement.
GGAAACCAGTGATTATAGAGATTATATAACTTTATAAAGTTATGAATGTATATTTTTCTTAAACAAACCCATCGCTTCACTCGCAAGGCCTTTATTAACCCTGGAGTCGTATGGATAACTTTATGATGGGTGGATGCTCTTTTTTGGACTTTCAAAATCTGGTATTCTTCCAGTTACTTTTCACTCCTTTTATAAAGCTCGGAAGAGCCAGGACATTTTTAAATATAACACTGATTGGGTCATATACACCTAGAATGACTTTTGAGGGTGAGTAAATTTTGGGATAATTTTCATTTTTGGGTGAACTATCCATTTAAGGTGAGAGACCAAGGCACTCATGTGTAAAAGAAGTTTATTGCTTTGACTGGCATGGGCAAAGCACTTTATTACCACAATTGTCAGCTATTAACATTTTTAAAAGGGGGCATATCCTGAAAACCTTTTAAATGTACTATGGAAACATACTGTGTCTTTCAAAACTGAAGACCCATTTATTGAAACCAAGTTGCGAATTTGTCCAAATGTAACGCAGGCTTTGCAAAGAGGCTGTTATTGAAAAATGGGGCAGCACAAAATAAACTGGACCCAACAGCAAAACCGCAGCCCACATAAAGTAAGCATTGTTACTCATAAAGGGCATTTATATACTGTAGATGCTGTAGGAAGCAGCAAAAAAACATCCTAAGGGTCAGAGAGTGGGTGAAAAATGATGAGCAAATAAAATAAAATGTTTCCGACATGACCCTTTAAATGTCGTGCTTGTAAGATACTACAAAGAACCAGGCAGAGCAAGGCCTTACCAGGCAACAATGTCCTATAGAGAAAGGCAAAGTGTTTGTGCAGCCAGGGATGACTGAAGTGGCCGATGTCAAAGTGCCTCTGCACCAAATACATGTACTGAAAGAGTGAACGGGTGGTGTACGTCCCATAGGCCACGCCCTCGTACAGAGAACCATCCGTCACATCTTGGAGAAGCACCATGGACTTTTCCATGATGGAAAGAGCCTGTTTTGTCCAGAGGTACGCCTCCTGTAGGTATCCTGAAATATATAGAAACATAAAAAATATTACATAGAGAACAGTTGTGATTAGAAGGCAGTTCCCAGATAGCAAACTGACGTTGAATCAACGTGGAAACATGACATCGAAACAACGTTGATCCGACATTGTTTTGCTCATCGAATTAACGTTGAACCAACGTCAGACACGTCATTCTTTCAAAACTAACGGAAAATCAACTTGAAATCAACGTTGTTTCAACGAGCAAACCAATTTTCGATTTTCATTTAGCTTTGAAGAATGCCGCGTCTGACGTTGGTTCAACGTTAATTCGATGAGCAAAATCAACGTTGTTTCGATGTCATGAGAGACGTCGTTTCCACGTTGATTCAATGTCAGTTTGCTGTCTGGGTTTCCTGACGGCGGACCTTATTGCATATGCATTTGTAGGAGTTTCTCTTTCAGACGCAAAGTATACGTATTCAAATGAATCATCAAGGTGATTTACGAAGGTTTTACGCTAGTTAGCCGTCACGCTAGCCATTATTTGACACCCAAAAAGGCATGTCCTAAACCAGACGCTAATTTGCACTGCTCTTGGTGGATCGTGTTGGTCATTAAGGAAATGATCCGGCTGCATCTGTGTACTTTAACTTGATCACGCGGAACTTCCCATTTGTCCTGTTTAGTAAATCTGGCCCTTAAGGCCTGTTCACACCGGGACGAATTTCGCGCGCGTTATTCGCAGACGTTTAACGCCTCGTGACTAAACAAAGGGCGCCAATGTGAGTGTTCACACCGACGCATAAAACGCCACACGTAAAAGCGTCATTTTTTTAAAAAATGCCTCAGGTTCGTTTTTTTAGTTTGACGCGCCGCGTCAAAAACTATCCGACCAATGAAATTGCCGCTTTTGCTCACGTGTTTGGAGCTTCTGAAGAGACAGTAAAACACAACTTGGGGGCGCTCAAACACAAAACGGTCTTGAAGAACACACATATGCAAAGGTGAAGAAGATATACGCGTCGCCGTCTACACAGACAGGAAGAAATAAGACGAGGTAGAGCTGCTGTTCTCGTTGGTGCTAGAACATAAAGAACTATATGACAAACGCGACAGGGACTACACACATCTTGATAAAAGAGAACTGTTATGGAGTGGTATTGCATGGCAAATTGGCGCAATCTAATGTTCACTCAGCTCATCGTCAGCGAAAATCGCTTTGGTGTGAACACAAAAAACGCGTTGAAAAACGCTGACGAATAACGCGTGCTGATATTCGTCCCGGGTTGTGTGGGCCTTTAGTATTATATAGATAGTAAATATATTTGCGGAAACCATCATGCCTTTTTGTTCAGGATTATTTGACAACAACTTCCGAATGTTAGCGTAATTCGTTTTTAGTATCAGAATGGTATATTTTATTACGAAATAATTTTATATACCAAAAGCGTAATCTTTGGCCATGTCTCACCTTTTATTTGCAGGCATGTTTTTGCATAATTTTCCCTTACATTGCTTGATCTCAATTACGTATTTTGTCCCAACATAGCAGTTTCCTTCCCATTCTGGCATACTTTAATTCAACCCTCTGGGACTAAGCCCTTTTTGGTCCGTTTTCTCTATTTTTACATTTGGGCTCATATTCTACGGTATATAATGGAGATGGAACACTATGTTGTTTGGTATCTATGGATTCAGAAGACCCTAAGCAAACATAAGCATGCATGTAATGTGTTTATAAAGGAAGTATGAGGGAAACATTTACAATACACTAGAGAATTTAAAAAACGGAAATTCAAATTTTTGTCATTTATTTCAGAAAATACAGTTTTTGAACAAAAAATTTATTTGTCAAAGCCTGACAGACATGAGTAATTGTTAAATAAAGTGTGTAAAGAACAATGAAAAAACTAACTTTATTTACAAATAGTCCCAGGCGTTTTTCTTAGGATTGCTTAGAATTTTCTACGCAATGCTTTCTCCTCGTCACTCTCCAGTAATTGTTCCAGAGCCTGTTCCACCGTAAATCGCTTATGCTTGCCATCATAAAAGTGCTAAAATAATAAATAATGCTATATATATATATATATATATATATATATATATATATATATATATATATTATAATTCTTCTGTCTCTCTCTCATTTAAATCTCAATACGCTCTCGCTCCGTAAAGCCTTTGTTTACACCCGACGCGTCTGTTCGCTTTCTGTCGTCTCCTCCACCACTCGACTTACTATACTTACTATACTATACTATAATATACTATACTATACTATACTATACTATACTATACTATACTTACTTACTACCACCCCCGAGACCTCTGATTTGCTAGGATAAGTCATCTTCCCATGATTCAGTAAGAAAAATAATTCTCCATCAGCAATTTTTCCATTAGTTGTTGCTTGTGAATCTGCCAAACAACATCGATTTCATTGGCCTTTGACGGTGTGTATATAAGCCGGGTAAGTTTTCACCGTTTTCAGCGGAATCTGAGTAAAGGGGGAAAAAAAGACCGCACCTCTCTATCATGAATAGTTTTTAACCCTTTAATACCTGACACATTAAAAAAATGGCAGAAAATTATATATTTTTGGAAATTAGATGTTTATTAAGCCTTGAATCAAAATCAAAAAAAAAAAAATTTTGCCAAGTCATTTTGTTTATGATATATTTTTTGTATCACATTTGATACATCAGGCTTTTAGGGAACGTTTTGCTTACAGTGTATATTTATACAGTGTATATTTTAGATACGAAAAAATCTATTATGCCTTTAACAGTTTGAAAACATAGAACATTTTAGGCTGTTTTTCTCTCTTTTTTTAAAATAGATATTTTTTTCAGTCCTTTTATTTCACTTTGTGTTAGTCATAAAGTAGATAACATTACTGCAATTTGACATTACAGACATAAAGCACCAATAAAGGGATAGTTCACAATTAATTTTTGATATGTTTTAGACACCTACATGTCGGATGCCCTTGAGGTAAGCTAAAACATATCAAAAATTAATTTTCAAAGTGAACTATCCCTTTATTGGTGCTTTATGTCTGTAATGTCAAATTGCAGTAATGTTATCTACTTTATGACTAACACAAAGTGAAATAAAAGGACTGAAAAAAATATCTATTTAAAAAAAGAGAGAAAAACAGCCTAAAATGTTCTATGTTTTCAAACTGTTAAAGGCATAATAGATTTTTTTGCATCTAAAATATACACTGTATAAATATACACTGTAATCAAAACGTTCCCTAAAAGCCTGCTGTATCAAATTTGATACACAATTTCCAACACGATTTACTTGTAATTTAAAAATTAAATTTTTAAGTGATTATGCATTATTTCAATTCAGAAAGTGTTCAATTAATTATATCAGGCACAATTAAATATTATTTTTTACCTTAACAACTTGAAATTAGCCTTTATTTTCCTGCCGAAATCGTCTGGCTTGATTCAATCAAAGCGGCCATTTTGAAAAGCTAAAAAATCACCCCTCTACTGCCTGCAGTACAGTGAAATTCCACAAGATGGCAGAAAACACGTATCAACATAGATACAACAGGTTATCAAAGTAAGTATTGCTCTCACCGATTTAATATATGTCTTAGAAACTCATGTATCAAATATGATACGCCAGGCATTAAAGGGTTAAGATAAGTACACATTTGTAAAAGTATTTCATTTTAGGTGGTACTGCCCAATCCGTCCCCAGAGGGTTAATACATTTTTGTTTATTAGTTAAAAAAAAAAAAAAAAAAAAAATTAGTAAATAAATTTAGTAAATTTTAGCAAGTCAAAATCATAGCTTTGTGGAAATTTTCTGTTAAAATCATAGCTTTGTAGGCATTTTCTGTTATATAAGCCGCTGCGCCTCAGGCGACAAAAAAAATATCATAATAATAATAATTTAACAGTGATTTTGCTTTTAAAGTCTGAATACACAGCACATGTTGCAATGGAACATTATAAAGAAGTAAATGTTATTCTTGAACTTAAACTTCCACATCATAATTAGTAATAAACCATAAAACAGACACAAAACCGACCATAATATATATTATCAACGACAACAACATCAGTCAAAACAGGACTAAACAACCGATTTCCTTCAATGGTCGTAAAGGAAAACAGCGCTCATGTTTACAGAGCTGCTCTTGAATAACCCTGTTTCTGAAGTGCACGTAAATGGGCTTGTGTCAGCAGAAAGCAGTTCTTTGCTCTTACAGCCAGCTCATTTCAGCACGTAGAGATCATACGGAAACCACACTGAGTTGCGTTTGATGGTCTAAATGAGGTTATATTTATAACTCGAAGACGAAGAAGGCAAAAAAGCAAACCTTCCTGTACTAACATGAGCTAAACTCTCAGTTAGCACTCTCGTTTTTGAGGAAAACGTGTCAAATGTACCCCCAGCTCCTCTCCCAGCATGCCTGGCTGATTCTGAGAAGAACCACATAAATATTTAGACCACAACTCATCAGTTTGAGTAATACCGCCACACCACAGCTTTCCTGGAACACAGCAGATCCTCCGACAAACAGCTACTGGGTATCTAAGCTACCCTTACACACACGACCACACGCACCGGTTAACAATCAAACAGGAATTACTCTCAGTGAACAACAACATTGACACAAACACATGCTATCACCTCCTGCAGAAACCGACTGGAGTTATCCAATCTGACTGCACCATATTAGGCAAACATTCACAGTAGAAACCACACTTCATTCCACAAAGCCCTTTTTCTGTTCGTCTGAATAACTTCTTCAGTTGCTTTTGGCGTTTAGTTAAATTGACAGCCTTTGCCATGATTGGCAGTCTTTTTCTAGTGTAAACAGTCTATGAAGCGCATAGTATGCTCTAATTTTAGTCCAGCGATGTTTAGCTCAATGAAGGTATGGTTGAATGAGAACGGGTGTGTTTGGAGAGTCAGACATCACACCACTGGTGCTATTTTTGCGGTTTGTGTACTGTGCGCATTGGAGGAAACATGCAGTATGCCACACAGCACAATACACTCGCTCTTGATCTTTTAATTTTGGCTAAAGCAATTGAATTACACTGAAATAACCGGAAACAGAAATAATATACTTTAAAAGGATAGACTAAAGACTAAGTGTGGACTGAATGTCATGTTGTTGGACACTAATATTGCATTAAATGAAAATGTAGTAGAGTTTACAATTAAATAGAGTTAAATAGAGTTAGAACTTTTGCAGATAATTTACTCACCCCCATGTCATCCAAGATGTCCATGTCCTTCTTTCTCCAGTCGAAAAGAAATTCAGATTTTTGATGAAAACATTCCAGGATTTTCTCCATATAATGGACTTAAATGGGGTCCAAACGGTTCAAGGTCCAAATGAGAGTTTCAGTACAAACTGCAAACTGTTCAAAGGGCTTTAAATGATTCCAGACGATGAATAAGGGTCTTATCAAGCGAAACGAGCGGTGATTTATAAAAATAAATAAAAAAGTTTACGTTTTATAAGCACAAATGCTCACCTTGCTCTGTTCTGTGATGCGAGTCCGTGACTCTCCTGTTCGAACTCGATCATCAAAATGAACGAATCCTTTTTCGAGTCATGACTCGAAGGTTCCTAGATAAGACCCTTATTCATCACCTGGTGTTGTTTAAAGCCCTTTGAACAGTTTGCACTGAAACGCTCATTTGGACCTTGAACCGTTTGGACCCCATTGAAGTCCATTATATGGAGAAAATAAAGGAATGTTTTCATCAAAAACCTTCATTTCTTTTCGACTGAAAAAAGAAAGACATGAAAATGTCACCCCCATGTCATCCAAGATGTCCACGTCTTTCTTTCTTCAGTCGAAAAGAAATTAAGGGTTTTGATGAAAACATGGAAAACACTAGGATTTTTCTCCTTATAATGGACTTCAATGGGAACCAAACGGTCCAAAAGACAGTTTCAGTGCAAACTGTTCAAAGGGCTTTAAACGATTACAGACGATGAATAATGGTCTGGTTTAAAAATGGTTTAAAAATAAAATAAATAACAAAGTTTAAGCTTTATAAGCTCAAATGTTCGCCTTGCTCTGTTCTGTGATGCGTGTTTGTGACTCTCCTGTTTGAATTCGTTTTTCAAAATGTATGAATCTTTTCCCGAGTCAACTCATTCATTTCGTTCGTTGAATGAACCAAATGAGACGAAAAAGATTCGTTTAATTTGATGAACGAGTTCGAACAGGAGAGTCACGAACGCGCGTCACAGAACAGAGCAAGACGAGCATTTGAGCTTATGAAACTTAAACTTTGTTATTTATTTATTAAATGAGCGACCGTTTCGCTTGATAAGACCCTTATTCATCATCTGGTGTCGTTTAAAGCCCTTTGAACAGTTTGCACTGAAACTCTCATTTGGACCTTGAACCGTTTGGTTCCCATTGAAGTCCATTATATGGAGAAAAATGCTGGAATGTTTTCATCAAAAACCTTAATTTCTTTTCATCTGAGGAAAGAAAGACATGGACATCTTAGATGACATGGGGGTGAGGAAATTATCAGGAAAAGTTTTTTTTAAAAGTGAACTACTCCTTTAAGCGCACTCTTCACTCATATAACCCATTTAATGACTCAAAGAAAACCCAAGCTTAAGTAATATCATTCTCAGACGTCAAAAGTAATCTCAAAGGTGTCTTCATGAGAGCTGTAATGGTGTCAGTGAAGCTCGTTCCACTCCAGTAGAAATGAGAGACTTTATACCTTGTTGTGACGGAAGCACCAGACAGTGGAAGAAAACAGATGCTTAGCAGTGTGCCGAGGTTGGGGAACGCCGTTCAAGTGGACCAAAATCATAGCCTTGTATTTTATATGAATAGCCACAGATGAAGTGAGACCAAAAGAGTGTGATGTGGGACGTTTCCGCTCGACTGAAGATCAGACGTGCCATAGTCTGATGATCTAAAGTGTCAAACTACAAAACCAGGCGTTATCATCAAAACGTGCCAAGTGAAGATCAAATGGCAAATTAATAATAATAATATTAAGAAAACACTACCGCCAAATTCATGACTGTTATAAATGATGGGTTGGTTAGAATTACAAGGAGTTCTGTGTACACAACGTTCATTTTAAAGGGATACTCCAATTTTTTTGGAAATAGGCTCATTTTACAACTCCCCCAGAGTTAAACAGTCGAGTTTTACCGTTTTCGAATCCATTCAGACGATTTTCTGATATTTAGAAGAATATCAGTAACCAGACAGTTTCTGGTCTCATTGACTTCCATAGTAGGAAAAAAATATACTATGGCAGTCAATGAGACCAGAAACTGTCTGGTGACTGATATTCTTCTAAATATCAGAAAATCGTCTGAATGGATTCGAAAACGGTAAAACCCGACTGTTTAACTCTGGGGGAGTGGAAAAATGAGCCTATTTCCAAAAAAAGGGGAGTATCCCTTTAAGAGACAGTTCACCAAAAAATAATCTGTCATTATATCGTTCCAAACCGATCAGACCTCCATTCATCTTCTGAACACAAATGAAAATATTTATATATTTCTGTCCATCCATTAAAATTGTCTTTGACACATATACAAGGTACAAAAAGACTTTAGTAAAAGTAATCCATACAGGTCTATTAGGACCTTCAGTGGACAAAAGGAAGTCTAATGGGTTTGGAACAACATGAGGAGGGTGAGTAAATGATTATTTTCATTTTCAATTTTGGATGAACTAAATCCTTTAAGCTAAGCCACCGTTCCTTCATCCAGGCCGATCTCCACAAACCCACATCATTCACTCTGTATCAATCACTGCGTTTACATGCAGCCAATAATCCGTTCAAAACCGGGATATTAGCAATAACCCGGTCGCGAACGTCCATGTAAACACCGGCAAAACCCCGAAAAATGCTCATATCCCGGATTTTAAAAACCGGGATATTATACCTGGGGCACCCCTTTTCTAACCCGAATTTTTGGTCATGTAAACGCGTATCGGCATATCCCCATAGTGATTTGTGTTCTGCGCATGTTATATTCGCAAGGAATCTTGGTCTTTTGAGTAGAGAAACTTCTCGGCGCATACAAAAATCCGCGTGCACTGCAGTATTCCGGAAGTAAACATGGCGAGACGAGGCGAGACACAGCACAGCATACTTTTGGAGCGAGCTCAGTAACGTTACCAGCATCTAAGCGCAAATAAAGGCGATCGCTATCTGCACCGAACTATTCATTATCCGCATACTGCTGTTGTTGTTGTCTTTGGATACAGGACGAAGAATCGGAAATGACGCATTTTGCGTCTTAAAGGGTTAGTTCATCCAAAAATGAAAATTAAGCCATTAATTACTCACCCCCATGCTGTACTAACCCCGTAAGACCTTCGTTCATCTCCGGAACACAAATAAAGATATTTTTGATTTAATCTGAGAGCTGGATCAGTCCTCCATAGACTGCCTAAGGGACTGGCTCTTGACAGCCCATAAAAGTCATTAAAGAAAAGGTTTAAATATCCCATGTGCCTACAGCGGCTCAATTATAAGTTTATCAAGCGTCGAGACTACTTTTTGTGCGAAAAAAACATAAATAACGACTTTATTCGACCATTCCATTACTTACTTTCGAGGACGTTCTCTTTCGAGTAGTTTTTTTTTCCCGTTTGCTCACCGCTTAGGAGTATTATCGCCACCTACCGTATGAGATGATGATCCATATATATCGTTTTTTGAGAAGATTAAAGGCTTTTAAGTGCACATTATAGTGCGGAAAATACGCTAATTGTAAACCTTATGAACAGCGTGCATCTTCCTCTGCTTGTAAACAGAAAGTTTTGCGCTTCCAGCTATATCAGCACATCATCTTATACGGTAGGTGGCGCTAATACTCCTGCGGTGAGCAGCCGGTAAACAAGCCGAAGGAGAACGTGCTCGTCTCAGTTCTCGCGCATGCGCCCATAAGGAAGTAATGGAATAGTCGAATAAAGTCGTTATTTATGTTTTTTTCGCACAAAAAGTAGTCTCGACGCTTGATAAACTTATAATTGAGCCGCTGTAGGCACATGGAATATTTAAACCTTTTCTTTAATGACTTTTATGGGCTGTCAAGAGCTAGTCCCTTAGGCAGTCTATGGAGGGCTGATCAGCTCTCAGATTAAATCAAAAATATCTTTATTTGTGTTCCGAAGATGAACGGGGATAGTATAGCATGGGGGTGAGTAATTAATGGCTTAATTTTCATTTTTGGGTGAACTAACGCTTTAAAGGAGAACTCGGCGAACAATGAACCTTTGGTCTAATAAAACATTGGTACCTCGTTAATCGTTCTCTGACGATTGTTTTCATGATAATCGAGTGTAAAGAGTTTTATCTCTAAAAACTGTTTAGCGTATAATGCTAGTACTGGGGGCATTGACCAACTAAAATGAAATCGCTAGTTTATACCACTAACAAGGCTCAAAATAGCCCCGCATTAACATAACAAGGCTCTATACATGCAAAACGAAGCATTGACAACTTTGTAAGTGTACAGACCGTTTATTAAGAACATAAGTTATAAAGACTGTTTACTTCGTGTAGACATTCAGAAGCCATCTTAGGAAATAGTCTCGATAAGTCGATCCCCGAATGTCGTTCATACAGTTCAGAAGTTCGTTGAACTTCGTTGAACAGCTCAGCTCACTCATCACGACGTTCGGTGATCGACTTATCGAGACTATTTCCTAAGATGGCTTCTGAATGTCTACACGAAGTAAACGGTCTTCATAACTTATGTTCTTATTAAACGGTCTGTACACTTACAAAGTTGTCAATGCTTCGTTTTGCATGTATAGAGCCTTGTTATGTTACTGCGTTAATGCGGGGCTATTTTGAGCCTTGTTAGTGGTATAAACTAGCGATTTCGTTTAAGTTGGTCAGTGCCCCCAGTACTAGCATTATACGCTAAACAGTTTTTAGATAAAACTCTTTACATTCGATTATCATGAAAACAATCCTCAGGGAACGATTGACGAGGTCCCGATGTTTTATTAGAACAAAGGTTTATTGTTCGCCGGAGTTCTCCTTTAAGGTTGTCCGTACGTCTAGACGCTAACCGCGCGTCGCCGTTTACATCGGGATATTGTAATACCATGTATACAGGAGAAACTCTCTCTGCTCACGCATGTAAACGGGTTATCCCTAATGTTTCAGAAACCCGAAAAGTGACCTTAACCCGACCATAACCCGAAAATTGGCTGCATGTAAACGTAGCTAGTCAATGATGTTGTTTTATACAGAATCATCTGCTATGAAAGGGAGCGGCTTGGGATGGGAATGCTGGGAAGAGCGGGGCAAATATTTGGACAGATATGAGAGAAGCTGTTACGAAAAGGCAAAATGACATACTTTCAGAGCCAGAAACGACAGATTGTGTTATGAATAGCTGCAGGGGAGGGATAAAGACAGAGAGAAACACAAAAGGGCAAGAGAGCGAGGGGGAAAATATCAGTTCTGAAATCCTGGAGTCATGTGGCGAACTGCTTCGCTGGAGAAATAATTAGGAAGGCTTAAGTTCAGCTCTGCAGAATGACCCTGAGCAGCCTTAAATTCCAGGCAGGAACGCTGAGCGAGCGGGCAGACCTATCCTTCTTCACAACCCGTGTGTTCAGAAGACTGAGCTGTCTCCAAAAACCATATGTTGGTTTACTTGGGAATCACAGATTGTCCACAGAGTTTCACTTTCTATTAAAATGAAATATTGTAATTTAAAGGAGTAGTTCACCTTTAAAAAAAAACTTTTGCTGATAATTTACTCGCCTCCATGTCATCCAAGATGTCCACGTCTTTCTTTCTTCAGTCGAAAAGAAATTAAGGTTTTTGATGAAAACATTCCAGGATTTTTCTCCATATAATGGACTTCAATGGGAACCAAACGGTTCAAGGTCCAAAAGACAGTTTCAGTACAAACTGTTCAAAGGGCTTTAAACGATTCCAGACGATGAATAAGGGCCAATCTCATTTCTCTGTCTTACCCCTTCCCCTACCCCAACCCCAATGTCTGCGTCTTCCCCTTGCCCCTCGATACCGAGTGAAAGGGGTTAGGGGTGAGAACGTTCCTCTAAGAAATGAGACACCACTCGATTACCGTTTGCGTCGTCTTCCCTCGCCGCTATTAGCTGTCATCGGCATCAACAGAGGCGACAAGCGTTGACATACCGGTAAACAAACGAAGATGCCGTCGTTATTAATTGCCTGGGCTCTCTCTTTGCACGCTTGGGTGCCATCTGAGGAAAATTGTTTCTCGGACGCTTACGACTGCTTACGGATCAAATGGTACGTATGTTTCATTGTATTTAACGGACGCGCAAAGTTCATAAAATAATAAAGATTATCAGATAGCTCAGCTCGACAAATAGCGCAGAGCTGCTAGCGGTTTTCTACCGATTCAAAACAAAAATACTACAATTATAACCGCTTGAACAACATTTTATTCAACATTTTATTAAAAGAATCATAAAACTTGAGTGTCATAATTCTTACATTTGTGCGACTGCTTAACAGTTCGACTTCAGTCATAATAAAAAACTTGATGCCGGCACTTTTGTTACCCCTCTGTTTCAAGTGTGGTCCTCTGCAAATTTCGTTTCAAGGGCTATGTAGCCCTACGCCCTTAATCAAAATGAGAATTGGGACACCACTTCCCCTCACATGAACGCGCAAAACCGAGGGGAAAGGGTAAGAGGAAGGGGTAAGACCATAGACTGTAAAAAAAGATGGACGACGCCCCCTCGCTCTTTTCCATCAGAGAGAACTGAGGCCGCCAGTGTCTTGATATGGCGCTGACATCTCGAACTTGAGTCTGCGCACTTGCGTGTTTCGGGACCAGTCATGCGCAGTCGTGAGCAGGAAGTAAAGCCGCGAAATCAAGGCCCCGCCCTCATTCTCGCTGAATCAAACGCAAGCACACGCCCCGCACTTTCATTAAGTTGCCTCTGTCTGCTTCGTTCCTGTCCAATGATGTCTGTCGATTGCAGAACCTCGTTAAAATAAGGTAAACACAGCTACTAACCACATAATCAACATTATTAAAAAAAGTCCGCTGGTGCTTCGGTGACTACCTCGCACAGAGCACCTGTCAATCACAGCTGTCAATCATGATGTCAGAGCACCGTTATTTTATCATCACATAACTAACTAAAAACAAACTTATTTTAAAAACGAACACTTGAAATTACATAAACGTGATAGAAACTACAGTAAATGACAGAAACTATCTTTGGAAAAAGGATATGTGAAGTGTAATTTAATTGTTTAGTTGGTCTCGCGTCCCATTGAATAACATGGGGAGGCGGGGATTATGAGCTATACTAGGTCCAGTCACAGGGGGGCGATCGAGACGTTTTGGCTTCACTTTTGAGGGCTGGTGCGGCACGCTTGGGTAAGACAGAGAAATGAGACGCAGCCTAAGGGTCTTATCAAGCGAAACCTTCGCTCATTTAATTAAAAAATAAATAAAAAAAAACAAAAAACAAAGTTTAAGTTTTAGGCCGTGTGTCCACCAAAGAGTTTTTAGCCAGCTGAAAACGCTACACGCTCTGCAGAAGACGCCGTGCTTTGGGCGCTTGAGAGCGTTTTGGCAGCGCAGCGTTTTTTCCGTTGAGGCGTTTCGTTGCTATGATACAGAATATCCGCAGCAGTTTAAACGTTGTGACTGTTGGTCGGTGTGGTTTAGTCCCGCCCCTCCTCCACTGTGATTGGACGGCTGGGCAAGAACTGACAGAGCGCTGCGTTTTTTCCAAAGTTGAACATTTTTCAACTCTCGGCGACCAGTAAAAAACGGCGGGCGCTCGGCGCTTCAGCGTGAAAAAAACGCTCAGCGCCTCGTCACGCTCATGGCGTTTAAAAAACGCGGCGCTCCCATTGGAAACAAATGAAAACAAACGCCAGGCGCGTGGAAAAACGCTTTGGTGGACACACGGCCTTATAAGCTCAAATGGTCGCCTTGCTCTGTTCTGTGATGCGCGTTCGTGACTCTCCTATTTGAACTCGTTTATCAAAATGAACGAATCTTTTCCTGAGTCAACTCGTTCATTTCGTTCGTTGAATGAACCGAATGACACGAAAAAAGATTAGTTTATTTTGATAAACGAGTCACGAACGCGCACAGAACAGAGCAAGGCGACCATTTGAGCTTAATAAACTTAAACTTTGTTATTTATTTTATTAAATGAGCGATCGTTTCGCTTGATAAGACCCTTATTCATCGTCTGGAGTCGTTTAAAGGCCTTTGAACAGTTTGCACTGAACTGTCTTTTGGACCTTGAGCCGTTTGGTTCCCATTGAAGTCCATTATACGGAGAAAAATCCTGGAATGTTTTCATCAAAAACCTTAATTTCTTTTCGACTGAAGAAAGAAGGACATGGACATCTTGGATGACATGGGGGTGAGTAAATTATCAGCAAAAGTTTTTTTAAAAAGTGTACTACTCCTTTAAGAAGAGCGGGGGGGGGGGGGGGGGGTTCAAAAAAAGTATGTGAGGTATGCTGTCAATTATACCTTATATACATCTGACTTTACAAACAGTACATCATCTTACCATGTACAAAAATATTCTGATGACACTGTGGTGGCGGCTTGTGTGAGGGGAGGAGATGAGGAGCACAGAAGGGTCATTTCGGAGTTTGTGAACTGGAGCAGGTGCAATGGTTTCGTCCTTAATACTTCTAGTTTGTTGTGTGACTCTTTTATTAAAGGGTTAGTTCACCCAAAAATGAAAATTCTGTCAGTATTTTACTCACCCTCAGGTTGTTCCAACCCCGTAAGACCTTCGTTCATCTTCGGAACACAAATTAAGATATTTAAGATATTAAGATCGCTCCTGCGTACTAGTCCATAGGCTTCTTGAGGGAATGACACTTGCTGGCCTCGAAACGTCATTAAAGACATCGTTAAAATAGTCCGAGTGACTACAGTGGCTCAGTTTTAACTTTATCAAACGACGAGAACACTTTTTGTGCGCAAAAACGAACAAAAATAACGACTTTATTTCAACTATTCACTTCCTTCTCCGTGGGCCTGTAGTCAGCTAACGTAGTGTGATTGCGTAAAGCTACGTGACACGTAGGCTCACTATTGGCCGACGCTGGTCATGTGTGTGATGCGTGTGACGTACAATAACAGAAGCTTACGCTATTAAACTAGTAACCTGACTTGCGCAGAGGGAGAAATAAACGAATAGTTGAAATAAAGTCGTTATTTTTGTTGTTTTTTGCGCACAAAAGTGTTCTCGTCGTTTGATAAAGTTAAAATTGAGCCACTGTAGTCACTTGGACTATTTTAACGATGTCTTTAATGACTTTCGAGGCCAGCAAGTAGGGTTGTGCATCGTTTGAATTTGAACGATTCCGATTCCTTGATTCGATTCCGGTTCCCAACGATTCTCAATTCCGATTCTTTTAATAGGCAGGGTCAAAAAAGTTTAGCTAACCTTGCTAACCAAACCAAATACTTCTTTTGTCACAAATTTTGCATTTTGCCGACATTTTGTTATTTTTAGAAACGTGAAGCCACACTTTGGACCGCCGACGTAAGCTACTCATGTTCGACCCGCGCGGTTATGCCAACACTTCCGGTTGACGCTTCTTCGTTGGTGTTGTTCAGCGGTTTCTTCTTCTGGTCGGTGGAGTGTGAATATCAAAACTAGGAATCGAAATTTTAACTTTTGAACGATTCCGGGAAAAATGAAAAGTTAGTCCCGGTTCCAATCGATACTCGATTCTCGATACCCAACCCTACTAGCAAGAATCATTCCCTCAAGAAGCCTATGGACTAGTATGCAGGAGTGATCTTAATATCTTAAATATATTAATTTGTGTTCCGAAGATGAACGAAGGTCTTACAGGGTTGGAACAACATGAGGGTGAGGAAATACTGACAGAATTTTCATTTTTGGGTGAACTAACCCTTTAACTCTTTTATTAACTGTTATTATTTGTGCTTTTTTATGTGTGTATAGTAGTGAGAATGTTTGTTGGTAATCAACACACACTAAATGCTGATGGACATTGAATTTCCCCTGTGGGGATTAATAAAGGCAACTAACTAACTAACTAACTAACTAACTAACTAACTAATTATCAGAGAACATCATTTTGACTACAGCGTTTTGGGTTTCTGAACACACACACACCGTTTGTTTTGTTTTCATTCATGGCATGTGGTGTTCCCTTTGTTTTAGTTTGGATATGCCATATGGATATGCATTTCACCATGGACACAAACATCATTCTTCACAGCTGTTCGTCACTTTAGTTAATCATCACTGTGTATTTAAGTTCCTTCCTTTGTCCTGTTCATTTGTTGGGTGATGTCTGTTTAGCACACTATTTCATTTATTGGCTTGTTATTCTGAGTTCATAATAAATCGAATGTTCTTTTGTAATCCTCTTCATCTTCTGTGAATCTAAGAGTTACTAATTATAGACTAGAGGAATCATATTTTTGTTCCATTTAAAATGTGTTATTTGAGCTTTTAAGTGGTTGTGAACTTTTGGATATGCGTTTCACCGACTGAATTCCTGTGGGCGAAGTCTAGGCCTAATCCATATGTACAACAGATATTTTCATTTTGTCCCTTTTCAAGAATCCTTGTGTGTGACATGAAAATATAAATAAATAAATAAATAAATTAAAATATATATTTATATTTATATTTATATTTATATTTATTCATATTATATATATATATATATATATATATATATATATATATATAATTTTGTATAATTTTTCTGTGTATAATTTTTTTTTATATATATATAAATACACACACATGCATGTATATTTAAGAAAAAAATATTATTTATATATAAAATATTTATATTTATATATAATATAAATTATATATAAATCTATATACAGTATATACATGAAAATATTTCTTAAATATATACAAGCATGTGTGTGTATTTATATAAAATAATTACACACAGTGCACCCACATATATTATGTAAACACAAACTTTTATTTTGGATGCGATTAATCGTTTGACAGCCCTAATATATATATATATATATATATATATATATATATATATATATATATATATATATAATATGAATAAATATAAATGTAAATATATATATATATATATATATATATATATATATATATATATTTTTTTTACTTTGGAATCTTTCATTAAAATGCCATAACTTGCTTTTGATGTATAAGCCCACACAACCAATGGAAAAAGTCAAGTCCACTGTACAATACTCTGGATGATCCCTACTTCCATTTCATACTACAGCATTTCCAAATAGACCTCGAATCCACGTTCATTATTTACACACCAATGGCTGCATCCGAAAGCTAAGGCAGCTGACAACCAACCACAACTTTCAGACGCCATCTTTATTCCTTAGCTCAACTGTCACACAAAGGACTGTGGGATATCAAAGGTAGTGAAGGATACATCTACAGTGCCTTCAAAAACCGATCAGATGAAGGTTTCCCAGAAGACTGGAAGTGAAGCTAACATTGATTCAGACGTGCCTTGATGCCTTCCTACTTCATAAACAATATAAAGGGGACTGAACAGACCACTCACAGAAAAATTAATAGAAGAAACGGTAACGCTCAATTTAGCAGTTGCAGGAACGGAAGTCCCATCTGTTTACATTAGAACTGGACCAGTCAAAAAAAAAAAAAATACAGTTTTCAACATCACTTGATGATCAATGTGACATACAACGCGCTAAGAAATGCTAGACTCACCTTGGTTCATGATCACAAGACTGCCAGTCAAAAGAGCAACACAATTGGTGGGCTGGTGGTTGTGGAGGTACTGGAATCCCCATCCGCGGTGGTAAGACTTCTCGTACATGTAGCGCGACGCGTTCCCGATCACCTGCAGGAAACGCTCCTGCTGAACTTTACTAAGGTACTCGTACAGGAAGTCGTACGCCGTAGCGAAGCCAACCAGGGAGTGCGCTATAGGAACCTCATCCCACGGAGCATCTTTCACCATCCTGAAACAAAACAGCCGTCCGTAAGCCTTCGGAACGTACTCTCACACAACATTAGCCAGAAAATAAAATCGTTTCGGTTTAGAGAGCTTAAAAGAACGGCAATTGCAGAGAGGAAAACTGCTCAAATATGCTAACTAAACAGAGATTTGTATTGCCAGGAGGGAGTTTTACATTCATAGAGATTTCCAGTAATTTGTTATGTGAACTTACCATAAAATATCCTGAGGATAGTTTAAACTTTTATCAGAAAATCATTTCTGGCCATAAAGAAAATCATTTCTGGCCAGTAAAAATACTGTAGGTTCGTTAACAGAAAATCAAATTAGCAAAAATAAATAAAGTTAGAATTATAGTTTTATGTGTTACTTCTTCCGTTTGTTCTGTCAAAGAATTACAGAATTCACACATGGGTCGGGGGTCGGATTAATTAGGTTTATTTTAGAGCTGTCAAACGATTAATCCCGATTAATCGCATCCAAAATAAAAGTTTGTGTTTACATAATATATGTGGGTGCACTGGGTATAATTATTTTGTATATTAAATACACACACATGCATGTATATTTAATAAAAAAATATTATTTATATATAAAATATTTATATTTATATATAATATAAATTATATATAAATCTATATACAGTATACATGAAAATATTTCTTAAATATATACAAGTAGCGCTGTCAAACGATTAATCGCAATTAATCGCATCCAAGATAAAAGTTTGTGTTTACATAATATATGTGGGTGCACTGTGTATAATTATTTTTGTGTATATATATATATATATATATATATATATAAATACACACACACACATGCATGCATGTATATTTAAAAAAAAATATTTATATAAAAAATATTATATGTAAATCTATATACAGTATATACATGAAAATATTTCTTAAATATATACAAGTCAAGCATGTGTGTGTATTTAATTATACATGGTGCACCCAGATATATTATGCAAACACAAACTTTTATTTTGGATGCGATTAATCGCGATTAATCGTTTTACAGCCCTAGTTTATTTTATTATCACATTATTTCTAAGAATTAAAGCTAACACATTAAAAAGTGTCAGCCCTATATAGTTTCCAGTTTATTTTTAGCCGATATGAATTTCTTTTCATGTAAAGTGGACAAAAAACTAAAATAATTTAATAAAAATAAACAAAATGGTGAGATAATTAAGTATTTAAGTGTAATAATATGTTTTACCGAACATGACAACAGACATGAACTTTGTCTCAGAATGCAAATATTACTGTACTATCTTTGATACCATCGCAATAAATTTTAATAGGCACTGACCGCTTTAAAAAGAGCTGATTTAGGTGAATACACACACAGTAGATAAAGAATGTCCACATATATTATTAATAGAGTCAGACCGATTTATCGGCAGGCCAATATTATCGGCCGATATTAAGCATTTTCCATACGATCGGTATCTGCAGTTATAACGGCCGATAAATGAATATTTCAAAGATGAAACAAAAACGGACGAAACACGCTTCAACCATGTCATGAGTGTTGGAGTTGTATAGTTTGTCCACCAGAGGGCACTCTACACCGTCCCTGTTGGCAACACTCGTGTATAACGCGCGCCACACATCCTGCCGATCCAAGTTGCAGGCAGCTTATAAGGCAATGTAGAGTGTAATTATTATTTTATTTATCAGAACTTTAATATATTTTGATGTGCCTCTGTTCTGTTGTGACAATAAAAGAAACAAGTTTCTTTTTAAAATGCATTATCATATTATTTTAGTTAAAACTCATAAATATCTACAAATAACTAATATTAGGGAAATCTGTTAATGTTTTGTTGCGCGTTCCTGAAATAAATAAAATAAAATAAAAATATCGGCCGATATATCGGATATTTAAAACCAACAAATATTTGTATCGGTATCGGCCTTCAAAATCCTTTATCGGTCGGGCTCTAATTATTAATGTCAACACTACAGTGCATTTCTTCATTCAACTGAGCGTTTAGGAGACAAGTGAGCTGCATTTCAATTGCTATTCACTGGGCAGCATTACCAGGAGAGAAATGGCAGAAAAATATAGTTAAAATTTTGCATGGCCTGCAACTTTCATGCAATTTGAGAACCACTTACTTTGGTAAGAAAGTGTCAGCTGGTAGCAAATATGCAACAGATTTTGTCTTTGACGAAGCATTGAAAGAGCAGTGGAGGCTGTAGATCTGAATCAATGCTACCGCTACACCTACAATCTGGAGTGTGCGTAATAACACAGAAGATGTTATGAGTTCCAGAAGCTGGAGGTTTGTGTTGGGCTGGTCCTGGTTGGCCACTACATGCTGGCGGCAGTGTAAATGAGAGTGCAGAACCGCAGCAGTTAACCCCAACCAACCAACCATCCAACCATCCACAGCAACTTAAACAGAAACATCAGCACTCACTCTGAGAACTCACTGGAGGAGGCGAGCAAAACCCACACTTTCAATATTTGGACTCGCAAAAGGGCAAAACGTATGAATAAACCCACATTTTTGAAAACCAAAATATAACTCTAAATATTCAAGCAACAGATAACTTAAATGTATGGGTTGTATATGTAACCGTTAGGGCTGAAACGATTCCTCGAGTTACTCGAGTTACTCGATTACAAAAATTCCTCGAGGCAAAAAATCTGCCTCGAAGCCTCGTTAAATTCCTATGACGCGCACAATATGCGCACGCGGGGATCTGATTGTTTCACGCGGACCGTTGTTCAGGAAGCACACCATAGCGCATGATAAATTTGACTTGATAAATGGCAGAGAATGTTTGAAAGAAGAAAGTTTGGGATCATTATATGTTTATAAAGGGAGAGAACAAGATGCAATGTGTCTACTGCAAAGTATACCTGCCAGGGCTGCCAACTCTCACGCATTCAGCGTGAGACTCGCGCAATTGAGCTCTCACTCACGCGATACCCCCGATTTCTCACGCTGAAGTGTCAATCCCTTCAGTCAAATGCTTGAAAGATGAGTTTGTCTATAGATCTACCTGTTGAGCCACTCGCGATCGACTAGATTTACCGCCGCATATTAATTCGCAAGTTAAAATATCCTGTAATCTAGTAGTGGGAGCGCACATGCGAGATGTTGAGCTCCTCCGCGGCTCGCGCACGACGACAGAGAAGCGAGCGCGTGAACCCATGTCTCTCTCACGCGCCAGTCAAACCAATTGCGGCAATTCATCATGCTTAAACTTTTATGTAATCACGCAACAAACATTTCAGCATACATTCACTGTATACACCGGGACGTGATGGAGGAACAAATATTGTGAGACACACACACACACACACACTCTCTGATGTTTGTCTTGAGATTACAGTTGAAAAAGTCTGATTCTTATTTATAATTGTTTTATTCCCATTTATTTTTTTTTAATTGTATACATTTGTGTACCTGTTTGGGTAGATATTTTATATTAATTTATTTGTGTTTCCAGGTGGGTAATTTGCAGAAGGTGCAATCCTTTTTTTTTTTTTTTTGTAATGTTGTATTAAGAAGACAAAACTGGGAAGGCCAAAATGGGCTTTACTATTTAAGTTTGTATTCAAAGTTGTACATGTTATGGGCTACATGTGACAGGTTTTACAGTAAATTGTTTAAACTGTAGGCCTACTATATATAATTGTTGGCACTGGCACTTATAAACACTAAATGGGTAAAAATTGAAATAATTAGTTGTGGAGCCAAATGTTGGAGTTGCAATAAATACCTCTATTTTTTTAAAGAAACAAAAGGCAAACACCTTATCATTTTAGTAATACATTATTTGTTTTGGTTGCTTAAAAACACACATAAACAAATTATCCGATTACTCGATTAATCGATCGATTAAGTGCTAGATTAATCGATTACAAAAAGAATCGATAGCTGCAGCCCTTCGTTAAAGGTAACCGTAAACGAGTGAATCATTCCACAGAATCATCCCAAGACTGATGAATGATTCAATGACTCACTCGTTACTGTGACTCAAGATTTGGCCAATAGAGCCCGACCGATAAAGGATTTTGAAGGCCGATACCGATACAAATATTTGTTGGTTTTAAAATCCGATATTCCGATATATCGGCCGATATTTTTTTATTTATTTCAGAAACGTGCAACAAAACATGAACAGATTTGCCTAATATTAGTTATTTGTAGTTATTTATGAGTTTTAACTAAAATAATATGATCATACATTTTAAAAAGAAACTTGTTTCTTTTATTGTCACAACAGAACAGACTGACGATAGTGGCATTAGCTAGTTTTGTGGTAAGCTAGTCTATGATGAGCCATAATTTCGCAACGGATAACGTCATACTGCAAACATTGTGCGTTTTCAATATAACAGGCCAAGGAGAGATGACACGTCTCATTGCTATAACTGTCACGCGCTATTAAAGAAATACTTCAGTCACATTGTCAAAAGTTAAAGGCACAATATGTATTTTTCTGCTTTAAAAATAGCAAAAATAACTGTATCTATGTTATATATATTTCTATTAGATATGTACTTACATTATCCAGACAGTTTCCACCAACTTTCAAATCCAGAAAAATGTATAGTTTAATTCGAAGACACGGGCCGTTTCTTTATTTCCGTTTTGTCGCCCGTCTATGACGTCACGTAACCCACTTTACATGAAAAGAAACTCATATCGGCAAAAAATAAACTGGAAAAAAGTAGGGCTGACACTTTTTTAATGTGTTACCTTTAATCCTTAGAAAAAATGTGATAATAAAATAAACTAGGGCTGTCAAACGATTAATTGCGATTAATCGCATCTAAAATAAAAGTTTGTGTTCACGTAAATATGTGTGAGTAGTGTTTATAATTATTTTGTATATATCAATACACACACATGCTTGTATATATTTAAGAAATATTTTCATGTACTGTATATAGATTTATATACAATTTATATTATATAGAAATATAAATATTTTATATATAAATAATATTTTTTTATTAAATATATATGCATGTGTGTGTATTTACATATATACAAAATAATTATACCCAGTGCACCCACATATATTAAGTAAACACAAACTTTTATTTTGGATGCGATTAATCGCGATTAATCGTTTGACGGCCCTAAAATAAACCTAATTAATCCGACCCCTGACCCATGTGTGAATTCTGTAATTCTTCGACAGAACAAATGGATGAAGTAACACATAAAACTATAATTCTAACTTTTTTTTTTTTGCTAATTTTTCTTGACAATAACTTAAATTCAGAAATTCAGTTAAGAGAGTTTCTATATGGCCAGAAATTAAAGTACGTCTTTTGTTATTGTTTAGATCGAGTGCCCCCTGGTGGCCAAAAATTACAGACTGTATGTTTAAAAAGACAGTCAGTCAACTACACAGTAACAACGTAACGTAACTATTACTAGCAAATTCTGCTTCACTCTCGGCTTATTTAACAGCAGCAAAACTGGACACGACAGTCAGGATAGTCAACGAGTGTTGCCAACAGGGACAGTGCCCTCTGGTGGACAAACTATACAACTCCAACACTCATGACATGGTTGAAGCGTGTTTCGTCCGTTTTTATTTTATTTCTGAAATGTTAATTTATCGCCCATTATAACTGCAGATACCGATAGTTTGGAAAATCCCTAATATCGGCCGATAATATCAGCCTGCCGATATATCGGTCTGGCTCTATTGGCCAATGACTGGAGCTGACTTATATTTAAGAATAAATGTCATCCATGAATATTCGCAAGTGTGAAGACTTTGTCTTAGCTAAATGATTTGAGAGGTATCCCAACCTACTGAGGCATTTTGCAATTGTTGTTATGTAAGGTGGAGGCAGCACACTTTCCAAAAAAAGAACGAATGTGTCGGATTAAAATGATGACAGTGGAATCTGGGTCAATGTGATTCATAGTTCAAGCTAATCCAAAGTTTTTGCTATTATGGAATAAACTGAAATTAGATATTGTGGGGACAGCCATAATTCAGCCTTTGAAACATTTGATGGGCAACATGTCTTAGCTTTTGGAGGATTATGACAAGGGCTTTAAGTTTACTCTTTACAGAAAGGATTTTTTTAGCTTAAAGCTCTGATCCCCTGCATTTTAAATTATTATTTAATTTTTTACTTTTAGATCAAACCGTAAAAATGTCCTATTTTTGAGTTTTTTGAGGTCAAAATCTGCAGTTGTTGTTTGCCCATCAAATAGGAACAGACTGATGTTAATAAATCAGTGACATAGAGCAAGCGATATGAGCGTATCCGAAGCATCAGATGCAAGTTTAGACACATCAGAGGCAGGTCTACCTGTCACTCACTGCATTAGAGGCTTTTGTGTTAGTAGCGTCAGAGGCAGGTTTGGCTGGGTCAACATTTTGGAGATATTGTACAGGAAGGAATACAGTTTAAAAGAAGCAAGTATTGTCAAGATAGAGGTCTTAAAGGGATAGTTCACCCACAAATTCATTAATGACTCACCCTCATGTCGTTCCAAGCCAGTAGGAACACAGTTTTAGATATTTTAGATTTAGTCCGAGAGTTTTCTGTCCCTCCATTGAAAATGTATGTACGGTATACTGTCCTTCTTCATCAAGACATCATCAAAGTAGTCCATGTGACATCAGTAGGGCTGTCAAACGATTAATCGCGATTAATTGCATCCAAAATAAAAGTTTTTGTTTACATAATATATGTAGGTGCACTGTGAATAATTATTTTATATATATATATATATATATATATATAAATACACACACGCTTGTAAATTTAGGGGAAAAAAAATATTTATATATAAATATTTATATTTATATATAATGTAAATTATATATGAATCTATAGACAGTATATCCATGAAAATATTTCTTACATGTGTGTATATATGTACAAAATAATTATACACAGTGCGCCCAAATATATTACGTAAACATAAACTTTTATTTTTATGCGATTAATCGCGATTAATCCTTTGACAGCCCTAGACATCAGTGGGTTAGTTAGTAACTATTTATTTCATAAAACTTTCAGACTAAATCTAAAATATCTTAAAGTGTGTCCCGAAGATGAACGGTCTTACGGGTCTTACATTTTTGGGTGAACCAACCCTTTAAGGTACGCTCTAAAAAATGCTGGGTTGTTTTAACCCAATTTTGGGTCAAATATGGACAAACCCGTTAAAAATGTAATGTAAAAATTTAACCCAAAGGCTGGGTTAGTCCATATTTGACCCAAAGTTGGGTTAAAACAACCCAGCATTTTTTTAGAGTGTACAGTGACAATAAACACAGCAATCAGCATTTCTGGTTCATAAACTCAAACCACATGTTTCGAAAAAGAGAGTCCTTGTGGCCTTAGAAACATGGAATGTGTTAAACATGTTATAATAATAATAACAATAATAATGGTTTATGCTTATATATTAGAAATTGTGGCCCTAAGTACCTTCCCTGTTACAGAGTGACAAACATGATTCGTGCTTACACTGGATCTGGGATAGTTTCTGAACAATAACACAGCCAATCGAGTGTAGGCCAATATAAAAGGTGTTTATTGTGTTTCATCTGGTTTTAAGAATAGCAAACTTGGCTCTACTTGAAGATCTGGCAACACATCTAGGTGAGAATACATCTTTCTAAAGCATACGGAAAAATGTGTAGATTGAATGCAAAGCAAGTTGGCAGCATCTGCCAGATGTATGAATCTAAATGTATGGATACATCTGCAGAAAGTGACAAATGGCTGTATAGCAGAGGTTTTCCAGCAAATCCTTATATAGAGATTTGGAGAGTTTGGTGTGTATTTGATCAATTCATAACCACTCTCTCATTAGGACAGTCTGGATTCATCAACATTAAAGGTGTAGTTCACTTTTTTAAAAAAAAACTTTTGCTGATAATTTACTCACCCCCCCATGTCATCCAAGATGTCCATGTCTTTCTTTCTTCAGTTGAAAAGAAATTAAGGTTTTTGAAGAAAACATTCCAGGATTTGTCTCAATATAATGGACTTCAATGGGAACCAAACAGGTCAAAGTCCAAATGAGAGTTTCAGTGCAAACTGTTCAAAGGGTTTTAAATGACAGATAAAGGAAAAATAAAACCTCTGCACTCAATTGGATAGTCGGTAGACCTACAACCAATCAGAGCAACGCATAAGTCAACTCCTTTGCATAGCGCAGTTTTCAAATACAGAACGTAGCCTACTTTATTTATTTTAGAAGTTAAATAACGAGTGTTACTTCTTTTACTTACTTCTCCATGAGTGCCACCAAAGGAGAAACCACAACGACCACAGGCTTTTCATTACGTCCCATCTTCTTAGCGACCGTCAGAGCCAGCTGATAAGTTACACTTTTCCCGAATCATGTAGGAAGGACGCTAAAAAATATATTTCCGATCGACAAATGCCTTGATTGCAGTTCTCTGTTTGTCTATTAAAATGAATGCGCTGTCGATAGGGGTGGGCGATATAGAAAAAATATCATATCACGATTTTTTTTAGGAAAATCACGATCACGATTTTTATCACGATTCTTTGTCAAGTTGGTTTTAATATTTTGCAAGTGGCTGTTCATTACAGCCAAACTAATGTCCTTATGTTAAAAACAAAGCCTTAGGTAACAAAATAAAAAAGAAAGGCATACATTTAGGCCAGTGGCGAAGATAAAAATCTTTGTCATTATTTTCTTTGTTATTAAAAAAATAAGACAAGATAAACATTATACAAATTAATATTCAAATTAAATAAATAGTGCTTTATTTTTTCAGATGCACTAGGTGTATTTAGCAGTAGCATTGAAGAAAGTAATTAAATTAAACAAATATGAAATTAAAACACTACAGAGACTTCACTGAATAAATTGATTCTTATTAAAGCTACTATTAAAGTTCTCAGTCAGTGAGTGATTTTCTCCTTGTGGTTTTTTTTCTTTTACTAAAGAGATAGTTCCCTCAAAAATGAAAATGGTCTTAATTTACTCTCTAAAGATGTTTTAAACCCGAATAAGTTTCTTTCTTCTGTTGAAAATAAAAGTTCTTTTGAATAATGTGGGTAACCGAACAGTTGCTGGTCCCCCTATAGTTTTTTATTGGTTCTCTCCTGGAAGTTAATGGGGACCAGCAACTGTTTGGTTACCCACATTAAAAAAATCGTTCTTTTGTGTTCAGCACAAGAAAGAAATTAATACAGGTTTGTAACAACATTAGAGTGAGTAAATAATGACAGTTTTTTTTTTTTTTTTTTTTTTTTGGTGAACTATCCCTTTAAGGACGTGCGGCAGTGCTATTTATTCCTGTCGCTTTTAGACCAGCACGCGACGCGTTTAATATAGACGCATGTTACACCAGATATTCTCTCAAATGTTTGCTTTCACTTTAGACATAGCCTGTTTATGTAAACATTGTGTGTATTTAACAGTATTAGCATAATAATACTCGAAAGATAGCCAAGTCCAGTATTCTGGCGCTGTTTGACAGGCTTCTAGTGCCTGTGAGCGTCGGAGGTATGCGGTCAGGAAAGCGCACGTTAGAACAGCACACCAGCGCGTGAATTAAATGTTTAACCGGCAAGGCTTATGCAAATAATGAACTTTTGTGAATTGCAGTGTCCCATGCCTATTCATTAACGTGTGATGTGTAGGCTACGTCGCGTTGTACAGTTGAGACGGGGCGCCAGAACTGAACTGATAGAATGCACTGTTACACGATACTACGATATTTCTTCAAAAGCAGATCGTGGAGACATTTTAATCGTCCACGATTAAAAATCGTCATATCGCACACCCCTAGCTGTCGATTTATTTTACAAAAGACGCGACAGCGGAATCTATACATCTCAATTCTCCAGCGGCACTCATCTTTGACAAGCGCTCTTTGACGACGTGAGGATTACGTTACTGAAGACCACCTGTCAATCATCGTATAAAGCCCGCCCTGGCAATTTGATTGGCCCGATGATCTCTGAACCGATCATAATTACTCCTCAATGGATCGAGTCAAGACCGAACTTCCCGTCCAAAAAATGTTGTGGGCGGAGTCCGGGCTGGCATCCAGGCTACACTTGGCCTGCAGAACGCGTTTCCGGAAGTAAAGACGCCGACTTTCGGACACACGTCAGCAGGGTTCGTGCATAGAGCCTATTAGAAACTTATGATACTATTCTACTACATATATGACCCACTTTCAATACATATTCATGTCTCCACAGGTGGAATTACCCTTTAAGAAGCACATCAAACAGACACACATTCACATTATCTTACCAGTTGGGCTGTACAGCCATGCGCTCCATGTATTCCTTGGCTACTTCCAGCGCACCGGCACGGTGAGGGTACAGCATGCAGAACATAGAGAGCAGGCCTAAGTTGTTCCCATACACTTCATTCCAGCGGGCACTAAACTCGGCAGGGCTCCAGGGGGGCAGGTACTCCTCCGGTCGCTCCAGGATGGCCTCCCCAGCCTCCCGGATCTGTCGGGCCAAAGCCTTGTGCGTCCCCAATGATGCCCGCTGCAGCTCCTCAACCTCCGCCTGGCCGAAGTACAACATGGGGTGAGTTCCCTCGTAGTTCCCTCCAAGGAACGCAATGCCTCCGCTGGGGTCCACTTGAGCCAGAGCCGGGGATGCCAGAATCCACAGTGCACTTATAAAGAACACTGTTGGTGCACCACGGGTGTAAGTTCTCATTCTGGCATCAGAGAGTGAGAGACCACATCCCTTTGCTCCCTCTCAGCTGAGGAGACAGACAGAGAGAGAGAGAGGAGTTATTTTCCCTGCGTTACACTACAGGGTCTGAATGCCTGCAGTAATTAGACCCAGCTGTAGGGCTGATCTCTCACTGGGTTTGTGCACTTTTGTTTTTTTGAAACAGAGATGAAAGTTCACTATACTGAAAGTTTTTTTCCCCGACAGGCTCAAGGAAACCCCGCATGCCTGAAAGCTCCCAACATTCAGCGCTTAGAAACACAATTAGTCAAAACTTTAAAGGTCAACAAGTCAAGCTAGGCCCAAGATGGGTCTTGTGCATGTTGCCCACTTGGGTCCGACCTAGTACCAAGTGCAATCCTACATGAAATTCATCTGGGCAATTAACATGGGGCCATTATGTAACCCGCTGACAATCCCATACAGAGCCCATTTTCAGCCCATTTAGAGCCCACATGGGCCCCACACACAAATGTCGACTGGGTTAAAGCTGGGCCCGAGATGGGACTTGTTCATGTTGCCCACTTGGGTCCGACCTAGTACCAAGTGCAATCCTACATGAAATTCATCTGGGCAATTAACATGGGGCCATTATGTAACCCGCGGACAATCCCATACGGAGCCCATTTTCAGCCCATTTCAAACCCACATGGGCCCCACATACAAATGTCGACTGGGTTAAAGCTGGGCCCGAGATGGGACTTGTTCATGTTGCCCACTTGGGTCCGACCTAGTACCAAGTGCAATCCTACATGAAATTCATCTGGGCAATTAACATGGGGCCATTATGTAACCCGCGGACAATCCCATACAGAGCCCATTTTCAGCCCATTTCAAACCCACATGGGCCCCACATACAAATGTTGGCTGGGTTACAGCTGGGCCCGAGATGGGACTTGTTCATGTTGCCCACTTGGGTCCGACCTAGTACCAAGTGCAATCCTACATGAAATTCATCTGGGCAATTAACATGGGGCCATTATGTAACCCGCGGACAATCCCATACAGAGCCCATTTTTCAGCCCATTTCAAAACCATATTGGCCCCACATACAAATGTCAGCTGGGTTAAAGCTGGGGCCGATATAGGTCTTGTGCATGTTGCCCACTTGGGTCCGACCTAGTACCAAGTGCAATCCTACATGGAATTTATCTGGGCAATGAACATGGGGCCATTACGTAACCCGCGGACAATCCTACATGGGGCCCATTTTTCAGCCCATTTCATACCCATATGGGCCCCACATATAAATGTTGGCTGGGTCAGTATGATAACTGAGCAGAGTCTGAGGAAATGGTGTTCTTGAAGCGCTTTTCTGAACACTCCTCCACAACCTTCCGTACATTGGCCTGACAAAACTCACGCCATCGAATTGAATCAACGATGTTGGTTGAAATCAGGGTGGGAAATTAGCACCAGCCAATGGCTGGTACTTTTTCAAAGTGGCGGGTGACTTTGTCTTGTATGCCAGCCACAGTGGCAGGTAGATTGTAAAGCATAATTTTATTGGCTACTACTTAAAACATTTCTTGTAACGGATTGGACAGCTTTTGTCAAAGAGTGCTGTTGCTAAGTAACAGTAATGCACTTTTGTCGAGTAACAAATTTGAATGGTTTTCACCGAATGAGAATTGTGTTCCGAAACGTCCATGCGATCGGCAAAAAGGGCAGACCTTTTCGGGACTACATTTGGACGGGCAAGTAAGTAAATTTCTAACTTGAAGTTGTGTTTTGTGATGGCTAGATAGCTATCATTCTTTAGTTTATCGCTGTTTAGTTTAGCGATAGTTTTAGCAGCCGTGAGGATAGGAGCCAATAAAGTGGGTGCTCCGGAGCTTGGTTACGTGTCAGTTAAACTTTTCATCTCCAATCTTATCTGTATTTGTGAAAATTGGTGCTGTTCTGAGTTAAAAGATAGCCTACTTTACAGCTTTATTATTGAGTTAACCCTCTGGGGTCGGCAATCGCGCTGGCGCGTTTTGCTGGATTTTTTCAATTAGCAGCAAAATACACTTAAATACTCCATTATTTATGGTCATACAGACTTAACTAATATTAAAAAATAAACTGTAAAATAACCATGCATAAAATTCTCTCCAAAACACAAACATGTACATACATGTTGCTCACATATTATGGCTGCCCTGTTTGTGCGGAATAGTGCTATTTTTTAAGGGCGTACGCCCGTGAGCATCCACAGAGGAGCCAATTTGAAGATGAGGAGACGTCTGAAGATGATGATGACTCTGAAGAAGACTAAAGTGACTTTTTTCACATCAATTTTTATTGATTTATTATGTATTTATGTTGTATTAATAATAATAAATAAATAAAATGATTTTTTGTTTTATTTTTTTATTGTCTGTCCAGTAAATCTGAACAGACAATAAAGTTAGTGAAATCAAATCGTATCAAATTAACTGAAGCAATTCAAAATATGCTAGTGCACTTTCTTTTATGAATTTGAATTTCGGAAAAAGTGGCTGGTAAAAAATATAATTGGCTGGTAAAATTGGGCATCCACCAGCCACTGTGGCTGGTGGGCAAATTAAGTTAATTTCCCACCCTGGTTGAAATGCTCAAACGAATGGCTCGAAGAATGGCTGGTTATCATGATCCAAGCTAGAGCCCGACCGATAAAGGATTTTGAAGGCCGTTACCGATACAAATATTTGTTGGTTATAAAATCCGATATATCGGCCGATATTGTTTATTTTATTTTTTTCAGGAACGCACAACAAAACGTTAACAGATTTCCCTAACATTAGTTATTTGTAGTTATGTATGAGTTTTAATTAAAATAATATGATAATACATTTTAAAAAGAAACTTGTTTCTTTCATTTTCGCAACAGAACAGAGGAGGAACCAAAGCTCATTAAATTCCATTGATGATAGTGGCATTAGCTAGCTTTGTGGTTAGCTAGAATGTGTTGCGCGTTATAAACGAGTGTTGCCAACAGGGACGGTGTAGAGTGCCCTCTGGTGGACAAACTATACAACACTCCAACACTCATGACATGGTTCAAGCGTGTTTCGTCCGTTTTTATTTTATTTTTGAAATATTCATATATCGGCCATTATAACTGCCGATACCGATAGTTTGGAAAATGCCTATTATCGGCCGATAATATCGGCCTGCCGATATATCGGTCTGGCTCAAGCCCTGCTGGTAGATGCTGCACACATTGATTATATATATATATATATATATATATATATATATACACACATAGATACCTCATTAATGTCTCTTTCTATAGGCCGCAATGTGAAAGTCATCCGCCATACTGCAACAGTCAAAGCCAGTCCATGAACACTCGAGAGCAAATCTGCAACCGAAGTTAAACTCGTGTAGAATTATCTATACGTAATAGACTTCAGCAGATGATTTTGCTAAACTAACCAATAGATTGAGACGAAGGAGTCGTCTTTAACATTAAAACGTTATCATAGTTTAAAAACCTGCAATATAACAACACAAACCAACACATTCTCACCTCTGAAATGGGATTCTCATCCCATTTCTTCCGGAATATTAAATTCTCGGCGGTTTCACAACCAAGAACTGCATAATGTTGTGGCATCACTGATTCTTACATTGAGTGATGAAACCCTAACTGATCCAAGATGGCGGACACACATATCTATGGCTGCACCATCTAGTTCTAAGAATCTTCTCCATCTTTCTCCATAGAGTCCTGGAGGATTGAGTCCTCCTAAAACCCAGAAACGAATTAGCATTTGTGATTTTTTTAAAGCTTTCATGCATCTTGGAAAAGGTGCTCCCTAACAAGTGTCTAAATTGGACTACAGAGGTTGTCTGGGACATTATACATCAGGTAAACTCATCTCACTAGTTGACGTTTACAGCCTTGTTGCATTTCTACTTGCGCTCTTGCAAACCATTCTAACTAAAGATTTCCAACTTTATCGGATTTCCAAATTTATCGGAAGGTTAGAAGTGTTGATGCCGAAGTCATGCAGCCGTGGTCTAATTCATTTGTAGCCTAACTTCAGCTTTTACTTCTGGTGATTGTATTTCGACTTGAAAATCCATAAATATTCTATTCATGTGCGCAGACTATTTTGTAGAACACAACGTGAAAGATTCGTAAAACTTTTGTCGGCCACAGAGCTTATTTTCTGCAGTAATCTAAAGGCCAAAGGAAAAATTCGTTGGCCTGTGCACATTTTAATTTTTAACATCATCTTTACGCAATTTTCCTGTAGTTCCAGATTAATAAGTCTTAAGTTACTCTCTTCATAAAATATCAGAGGGTGTCATTTGTTTGCCTAGCAGTTGCTATTTAAATGTATGGGAATCCAAACCAATAGCTTTCTCCAGGAATCACAGACCTCCTTGGCTTGGACAAACAAAGCCACAGTGTTTACACTTTTGAGGAAGTCAACCTACGAATGGCTTACTTATAGCTTACTTGGCATACCAGATGAGAAAGAGGAAAGTAAAGTTCATGAAACTGAATGATTAGCAGCAGGACCTTCGACGGATAGACGTTCAGTCCCAGAGAATACTTCCTATTGATTTGCTTTGATTCGCTGCTTGTTGTGCCTGAAAACACTTAGGACTGACTAATATTTAGCGAGTTCACCATAACCGTGTCTTTCCAACAGCCGAAATGTGAGCTCTCTGCTTCTCCTCCTGACTAACACGCCGCTGGTCAAATGGAAAATTAGCTGGTCCAGGTTTACGGGGTGTCTAGACATGTGTCCAGCACAGCCGGTATCTATTACTCTTGTCTTAAAACACACACACACACACACACATACAATAAATCACCCTTTACTCCAAATATCATCCTCATCTGTTGCTCAATTTTGTGATCTAATCACAACTTTTGTGGTAAGGATGCATCACTTCCTTCCAGTTAGCACTGTGCTTACTGGATTCCCGATAACTCCTTAGAAAGCAAGGTGAAACCGCGTAGGGCAAGTCACAGCAGTGGCCCTTGACCCCTCAACCTCTGCATTCCTGCTAAACACATGGTCAAACAACTAATGCTTGCATAAGCTGTGTGTGAAGGTTCTGAGCACACACACATTGAAAGATGTAGAGAACAGGCTTGTTTCAATCCAGTTTGA
Source organism: Cyprinella venusta (assembly GCA_038021265.1). NCBI lineage: Eukaryota > Metazoa > Chordata > Actinopteri > Cypriniformes > Leuciscidae > Cyprinella > Cyprinella venusta. The sequence goes on along the minus strand of CM075876.1, from coordinate 3,424,493 downwards.
CTCTTAAAGAGAAACACATTTGTAAGGGACTATGCTATTCGATATAGAAGTACACATGCTGTGAGATATTAAGTTCTACAGATAATTCTGTACTTTTATAGCCCTTTTTCATAAAAGTATATGACATTTACAATGACTGCAAGTTACACTGACAGATCAGACAATGGAAACTGAACCAGGTACTTCTATGAATAGGCGCTTAAGCTGAACTAGATTGACATAAAGCAATTTAATAAATGTACATTAGCCCACTAATAACAAGAAAAAACACATTGAACGTTTTTTTTCTGTTGGTTCTAGCGCTCTTTAAACTTTAAAGTAGGCAACAACACATCAACACGTAAGGAAAGTCGTATTGAGCTGCGTTACCTCTCAGATCCACTTGCGTTATCTTAACTTTCCCCCAAAAAACGCCGAAGTCATGGGTCTCATGCCTGATGGGAAGCATCCGCGGGCCTGATATTGTTTGTCGTCAACAGCCTCGCAGAACCGCAATCATCTGTGCAAAAGAAGTCAGCAAACCAGCGTCACATCTGCCGGAGGAGGAGCGGTTTGGAGAGAGAGAGAGAGAGAGAGAGAGAGAGAGAGAGAGAGAGAGAGAGAGAGAGAGAGAGAGAGAGAGAGAGAGAGAGAGAGAGGGGGGGGGGGGGGGGGGGGGGGATATGAGATATTCATTTCCCCCCGTGGTTTTCACTCTCGCTCTCTTCACTTAAAGTACACTTTCATTGTTGCCTGTATAATACACTAGCCACGAGCTTCTCACAAAGTAATGAACAACTGTATTTGGTCGTCAATCAATTCAATTCAATTCAGAAAGCTTTATTGGCATGACAAAAAATACATTTTGTATTGCCAAAGCGTCAAAACAACATAGAAAATGATTTGGAACATTTAGTACACGAAATATTACAACTGATATCATAAAACAATAATAATAAAATGAACAGATTAATGAATAAAATAAAATGGATTTAGAAAATTATATATATATATATATATAAAAGAGAAATATTGAACATTATATACATGTGTGTAGGTCTTAGGCTGTGGGTGAGTGTGTTTATTGTATGTTTGCTGGTTTCTGGTCGTCCAATCACTGCTATGTGTAGCCTATTATAAGATATGGATACATTTATAATGAAGCAGGTCTATATGAACTAGTCGACATGAAATACTGAGAATATGAATTTTGAATTCTCGTGGAATGACGTTATAGACTAACGATCACTGATAACACTCGTGTTAATTAATTAAGGTTAGTTGAACCTGAACTAAGAATGAACAATACTTCTTCAGCATTTATTTATCTTAGATAATATTGATTTCAACATTTACTAATACGTTCAAAGGTTGTATTTGTTAACATTATTTAAAGAAGTAGTTAAAAACAAAAATTTTGCTGATAATTTATGCACCCCCAAGTCATCCAAGATGTCCATGTCTTTCTCTCTTCAGTTGAAATTAAGGTTTTTGATGAAAACACTCCAGGATTTTTCTCCTTATAAAGGACTTCAATGTGAACCAAACGTCCAAAAGACAGTTTCAGTGCAAAATACAAACTGTTCAAAGGGTTTTAAACGACAGAGTTTTTCCAGACAATGAACAAGGGTCTTATCAAGCGAAACAATCGGTCATAAAAATAAATAGAATAAAATAAAAATAAAAACTTTCAGTTTTATAAGCTCAAATGCTCGCCTTGCTCTTTTCTGTGCGACTCTCCTGTTCAAACTCAAAGTGAACGAATCTTTTTTCGAGTCATTTGGTTCGTTCAACGAACGACACGAACGAATTGACTCGGAAAAAGATTTGTTCATTTTGATGAACGAGTTTGAACAGGAGAGTCACGAACGCACATCATAGAACAGATCAAGGCGAGCATTTGTGCTTATGAGCGATCGTTTCGCTTGATAAGACCCTTATTCATCGTCTGGAGTCGTTTAAAGCCCTTTGAACAGTTTGTAGTTTGCACTGAAACTGTCTTTTAGACCTTGAACCGTTTGGTTCCCATTGAAGTCCATTATATGGAGAAAAATCCTGGAATGTTTTCGACTGAAGAAAGAAGGACATGGACATCTTAGATGACATGGGGGTGAGTAAATTATCAGCAAAATTTTTTAAAAAGTGAACGACTCCTTTAACGCACTGTGAACGTGAACAAACAATGAACAGCTGTGTTTTTATCAACTAACATTAACAAAGATTAATACAAACCGTAACAAATGTAGTGCTCATTGTTAGTTCACGTTACTAATGTTAACGGATGAACCTTATTGTAAAATATAGTTGTAGGCCGCTTGAATTACTGTCGTCACACGACCATTTAACCTTTTATATAGTGTTTGTAAATGTGAACACACAATCTTGATGTTGATTGTCTATTGATATTATCCATCCAGTCTATCCACCTCCTCTAAATAGAATAAAGAAATTAGATGAAACAAGATGTTGCATTAAATATGCAACAGCATTCAAAGGGGGGCAACAACACACACACACACACACACAATCTCTTAAACATAGTAACATTTTTATTCATTTATTTTATCTGCACATATGAACACTTTCCCTTGCACTCGATAAACAGGCACTAGTGCTACTCACCACATACAGCAGAAGAGACTTTTTTTCATTTGAGAAAAGTAGGTCATGCTTACCATGAGGGTTTCCACACTTCAAGTGTCACTCAATACTCACTTTTAGGCATCTCTGCCGAACTTTTGACATGCAGAGCGTTTAAACAATGCCCCAGTAAAATCCATTCATTTGTACTGCAGAAACCTTATCAGAGCACTTCATATTAAAAAAACAAAACAAATAAAAACAAACACATCAATTCCACTTACATTGCGTTAAATCATTATTAAAGCTCAGGGCCAGCACACACATGAAACAAATAACAGGTCTGAGGTGAGAGATCACTAAATGGGCGGTAAAGCTCGGCACCATTCAACATTGGTCCTGCAAGACAGAAATCGACTGTTTACACTGACAACCAACGGCACGATATATTTTACACAACATTACACACACAGAAAAAAATAAATAGGCTAGTCACCCGTCTTCATTCGATAACAAAGAAGACCTAAAACAAAAGGAAATTACAAGGAATAGTTCACCAATATCTTTACTCAACTTGTTCCAAACCGGTACGACTTTCTTCATTGGAACAAAACATTTCTAAAAAAATCCTACATAGGACTTGCTTGCTGTGGTTCAAATCTTCTAATCGGTATTCACTGATTAACTTATCAAATTATACATTAAATTGTTCGAAATGATCCGGTTCTGGACTTCAGCTCTCTAAATCAACGAACTGATTCAATGCAAAGGAAAAGGATCAGCGAATGAACTAGTTTAACTGTGCTTTTTAAAGGGATACTCCATTTTTTTTTTTTGGAAATAGGCTCATTTCACCACTCACCCAGAGTTAAACAGTTGAGTTTCACCGTTTTCGAATATATTCAGCCGATTTTTTTTTGTTATTTGGAAGAATATCAGTAACCAGACCGTTTCTGGTCTCATTGACTTCCATAGTATATTTTTTTCCTACTATGGAAGTCAATGAGAGCAGAAACTGTCTGGTGACTGACATTCTTCTAAATATCAGAAAATCGACTGAATGGATTTGAAAACAGTAAAGCTCGACTGTTTAACTCTGGGGGAGTGGTAAAATGAGCCTATTTCCAAAAAAAGTGGAGTATCCCTTGACATATTTGTTAACATTGAACCGTGTGTGACGTTCTCTTTGTGTTCCAACAACAGTACAATGGTTTGGAACGACTTTAAAGGGTTAGTTCACCCAAAAATGAAAATTCTGTCAGTATTTACTCACCCTCATGTTGTTCCAACCCCGTAAGACCTTCGTTCATCAACACGAATTAAGATATTTAAGATATTAAGATCGCTCCTGCATTACTAGTCCATAGGCTTCTTGAGGGAATGACTCTTGCTGGCCTCGAAACGTCATTAAAGACATCGTTAAAATAGTCCGAGTGACTACAGTGGCTCAGTTTTAACTTTATCAAACGACGAGAACACTTTTTGTGCGCAAAAACGAACAAAAATAACGACTTTATTTCAACTATTCACTTCCTTCTCCGTGGGCCTGTAGTCAGCTAACGTAGTGTGATTGCGTAAAGCTACGTCACACGTAGGCTCACTATTGGCCGACGCTGGTCATGTGTGTGATGCGTGTGACGTACAATAACAGAAGCTTACGCTATTAAACTAGTAACCTGACTCGCGCAGAGGGAGAAATAAACGAATAGTTGAAATAAAGCCGTTATTTTTGTTGTTTTTTGCACATAGTGTTCTCGTCGTTTGATAAACTTAAGATTGAGCCACTGTAGTCACTTGGACTATTTTAACGATGTCTTTAAAGGGATACTCCACTTTTTTTGGAAATAGGCTCATTTTACCACTCCCCCAGAGTTAAACAGTTGAGTTTTACCGTTTTCAAATCCATTCAGACGATTTTCTCATATTTAGAAGGATATCAGTAACCAGACAGTTTCTGGTCTCATTGACTTCCATAGTATATTTTTTTCCTACTATGGAAGTCAATGAGACCAGAAACTGTCTGGTTACTGATATCCTTCTAAATATCGGAAAATCGGCTGAATGGATTCGAAAACGGTGAAACGCAACTGTTTAACTCTGGGGGAGTGGTAAAATGAGCCTATTTCCAAAAAAAGTGGAGTATCCCTTTAATGACGTTTCGATGCCAGCAAGAGTCATTCCCTCAAGAAGCCTATGGACTAGTACGCAGGAGCGATCTTAATATCTTAAATATCTTAATTTGTGTTCAGAAGATGAACGAAGGTCTTACGGGGTTGGAACAACATGAGGGTGAGTAAACACTGACAGAATTTTCATTTTTGGGTGAACTAACCCTTTAAATAGCCGTTTTGTGGAACTATTCCTTCAATACTATTTTGGGGTTTGGAAGTATGATCATTTTCTCATTTGCCGAATACAATGAACCGGCCTAGATCTGAACCGATTACAGGACGTGAAGTTTACAACACTCAAAACATCAACCAATCACGAAAGGAGCAAAGAACTCATGGCTGTTTCTTGATTGCATGAATATTCGATATATATTTTGTGCTTGAATCCTCTGAGGTAACATTCCCTTCATAAAAACGAACAGATCAAAACAAAACCACGTAGAGCTCATGGGAAAGCCATGTTTTTCTTTTTCTTCTGAACACCATTAAAGTTAGTTTAACGGTAGTGAACGCACAACGCGGCATGATGATACACAACACATCGCGACTTCCTCCTACATCCGATGATCAACGTATGGATATTCAGCATCTAAACCGACACGACTTCATCATACTGTGTAGACGGATTCGGGAAGGGGTGAGAAGACACACAGACGGTGCTCTGGGCTCGATCACTGATTGGACGAATGGATGGTCTAGCTCTGTGGTGAAGCTTGAGAACGCAACGGTGGGACAATCTCCCGGTCTCTGCCGACAGGCGTGAGGGTTCAGGACAAGTTCTCTTCCCATTTCAGCAGCGAGTCTGGAGGTCTGGGGTAATAACCTGTCGTGACGGGCTTATCTGAGGAGAATCTCTGGAACTGAAAGTCTAGAGGAAGATCTGGAAGAGAGAACGAACAGGGGGAAGTTTTAAAAAAGGGACGCCATTTTTTTCTCTTGTGGTATAAGAAACATTTATTTTCCCCGAAGAAGACTTGAAAAGGATATTCACCCAAAAATGAAAAATCTGGTCATCACTCACTCACCCTTGTGTCGTTTGCAAACACGCAAGGGTTTTGTTCATCTTCGGAAAACTCAAAAGATACTTTTTTGACAGGTCTCCATTGACAGCTATGCAACTACCACTTTGAAGCTTCAAAGAGTTCATAAAGAGATCATAAAATGAATCCAGTAACAATGACAATTGACAGGTGTAGTCCAACTCCAAACAAGATTGAATTTAGGCTTTTATTCACATAATAAATTGCTTTTCCACAAGAACCAATCAGGTTCAGTCTTTTGTGTTATAAAAAAGAGAGAGAAAAAAAACTTTTGCTGATAATTTACTCACCCCCATGTCATCCAAGATGTTCGTGTCTTTCTTTCTTCAGTCGAAAAGAAATTAAGGTTTTTGATGAAAACATTCCAGGATTTTTCTCCATATAATGGACTTCAATGGGAACCAAATGGTTCAAGGTCCAAATGAGAGTTTCAGTGCAAACTGTTCAAAGGGTTTTAAATGACACCAGACGATGAATAAGAGTCTTATCTAGCGAAATGATCACTCATTTAAGAAAATAAATAACAAAAGCTTAAGTTTTATAAGCTCAAATGCTCGCCTCGCTCGCGCGTTCGTGACTCTCCTGTTCAAACTCGTTCATCAAAATGAACAAATCTTTTTCCGAGTCAATTTGTTCGTTTCGTTCGTTGAATGAACCAAATGACTCGGAAAAAGATTTGTTCATTTTGATGAAAGAGTTCGAACCAGAGAGTCACGAACGCTCGTCACAGAACAGAGCAAGTTTGTTATTTGTTTGTTATTTATTTATTAAAGTTTGTTTGTTATTTATTTATTAAACGAGCGATCGTTTCGCTTGATAAGACCCTTATTCATCATCCGGAATCGTTTAAAGCCCTTTGAACAGTTTGTAGTTTGTATTGAAACTCTCATTTGGACCTTGAACCGTTTGGTTCCCATTGAAGTCCATTATATGGAGAAAATCCTGGAAAGTTTTCATCAAAAACCTTAATTTCTTTTCGACTGAAGAAAGAAAGACATGGACATCTTGGATGACATGGGGGTGAGTAAATTATCCGCAAAAGTTTTTTTTAAAAGTGAACTACTCCTTTAAGTACAATTTCGAGGGATCTGTACTTTAATCGAGTATCATTTTTGGGGAGTACTCATGACTTTACTCAAGTACATTTGAGAGGCAAATATTGTAATCTTTACTCCTCTACATTTCTATCCATAACCGTGAGTACAAGTTACTACTTCTAAAAAACAAACAAAAAAAAAAATTGGAAAAAAAAAATAGGAAAAACAAATTGGAAAAAAGTAAAATCTTCGAAACCCTCAATTGTTGTTTCCCTCTCAAACGTGATTGGATTGTGCATGCATCACTGATTGGGACAGCCTATCAGCAATCACCTTCAGCTTTCCACCAAAGTCAACTCCATGGTCAGATTTAGATAAGAGACCAAACCATGGACGAAGACGCTGCAGGTCCATCCCGGGAATGTGCCAACCCGCCCCACAAAGAAATATAATTAATAACTATTCATATTATTGAACAGACATTATTTTATCTTTAAAAAAAATGCTTAAATCTAAAATCTTTGAAACTGGCTAAATCATATATAATCAGATGATATTATGATCCATTAAAATAGTCTTTAAAATGTAGCATAGCATGCGATTATTTATTACACAAAAAGTTATTCACAAATAGGCAGCGTCCCAAGAAATTAACAGAACAAGAGTCAAGTCAATGGGTCTCATTCACTAATAATGTGTAAGCGTATTTGTACGCACAGGAGAACTTCTCACGAAGTTCTTAAAGGGATACTCCACTTTTTTTTGGAAATAGACTCATTTTACCACTCCCTCAGAGTTAAACAGTTGGGTTTTACCGTTTTTGAATTCATTCAGACGATTTTCTGATTTAGAAGAATATCAGTAACCAGACAGTTTCTGGTCTCATTGACTTCCATAGTATTTTTTTTTTCCAACTATGGAAGTCAATGAGAGCAGAAACTGTCTGGTGACTGACATTCTTCTAAATATCAGAAAATCGACTGAAGGGATTTGAAAACGGTAAAACTCAACTGTTTAACTCTGGGGGAGTGGTAAAATGAGCTTATTTCCAAAAAAAAAAAAAAAAAAAAGTGGAGTATCCCTTTAATAATTCACAACACGTTTAAATGCACATGAATTAGCTCTTACCATCGCTCTGATGTTAGTGAATGTGTACTATTCAAAATGGGCATGCTCAAGGTTAGTCATTTGCATAAACACGCCCAAACATCTCCATATAAGGGCTTTCCACACACTTTCCTAAGACTTTCGCCACTCTCGTCAAATTTGTTGTTTGCAGACACGATAAACACCTTTTATACATGCATATCTGTGTTATTCAGAAAAAAAAATCAACTGTATTATTTTTTTTATTATATATTTATTTTTATTTTTTTTTTTTAAGGTTTTTATTATATAATTGTAAACATGGATTATATAATACGAGCAATGCAACAAACTTCAATATAATTGTAGTCAGGTTAGGATGAAATATAAGCTAATATAATGAATTTGTACACTGTATTTACCTAAAGGATTTAGCGATTTATATTGTTTTATTGTTTTTATATTTTATTTTTTCCTTGTAAAGTTTTAACTGCTGTTTGTTTTTAAGGTAGACAATATTAACATTCTGTCCAGGGACAATGGATGAAAAATAGCCTTTTGGCTAATTCTAGTACATTTGCAGTAATGCTAATTAATATACACTGTCCCTGTCAAATAAATAAATAAATAAAACGTATAAATTAGGGCTGTGCAAAAATGAATTGTGATTAATCGCATCCAAAATAAAAGTCCGTGTTTACATAATATATTTGTGTGTGCTGTATATAATTATTTTATATATACAAATACACACACATGCATGTATATATTTAAGAAAATGTGTTATTCATATATAAAATATTTATATTTATACAATATAGAATATGTATTTATATATATAAATATTAGGGCTGTCAAACGATTAATCGCATTCAAAATTAAAAAAGTTTGTGTTTAGTGGATGTAGTGTGTATAATTATTTTCTATATATAAATACACACACATGCATGTATATATTTAAAAAAATGTGTTCTTAATATATCAAATATTTATATTTATACATAATATTAATTATGTATAAATATATATAAAGTATATACTTTCAGATTTTTCTTAAATATATACATGCATGTGTGTGTATTTATATATAGAAAATAATTATACACACTACATCCACTAAACACAAACTTTTATTTTGAATGCGATTAATCGCGATTAATCGTTTGACAGTCCTAATATATATATATATATACATACAGAATTTAAGCGCAAATAATTCTTAAATATATACATGCATGCATAGGTATAATATATACAAAATAATTATATACAGCACGCACAAATATATTATGTAAACACAGACTTTTATTTTGGATGCGATTAATCGCAATTAACTTTTGCACAGCCCTAGTATAAATGCTTTTTGCGCGCGTGTGGTTTTAGTTGTTCCTATAAATTTAGAATACATTTTATTTGCGACATTTTTGGTAAATCGTGATTTGTTTGGATTATTAGACCCAATATTTGAAGTATGCGAATCTGAATAGTGGCAGTAAACTAGAGCACAAGCTGAAATGCAGAAGTAGAGAACAAGAATACCTGTAGTTTAAGGAACAGATACTCAAATTGAACCTATTATGCAATATTAAAGGTTCCTCATTTTGATTTGGTGTCTCCTACAATAGATTTCCATGCATCCTTCAATGTTCTCATAATACCCATTGCAGCATCACCTCTTTTCTCAAAGAGTCTGATATGGTTTGATAAAGGATTGGCCTGGACCCAAATCTCGCTAAACACTCGCGGTGTTTCTATGAGTTTCTGATGTAGAGGCGTTTTGACCGTCTAGAAAAAGTCTCCCGCTTATATCAGCCGCAAAGAGCCCTTCTGAAACCTAAAATGACAGACGGGACGCCCTATGGTCTCGTGGACTTCACGATCGCATGCATACAGTGGCCATTGTAACTTAAGTCCACAAGAGCAGAAGTATGAAGTGTGTCATTGAAGGGTGCCATTTAGGACAGGACCAAACCAGTAATCGTTTTCCTAAAATTTTGGTCTAAATAAGAAAAGAACACAAACTTCCAGACCCCCCATTAAAGCACAAGTACCTGCTATAGCCTCGATGCTGGGTATGGCCATAGTGCTGTATGTGTGGATACTGCGACAACACCAGGTCAGCCTCCGCGTCTCCTCTCCTTCGTTCTTCTGCACGTCTACAAAATATGAGCCCCACTGGTTCGATACATCAGAAGGAGATTTCATTCCCTGATCCTAAGAGAGAGATTTTGCAAGGAAGACAGAAAGAGAAAGAGCACAACCTTGACAAACCAGCACCGATGAATACAGGACATTGCATAATATTATATTACATTATGTTCATATTTACGCGCAAGCTGCGTAACACGGCTTTGTTTATTCAATAGTATTTGTACGGGAAACGGGAACGGTAATGTGTCCAGGATGACCACTTGTGTTCATCGGAAATGCATCTTAACCCTCATGTGTGTTCTTCCCGGTCAAAAGTGACCGGACACCTAAAAATTAAATTTCCTCCATCCCAGTTAAAACCAATGGAATTTATTTTTGTTCTATAATATTTATTCTTTGTAATTTAGTATTTTGAGACAATTTGATTGAATATATTAATATTTATGCAATATTTATGGTCTATTTTTGCCACAGAAATATATATATATATATATATATATATATATATATTACTTTTTTCAAAAAATTATTAATGCAGTATTTTAGTTTAATATAGAGTCTAGGCCTTCAGAAAAAAAAAATTTTTGAAGAAAATTAGCACCATCTGGTTACAGTATAGAGAAAAAGCGTAGAATCATGGTGTAACCACTAGATGACATGTACAGCTCTCTATGGAGAAACATGTGAATTCCCCAGTTGTTTATGAACACATTTTTATTTTTTTTTTGGTGGATTTGAATATATAGTTGAAAACATCTCAAAAACGATTTTTTATTAAAATAAATATTTTTATTATTTATTTTTATTATTTCTTAAATTTTATTATTTATATTTATTTTATTAAAATAAATATTTTTATTTTATCAAAAAAAAAATTCCCATTCATTTCCTATGGTCAGTCATTTTTGGTCATAGTGTGACTATTTTTTTTACGACCACTTGGCATGCTCGGATCATGACTTCAAGTTTTTTTTTGTATTCACATACATAATGCCATAAAAGTGACCAAGTTTCATAACGTTCCGATGAAGCTGTGATTTTTAGAATGCTTCGGTCAGAAATGACCGACGAGCACCTGAGGGTTAATCCTAGGTGGAGAAAAAGCCTCTCTCTCTTGCTCCCTCCCTCTCTCATTTCCTGGAGAGGTGGGATGGTTACAGGTCTAATCTGTTCTGAAAAAAATTACAAATAAAATGCCACTAACAATTGAATAGTGTGTAATTGGAAAGGAAAATACACAGGCATCAGGAATACTACATTTTAATTGGTCAATAGTGTCATTCTATGGTCCAAAATAACCACTAACGAACAGTTTGCTGATGTACTTTGCATCAAAACCACTGTTGCAAGTGCATTTGATGAAAACTGCTGCTGACGGTACGTCATCCCTTACTGTTAAGTTATATTGTGGCCTTTCTGGGTTTATTCGATAGGATGGTCTGAATTAAGGAACAGGGTCAGGAAGTTGGGACTCGAACTTGATCGCCAAAAGGTCAAAGGTCTGACTACTAAACAAGTAGGGAATGCTTTACATATTGAGCTCTTTAAAGCTACACTGTAACTCTTTTAGTTTATTCTTAGCTAAAAACACTTAGTCCTTTCAAAAATATATGTGCTCATTAATGTATATTTACTTCGCTCAAGAAATAAAGTATTCTCGTGAGTGTATGATATGCCATTGAAAATACATACGGGTAAGGGTCGCCATGTTGCCCCTCCATCTTGAAAGTACATCAGCCAAAGAGGGACATACCCGTTAATTCAAGCTTCGCCTTTCGCGTTTACGTTTGAGTTAACACTCATGGACGAGGTCGAACTGGAAGCCATGTTAATCTTGGACTACATTGGCCACCGTAGGAGTTAAAACGAAATTGGAATTGAGAGGAACAGAAACTCATATTCACTGGATGGTCATATACCTTTTCACCACTAGATGGGGGTTAAAATCACACAGAGTAGCTTTAACCAATTCAGCCCAAAATAGGGAAAAGCCAGTGTTTGGGTTTTGAGGATGAGTACAAGCAGAGACTATTTATATAGAGACATGTCACTTCCTCAATCCTTAATACAAATGTATGGGGAAAACCCATAACACCAAAGATGGCGGTTGTATTCAAATGCCCCGCCCCTCCCGCTGGACAGCCAATCATCTGCTTTTAACGGTCAACTGGGAAACATTTAAATACGTTACTGTTTGAAAAGGCGGCAGATTTGATATGCAGTGTATGTGTTCGTTGGGTAAATATCAGACATCCCAAGTCTCCCAGAAGTTCCGGGTGTCTCCCGCAGATTGATAGAGGCCCGCAATTTAGGTCAAATCTCCCGGAATCGCGAGCGAGCGAGCAAGAGCGCGCATTTCAAACTGTGCAGCGCGCGCGTGACAGAGCGAGAGAACCCGCATGCGCAGTAAAAGTATAACCTGTGGGAAAACGGCGTTTTAAACCTTATTTTGGGGCAAAGTCATCAAACTTTTTCAGCGATTTTTATCATATTTTACTGCTGTTTCTTTACATGCAGTTTTTATTTCCCGGCGACCAGTGAAAGTGCAGTTCTGACTCTCTGCCCATTCATTTAGATAGGAGCCTGGTCTTGTTAAGTCCGAAATAGCTGCCCGGAGGCGTTGCCAAGATGGCGGCCGAGTGGCATGACTTGCCTTTGGTACAAGTCACGTAACCTGTCCGTCTCATAAAATATGACTTCATGACTTACCTTGCAATAAGTTTCAACGTAAAGATTGTCAATAAATCACTACGTTTACATGCAGCCAATTTTCGGGTTATGGTCGGGTTAAGGTCACTTTTCGGGTTTCTGAAACATTAGGGATAACCCGTTTACATGCGTGAGCCGAGAGAGTTTCTCCTGTATACATGGAATTGCAATATCCCGATGTAAACGGCGACGCGCGGTTAGCGTCTAGACGTACGGACAACCTTAAGACGCAAAATGCGTCATTTCCGATTCTTCTTCCTGTATCCAAAGTCAAAAATAACAGCAGTATGCGGATAATGAATAGTTCGGTGCAGATAGCGATCGCCTTTGTTTGCGCTTAGATGCTGGTAACGTTACTGAGCTCGCTCCAAAAGTATGCTGTGCTGCGTCTCGCCTGGTCTCGCCATGTTTACTTCCGGTATACAGCACGCGGATTTTTGTATGCGCCGAGAAGTTTCTCTACTCAAAAGACCAAGATTCCTTGCGAATCGAACATGCGCAGAACACAAATCACTATGGGGATATGCCGATACGCGTTTACATGACCAAAAATTCGGGTTAGAAAAGGGGTACCCCAGGTATAATATCCCGGTTTTTAAAATCCGGGATATGAGCATTTTTCGGGTTTTTGCCGGTGTTTACATGGACTTTCGCGACCGGGTTATTGCTAATATCCCGGTTTTGAACGGGTTATTGGCTGCATGTAAACGCAGTGACTGTTTTGTGCAATAAATTACTGACTAAAAGGGATAAGTCATTTACTCACCCTAAGGTCATCTCAAACCTGAATGAATGTCTTTCTTCTGCTGAACACAAAAGGATATATTCTGAAGAATGTGGGAAACTGAACAGTTGATGGACCCCACTGATTCCCAGGGTTTCCTTCCATTCATACAGGTTTGAAACAACTCGCAGTAGGGTTGTGTATCATTTGAATTTGAACGATTCTGATTCCGATTCCTTGTTCCGATTCCGGTTCCCAACGATTCTCGATTCCGATTCTTTCAAGAGGCAGGGTCAAAAAAGTTTAGCTAACCTTGCTAACCAACGGTCTTTCTGAAGGAAATACTTCTTTCTAAAGGAAATACTCTGCATTTTGCCGAAATTTTGTCATTTTTAGAAAAGTGAAGCCACACTTTGGACCCCCGACGTAAGCTACTCATGTTCGACTCGCGCGGTTATGCCAACACTTCCGGTAGACGCTTCTTCGTTGGTGTTGTTCAGCGGTTTCTTCTTCCGCTCGGCGGACTGTGAATATCGAAACTAGGAATCGAAATTTTAACTTTTGAACGATTCCGGGAAAAACCAAAAGTTAGTCCCGGTTCCAATCGATACTCGATTCTCGATACCCAAACCTACAGGTGAATAAATGATGGTACAATTTTCATTTGTAGGTGAACTAAATGCTTAAAGGACACGCTTTTTGTGTTGGGTCACAAAGTTGATGTCCAATATAAAATCTGAGATCGGAAGCAAAAAATTTCTATGAATCTCTAAACTGGAGGACTTCAATAGAATGAAACACTCTGATCTGGCAAAAGAGGAAGTGTTTGATCAGAAGTTCTCATAGTTTGACGCACGTACACGCACACACACTCACAGTGTTGCATAATCCTGGCCCTGTGATTTTTGGTGAAAAGCAAAAGCTCTACTTTTTAAACAGGGGTTTTCAAAAACACCAGAAAAGTATCATAATTAATAAATAAATAAATAAATAAAGCAGGCTAAGATGCGTCAGTGGGTAAAATCTATAGTTGTTTTAATCTACGACATTAATGCACTCGTATGGAGAAAATATTAAAAGTTAAAAATAAAAGTTACTTGAATCAATGACTGGTATTAATAAAGATCCATTCTTACAGATCATTAACTAAAAAAAGTTGGTTTAGGGTTCAGTTACTCTTTAAGTAGGTACCAATTTTTCAACAACAACAACAACAAAAAATGTATTTAGGAAAAAAACAATCCTACCAATACATGCATTCTCCTTATTTCGGTTACAGACATCCTGGAACATAACTAGTTGTATTAGTTTATTTCTAGGGCTGTCAAACGAATAATCGCGATTAATCACATCCAAAATAAAAGTTTGTGTTTACATAATATATGTGGGTGCTCTGGGTATAATTATTTTGTATATATATAAATACACACAGATGCATGTATATTTAAGAAAAAATATTATTTATATCTAAAATATTTATATTTATATATAATATTAATTATATATAAATCTATATACAGTATATACATGAAAATATTTCGGTAATGCTTCCTTTTACAGTCCAGTTACCCATGTAAATCCTATGTACTTCTTTTAGTAACTACAATTACTGGGTAATAACTAGTACTAACCCTGAACCTATCCCTAAACCTAACCCTGTTCCATGTAATTACCTTATATTAGCCAGTACTTTCTAGGTAAGTACACTGTAAGTACTGTACTGTAAAAGGAAGCGGTACCAATATTTCTTAGATATATACATCCATGTGTGTTTATTTATATATATATATATAATTATACACAGTGCACCCACATATATTATGTAAACACAAACTTTTATTTTGGATGCGATTAATCGTTTGACAGCCCTATGTATTTCTAATTTCTTTCGAGTCCAATATAAGTGGAATATCTTTCCTACCTTTCCAAAGAAAAGCTACAAATATTAGAGAAAGATTTCTGTGAAATTTATAAACAGTTTGTTCACCTGAATCCTCAACCCTACAGGACAATGAGTTGAGTGATGTTACCATTTTCTTAGTAATTTTGCTTCCTCAAAAATGATATTTCTGCTGTATAGACATATTTTTTTAAAGACCATCCACTGTCTTTCCTGTAATTCTCCCTTTCCTCTTCCTGCTGACTGCCTTTCCTCCCACTGGCGTCTTTGTAACAACAAGTGATTGCAAAAAAACGCATGCAGCTGTTTTTCAAATCTCTGATGATCCATCCATCCATCCATCCATCAATTTTGGCCGATAGAGAAAAATGGCTGAAAATATGAGCCGAAAATAAACGCGGCTCGCCCCTCAGCGTTCAGTGCTCAGGTTTCACTCTTCCGGAGCATTTTTTGCAATTTTGAAGATGCTCAACTCTCTCTATAAATGTCTTTGTTCTGCTCAACACAGAGGAAGATATTTTGAAGAATCTGGGTAACTGTTGTGGGGCACCATTGACTTCCATAGTGTTTTTTTCAATGTCAATAGCCGCGTTTCCATTACCCTTCAATTTGCGCAAATTGAAATGGCGAAATGAAAATACACTCAATGGAAACACGTCAATTTCGCAAAAACTCCCGTTTATTGCAAAAAAGTTTTTACGCTCTCATGAGGAGGTTTTTCAGGCAATTCGAAAAAGGATTTTTTCGCAAAACTGCAATGGAAACGGATTTTGCGCATTTACAGTCACCTGACTTAGAAGACGGAGTGTGTTTTAGGTTCGTGTCCGCAAATAATAATAATAATTATCATCATTAGCCTATTATAACATTTATTAGGCTACATACTGTATGTAGCCTAGAAGACCCTTTTATCCAAAAAATGAACGAAGCAATTCGTCACATCTCATTCATACTACAGGTTGGACAACAATAGGGCTAAGATTATCACAAATAAACACTCAATTTTGACCAATATCCAAGAGTGTGTGCGGAGTTTGGAGCACTGGATGGCAGACAGACGCGGGCGCGACGTGAACACTTTCATTTTCCCATCAACAGTGGAATTAACTTTAAAATACTCATCATTTCTGGTTATACAGAAAATAATAATACATTATTCGCAACTACTTTTATTTGCGTAATGTCACAATAACAAGAAAACGTTGTTCTTTTGTAAAATAACACGCGCTTTATGATCTTCGTGAACTGGAGCGCGAGAACTGAACCAATATCCTTTATAGACTAAAGCTTTAAATGTCCACTTTAAAAAGTACAAATTCGAATCGTAAACTAACACCTTCTGATGATGTAATCCGTATGAAAGGTGCAGTTCTCTCTAAAGGTGCATCTGGAGATTATGTTTTTAGCTCGTTATTTTTTCAGACGCATTTATAATGATGACTCACATAGCCTAAAGCACTGCGGGAAAAATATCATAAATATCCATGTTCTAATTTGGCCTTAGAAAACCAGTAAAATCTACATTTTTTCCCCATATTAATTTGTGAATATTTTAAATGTTTTAAAGGGGGCAAAAAGTCATAAACAAATATCTGAAATTTCGTTGAGATAAAGCGTGTGGTCAAACTAAAATGATGGTGTTCAACTTTGCGTTTTAAAAATACAACAACCGTCCATTTTTTCGTTTTGCAACGACCGTTTGGACATAATACGAGATAGAGTTCTTTATTAAATTCATTAAAAAAAAGAAACAATAATCACAGGAATAACCTCTCTAAACCTCAAAGAAATGCCATGAAGACATCGAAGCAGAAATAAGGGAGAAACACCAGGAACTCTGTGTCTTTCCCTGCTATTAATGCTTGGATAACACACCACGTCTCCTTCCATTAATAATAATAATGTCTAGTGCGGTGCATGGCTGTGAAATAAGTTCTAAACCTACCAAAGTCCGTTGATTTTAGGAAGTAGCCTACTTATCGCGAGATTAAAAAAGGCGTTTTAGTCGCATAATATCGGTTAATGGAAACACCGTCATTTCGCAATAGTTTTTTTATCGAAATTTGGAAAATATCGCAAAAGTTTTGCGCAAATCTGTAATGGAAACGCGCCTAATGTCAATGGTGCCTCACAACTGTTTGGTTACAAACATTCTTCAAAATAGCGTCCTTTGTCAGGTTTATCAGGCTGCTGTCACTTTAAGACCTGACGCACAGATCCATTATACTGTAACATGTGCATTTTCTTCCTCAACTGTCAAACATAACTGACTGAATTTGCGTGAACACTCACCAAGACTGTTTAAGCGCGAAATAACTAAATTTAGTACTGAGAGGCAGCTTTATGTGCGCATGAGTATCCGAACACCAGCAGTACTCATCCGCAGCAAATAAAATGAGTGAGGAGAGGCGGGTTTGTGTGTCACTCACATTCGGAGAGATCTTGAGAAAGCGCAGTTAGGAACGTTTATCTATTCTGCCGAAAATTAGTATAGAGCTCCGGAGGTCACGTGACCTACTCTGTTTAAACCGCCATATTGGCAGGCAAGACGGTCAGGTGAATGAATGACGGCAGCTTTAGTTTCAAGGCAACAGAGTTCACAGCACACTTTAATTCAAAAATACATAATCTATGTATAATCTATGTAGCTCTATAATGCTCCCGGGGTGCTTTTCATGTGTATTGATAAAGGAACTGATAGTTTTTCTGAATGTAAGTTATAGGAGGAAGAAGAGCCAGCCTCCACAGAACATATATTTTTATTTATTTTATTTTTCGTGCATTTATGAGGGGAAAAAATGTAACGGACATGACAGTTCTCCATTATAGACCGAAAGTGACTTTAAAACTTTCACAGACTTCAGACAGCACCTTTTCTTTAAAGTAGCCTAATTGTATAGAATTCCTATCTTATTTTAATTAATGTTTAATCAACCAATTGCCTTGATTAAATAAATAAGACGTAAATGTAGCCTACAAGACGATAGAAAAGAAACAGATGCCGGCACGTGAACTGGACTCTCATAAATAAACCGAAATTCACCGTAAACGTTGTTAGGCTATTTGCCTCACAACATAAATGTATAGAAAGCGTGATGTCTACTTTTAAAACAGATCATTTTAAAACGAAAAACAGGATCTCTGCATGCTTATGTAATAATCCATATGAAATGTGCATTTCTCTCTGGTGCGTTACTGAAGATCGCGAGTCAGCATCATCAACTTCATATCTTGAAGACGACACACTGACACAGAAAAACCTTGTTTAATAATAAACAATTCAAATGTCTCCTTGCTATATTTGACATATTCATAATCATTACCTTTACCGGTTCTTTGCAGCTTTTAGATACTTTGGAGCGCCACCCTTGTTACATGAACGCACCATGCATCAGCACCAAAAACGTGATTTTTTTAGTATTATTATTTTTTTTTTTTAATCTAAAATAAAAAAATCATGATACGAACCGAATTTTGGTATATTGTTACAGCCTTTGTAGGATAAGAAAGCAGGAGTTTAGTCGTTTGTTAGTTGTAAAAAAAAAAATAAAATAAAATAAAATAAATAAAAAAGGCTATCTGAACATCTTTGCCAAGCACAAACCAGTACAGAAGTAATCAATAAATTATCGGGGAGGGTCATGCTTTTTTCACAATCGTTTTGGAGGGTCATAGAAAAATTAATTACTGGTGAAGGGAGTCTCTTCAATACTTTTTTGACTTTCCCAATTTTTTTCCCAGACATGAAAAAGCCTAATGATGTGTCATTAGTTGTCCATTGAAATAATCAATAAAATAAAAAAAATGAAAAACCGTTTATGGAAAGTGTGTGAAACATTGTGTTTTATGGGATAATGATAATATACTGACACTATTGATTTGTACAATTATTCTTTTATTCTTTTATATCTTTATGGTGGGATTAAATGGGTTAATCAACAGTTTAAACATTCCCCGAAGTCATTTTGCAATTTATGGTTTTAAATTTTAAATAAACTTTAAGTCATTCAACCGCAGCCGCTCTGGCGCTCCCCTGATTTGCCTGCCAAAATGGCGGAGTGTAGATTGCGTGACGTCAGCTGCAGGAGCTCTATTGGTAAATGGTAAATTTTTGGAGGCGTTTCATATATTTCCATATCGAAAAATCGATATTTATTGACAATATTTGACAACCCGCCAAAGTGGCTAGTAAGAGGGACTGCGTTACACGCCACTGCTGATGTAAAACCTTGGTTATATCAGACATTGCGCAGCTTTAGAAAACAGTGTAATAATTTTTTTTTTTTATATACTCAAAGTACTCAAATTTAACCTAGGAATCATGACAGCCCTACATAGAACTTACTATTATATAGATACTTACTATTATATCAACATATTTTTAGTAAAATTTTGGCGTGTTACTTTAAAGGTGCAGTATGTAATATTGACAGCTAGGGCTGAAATAGGTACTGTAGTACAAATTAAATAACACAGTCTCATCCCAATTCGTCATATAACTGACGTTTTGGGACGTCTTTTGACCATTCGTCAATATACGACTTTTTAGGGCCCCCTTAAACGTCGGTAGATGGCGATCCCGGGTCGTCATACAACTGACGCTTTACCTTTAACGTCAGTTAGGTGACGAGTTGGGTTTAGGGTTAGGTTTAGGTATGGGGTAGAGTTAGGATCCCATAACCTCATCTACCGACGTTTAAGGGGGCCCTAAAAAGTCGTATATTGACGAATGGTCAAAAGACGTCCCAAAACGTCAGTTATATGACGAATTGGGATGAGACCGGGTTGAATTAAACGTATTAGAGAGGGTTGTTCCCCCCGCCCCTCCACCTCACACTC
This sequence comes from Cyprinella venusta, assembly GCA_038021265.1. Lineage (NCBI taxonomy): Eukaryota > Metazoa > Chordata > Actinopteri > Cypriniformes > Leuciscidae > Cyprinella > Cyprinella venusta. The sequence continues at coordinate 3,404,277 of CM075876.1, read as the reverse complement.
GGCGCTTGCCAGTTGGAGGACAATGGACAATGAAAGCTGTAGGTTGGCGGGTTTTAATGCTCCTGTTCGTAGAGTGTTTTAGATGGATGCTGAGGCTTTTTAGGTCGGGTGGAGTCTGCGATCTCTGACCCAGTTTGTGTGCTGGCTTCCATTGCTACAATACGCTGTGTTTTCCGACAACTGGCAACCTGTAGCTGAAGTTTTTTGGCTAAGTTGTCCTAAGACAAGAACCGGTATTGTTCAAAATTCATAACTCTAATGAAAGGTTTTGATCCACTTCAAATGTTGACTACTGTATATATATTTCCAAAGACATTATTCTAAAACATACAAGTAAGATTTTGTTACTTTTAAGCAGTGGTGGACAGTAACGAAGTACATGTAATTCGTTACTGTACTTAAGTAGCTTTTTTGCGTATCTGTACTTTACTCAAGTATTTAAATTTTGGGAGACTTTTACTTTAACTCCAATACATTTCAAAGTCAAATATCTTACTTTTTACTCTACTACATTTTCAAAATCAGTCGTTCCTTTTTTTATTTATGAGTGGATAAAAACGTAACTGGTCAAACGAGCCACCAATCACAGTACAGCGCACGCGCTTTGTTTTGAACTTGCCTTGGCTTTATCTACTAAGCGCAAACCAGAGCCGTTTAATATGAGAGTTGCGTACATCGATGGTTGTGACAGTGATCTCGCCGCCGCCCGGTCTCGTGTAGCTCTCAATAGTTCCAAAAAAATCGCGTTGACAAAGATTTTAAGCGGGACAAAGAGCAGTATTATTGGAGCAATATCGGTAAGTATTGACTCATAATGTACATTGCTTACGTTGCCACTAAAATGACTTGCATATAATAACTTTTTTTCTGGGGAGTAGCCTAGCAGAAACACTGCATTAGGCTAATACGTTTTTGTGTTTAATTTTGGAGGGAAATTGGCTGCTCCCATAACATATATTAGGGGTGTAACTGTACATATATTGGTATTGAACCGTTTCGGTTCGAGGCTTCCGGTTCGGTACGCATACAAACCGAACGATTGCTTGGACCATTTTTCCTGCCGGCAAAATTCGCGCTGACGCGGCCAACACATCGTTGCGATAACTAGTGAGATGCATTCACATTTCTCCGTTATTAACCGTAGATCTCTATTGGATCAAACAGCGCTGTCATGGAAACCAGAAGAAACATTGTGCCGTGAATAAACTAGTAGGGCCTAATACTTTACGTCCACAGACCGGCAACATTCACCATCATGACCATGGATTTAATATAGTTAATATAGTAATATAGTATAGTATATAGTATATTTAATATAGTATATTTAATATAGTAACACTAACTGGAACCAGTTAAATAAAAATAAATAAAATAAAATAAATAAAAATATTAAATAAATGCTGTTCTTTGAACTTTCTATTGATCAAAGAATCCTGAAATAAAAATGTAAAAAACTGTTTTCAACATGGATAATAATCATACATGTTTCTTGAGCAGCAAATCATCATATTAGAGTGATTTGTGAAGGATCATGTGACACTGAAGACTGGAGTAATGATGCTGAAAATTCAGCTTTTCTTCAGAGGAATAAATTACATTTTAATATATATTAAAAGTCATTTTAAATTGTCATAATATTTCACAATATTACTGTTTTTTTTTAATCAAAAAGTTGCAGCCTTGGTGAGCAGAAGAGACTTCTTTTAAAAACATAAAAAATCTTACCGATCTTAAACTTTTGACCGGTAGTGTCAGACTAATTAATGTCATTTCATTAATAGATTGGTGTGCCAAAAGTGTCATTAGTCTTCACTTAGATTGAGTTAAGCAAGAGTCTTGTGACAAATTACAATAGGATATTATAGCTATAAAAAAATAAAAGTACTTGGATACTCAAGTACATTTGAAGGCAAATACTTTTGTACTTTTACTCAAGTGAATGTTCAAAGGCAGCACTTCAACTTTTACTTGAGTAATATTTTACCTTGAGTATCTTTACTTTTACTCAAGTACATGGTATGTGTACTTCGTCCACCACTGCTTTTAAGATATCAAATGAGATTCCAATAATCCAAGACGTCCAAAAGAAAAGCACATGTAACATTCCAGCTCGTGTGGAAAAGATCCTGAGCTTGACTAAACAGAAACAGCCTTTCAGTCCCACCTCAAACTTGCCCTTTTTCTCTGCAGGGCCTTCGGTCGGGGTGGGGCTGTTACAGGGGGTCGCGTTCGCACGGGGGACGCCCTCCCCCTCCATCTCCTCCACGATCATCACCGTCTCCCACTTCCCAAAGCTGCAGGCGGGGAACATGTCCGAGCGCATGCTGTCTCCGAAGTACACCACCTGCATCAGAGAGGACAAATCAATTCACGCACACACTCAATACAGGCAGCATACAACATCTACAGAAATACTTCAAAATAAAATTTAAATATTGTATTATTTTTTATATAATAAATAAATGATAAACATTAGTAAATAATTGAAAGCTTAAAAGATTGGGAAATTAACAGTTAAACAGAACGTCACAAAACTTTGATTTACAGGTTTTCATACAGTATATGGTCATATTGGCATGTATTATCCGTTAAGCATTCCATAAGACTAATCAAAGATATACATACACAGTATATATGTGTGTGTATGTATGTATATATACAGGGTTGGGGAGTAACGGAATACATGTAACGGCGTTATGTAATTAGGATCCAGTAACTGTAATTCGTTACAGTTACATCAAAAAAACGTAGTAATCAGATTCTAGTTATGGGGATACTTTCGGGATTACAATGGTTTCATTTAAAACTAAGTAAATCTGTATTTTGGCATAATAACACTATATTAATGACTCGCGACGCGAGTCACGTGAGCCACCCGCTGGTGTTTGCGTGAAATAACAGCTCTCGACAACAATCTCCTCAGACACCGATTGAATCACCGCTGATGGAAACGAAGGTAAAAGTGCTTTAATTTCTTGGAAATTCCGCTGCTATTTTGTTTTTAAAGAGGAAAATTCCAACAACATGGTTTTACAGTGCAAACTGTGCCTTGTTAGCTAGTATGTCGCGTTTATTACTGCTTTAAAATTCAGTGGTTTGTAGGGTTGTGTATCGTTTGAATTTGAACGATTCTGATTCCGATTCCTTGTTTCGATTCCGGTTCCCAACGATTCTCGATTCCGATTCTTTTAAGAGGCAGGGTCAAAAAAGTTTAGCTAACCTTGCTAACCAACGGTCTTTCTGAAGGAAGTACTCCTTTCTAAAGGGAAATACTCTGCATTTTGCCGAGATTTGGATATTTTTAGATACGTGAAGCCACACTTTGGACCGCCGACGTAAGCTACTCATGTTCGATTCGCGCGGTTATGCCAACACTTCCGGTAGACGCTTCTTCATTGGTGTTGTTCAGCGGGTTCTTCTTCTGGTCAGCGGACTGTGAATATCGAAACTAAGAATTGAAATTTTAACTTTTGAATGATTCCGGGAAAAACGAAAAGTTAGTCCCGGTTCCAATCGATACTCGATTCTCGATACCCAACCCTAGTGGTTTGTATGATAGCTGTTGTACGTTTTCTAGCGATGCTGGAATCTGTAGAAATTAAGAGAGTAGCTTTTTTAGTACCAAAAATGTCCTTTCATAATCTTCTCAGTCTCACTTAAGGAGATGTTCGCTGCTAACGTACTGTAGGTGAAATCCCGCAGCCAACGGCCCAAGTTCAGTCAGGCAAATTAAGAAAGATCATGGCTTCCGTGAAGAGTTTATTTCCTATTTTAAAATAAACTAATATGTAGATTGTGTAGAATTTTTAAATGTTGTGTTTTTATTATTTCCTTATAGCCTACATAATACATAATAATCTGTAAAACCATACAGTAGCCACTAGATGTCTCTATAGCCTTTAAATAAATATATTTCAGGGATGTGAAATTCTTAATAAGTAAAAGGTTTTTTTTTTTTTGTTTTTTTTTTAAATATCTGTCCTTGAAGTAATCCAAAAGTAATCAGTTACATTACTTTCATATTCTGGTACTTGGATTACGTTACTGAATACTTTTTTATGAAGTAATTTGTAACCGTATCGGAATACATTTTTAAAGTAACCCTCCCAAGCCTGTATATACCGTATATATATATATATATATATACAGTGTTGGGGAGTAGTTAACTACAAGTAGCGAGGCTACTAACTTAACTACATTTTTCAGTAGCTTGGCAGTAGCTCAGTTGCTTTTTAAACAGTTTAGCTTTTCCAGTCGCTAACTACTTTTTGCAGCAAGTAGCGGTGTAGCGCAGCTACATTGCGTTTGTCGAGCCTGCGCGAATCAGCACAATGCAAGGATATTCTTCTTCTTGTTAGATTACAAACTCATTTTTTGCCATTACCGCCACCTGTTGTTTAATCACGCATCTTGCGGCTAACGGTTCACTGACGTAAAGAAGTGCGTTGACACACCCATATTATGATTATCCATGATGGAGCAAGACGTGACGGCAGATTTGGAGGATGGAGAAACAACTAACGTCAATTACCCGTGGCCTTATTTGTCCAAGCTAAATCGGTATTTTTGAGAAAATGTTCTAAATGCAATTTATGTTGAATGTATATTTTGTTCTTGCAATGTTGTAGGTTATTTGTTGCAATTTTGCACTTTTGACAAACAGTCTGAGATATTTGAGTGTTGTGTGTAAAAAAACAATACTCTATGAAATCATATATTGTATTGCATTGTTTTAAACACTAAATATTTTAATTAAAACATTCATCAGACACTTATTCAGTTATTTATAATATATAATTTATAACATGTTATAATAATAATAATAATAATATGTAATATAATAGCCTATTTATCTATGTTGTTCAAAAAGCAAAAGTAGTTTCAATGTAGCTAACTACTTTTTGATAGTAACTTGTAGTGTAGCTAACTACTTTTCCAAAAGAGTAGCTTGACTGTAGTTAAACTACTTTAACGTACGAGTAGCTTGTAGCTTGTCAAACTACAGTTTCAGAGTAGCTTCCCCAACACTGTATATATATATATATATATATATATATATATATATATATATATATATATATGTCTTCAGTGTCAGAAATCCTTTTAATATGCTGATAAGCTTTGCCATTGTCAGAATGATTGAGGATTCAGACGGTCTACCTTGGGCTCAGGTTTGTTGGTCATCTTCTTCAGTAGTTCGTGTAGATGAGGCCAGTTGCCCTGAGAATACCAGCCAGGCTTTTCCAGAGACGGCAAGCCTTCGCCATCTTCAACATCATCCACTATTGAGAGAAAGTGGAGCATGTGTTAGGATACACAATGGGGATGACAAACAATCCTTCTATCCACAAGTTTCCTACGCCCCACGAGGCCTTGCGTCAAAAGTGGGCGTGACTTCCGGTTTGAAGTAAACAAAGCGCGACTTGACATGCTTGACACTCCTTCATTCAACAGTTGACAGTCATTCAGGTTATAGCGATCCAAACTAGCTAACCATGTGGGAACACAACCTCAACGAAATTCAAAAGGGTGAAATAACAGTACCTTTACCCTCCGCAGTAGTTGGTTGGGAGTATTATAATAACATTATTAATAATCAATACTCATAAAGGCATGGTGACAGACAGTTGTGCGAGCTGACAAACAATTAAAATAAAAAATACACACTTAGTCATTGTGCTTCGGAGTTTATTCAAAATTATAAATGAATGTGCTACTTGAATACATTAACTGGCACATTTGGTATTCTGTTAACTCAGGCTTTGATGCTGAGTTTAGGTGTAACATCACTAGCGAACAGCCAATCACATGCTGATAGAGTTTATAGAATATTAAGATTTTAAACAAATGTACACAGGAAGATTCGTCGTCTTTTGGGAGGTGATGGAAACTACAGTCGTTGGCAGGATCACTCTGATTTCGTTTTCAGCTAATGTTCAAAACAATCATGTTTAAGCCACTTAATTAGTTTAGTCCGGTTATACGTACAACCGCGAACAGCACATGTTGTCCCTGAGCTCCGTAACGACGTCTCTCATAAAGATTTGCGTCTTTAAATAGTAAAATCAGGGTTCCTACACAATTTCAATTTCAAAATTCCATACTTTCCCAGACTCAAATTTCCAGACATCGTACAAATTTTTCCGACCATATTTAAAGGGGAAACTATGCAGGTTTTGTAGCTGAACTGAACAGCTTTGGAGTTATTGGAATGTTCTGGTTGAATGGTGGTTGTCTCGCCCCCCCCGAGCATTCATTTCGTTCGTTTGTTAAATAAGAGGCGATCTGAAATGTGTTTTTTAAATCAAGTGACCAAAGTGCTCATTGCTGCTGCGATCAGTAGCGTGGAGACAGTGTTCTGTTGTGACTCGCACAGCCTTTACACGGACGCACACACAATCCGTTGCGGAGAGACTCTCTATGTTTGTTACACAAAACCTAATGCACAAAAAAATGTGTCCCTGCTTGATATACAACCACCAATAAACAATAGGTTTTGATGAGAGAAAAAAAAACTATACTACTTGGTGCGGATTAGAACCCAGAACCTCTGACACGCTTGGCAAAAGTTCTGCCACTGGACCGAGTCAGATCTATATATTTATTCACGTGAAAAATTCTCAACATATATTAGATCTCATTAAACGACTAATTAAACACAATGTACTATTGTATACTACAGTAACACGTCACAATGACTCCATGGCGACTCCAGGGGTCGCTGTTTGACAAAAACGGAATTACTGCGAAGTGTGCCTTTAACTTGTTCTGATAAATTGTTTTAAAATTCAACTGCTAACAAGTATGTTACATTCCAAAGATTTATTATTGGCGTTTTTTGGATTTTATTAGAATAGGAAAGTAGATAGACGGTCCTGAAGCACAACGGCGCTACATGGCGACGCACTTTCCCACAATGCTAACAGCACCGACAAGTATTTTACACTCGGAGTCAAAATGTGTATGCTATCATGTTAAATTTGTACAGTGCAATGTTGTTAATTTTTGTAATTCTGTAAATTTAAATAACAGTAAACCCCTACAGAAACAAAAGGGACGTTCATGTACAATTGACCAGAAAGTTAGAAAATAGAGCTAAAGTCATGTTTAGTTGTTTAGTCAAAGTCAAAGATGTTTAGTAAAACTCTGTTTGAGCTAGGGGCGCTGTGATGGCAACTGCTGCCTAACAACGTAACAACCAATCACTGCAGACCTAGGCAGATCAAGTGTAAAAATGATCTTTAGGTAGCGCTCGCTGGCAGCCTAATCCAAACACCATGAAAAAAACGACTGCATATTATATACATTTAGAAGTGATTAATTTTATATTTAGAAAACGAACAAACGGTACAATAGTCTGGAAACATAAATATTTTTCCATACTCTGATTTACTTTTTCCATACTTTTCCAGACCTGGAAATTACTCAAATCAAATTCCATACTTTTCCATACTTTTCCAAACGGCGTAGGAATCCTGTAAAATAATTCTCAGAAAAACAGCTAGCCTCTTCGCTAACTTACACACATCATCGGAAGTTTCACCCACTTTATTTTTTACAGGAGCGCCCCTCGGAAACTGCCTGTAGTCAACCAAAGAAATCCTTAGTCGACCAAAGTCCTGTCCTGCGCAACGATTAGTCGATTAGTCGAAAAAAAAACCGTGATGTTTTGATTAAACATTTTTTAAACAATTGTCATAGAGCATTTATAAAAAAACAACGAAAAAACATCACAAATAAATAAAACTATAATAATAATACAATTCTTTGAAAATGAAGTGATTTTTTAACTGCAAGTGAAGAGCTCTGTCCTAGGTCTATAACAGTCACAATCGCGCACCTCACCACACCACACGCTGCAAAAAATATAATAATGAAAAATCCCAACAAAAGCTCTCGTTTATTCAGGCTTTATATTCTTCTTTACTTTCAAAGCTATGGGTTAACTTTCGTCCTGACGATCAAGGCGTTTTAAAACAACACACAAAAACCCAAATAGCCTAAAAAACGATCCTAATGATAGGATGTAGGACCGCGCATAGGTTTATTTTCGTTTTGTTGCATTATTTAGGCTATTTTCAAATGCGTCAAGTGTACAAATAAAAACGAAAACATATTAAGAAAACACAATCTATTGAGTCAGCATGATGTAGCCGTTAAAAGGGCTGCTCATGTCTTTTGCGCGCTCAAGTTGATTTTCAAACGTAGGCGCGCGACTTGCGCGCTCATTATGGAGCAACGCGGTCGCCTCCCTCCACAGTCTTGTCGTCTTTGTTTTAAAATGCAGCCAGACAAAAGATTTAGATTTCTTGGACATTTTGTTGACCAAAGCCAAAACAAGCAGCGTTCTAACTGAATGAATACAGCATCCCTTACCGAGCGAGTGCGAAGCAGCAGCGCAGCCGGCCACAGGCGCGTTCCCGAGTGTATTATGTGTGTGCGCTAAACTGTGGCGCAGTTACGAAAATAGCCTAAATTAAAGCATTTTAAAGTTCGGGACAAAACATAGGCTAATTATATTTAGAATACAATAATAAATAACTGCTTATAAAGGAATAAATATCAAGGAGTAAATCATTGAAAAATTCTGTCTATTAGTAAAAAAAAAAATGCGACTGGTCGACCAATAAGAATGTCAGTCGACCAAGACGGCATCGACCAATTAGTCGACTAAACGACTAAAGTTGACAGCCCTAAACATCTTAAACTAACTGGTAGTCTTTCATTTAAGTCAACCAATCACTTGTTTATATGAATTTAATTTCTCAAATTTATGGGAATACTAAACCTTTAATAGAGGAATAATATGCGTATTTGGTGTTTTCTAAGTCAGTGTCGGCCTCTGATGAACGTCTTTTGGCTGCACTGATGTTGGAGTCGTGTGAATACTCACCCAGCGTCCTGAAGGGTCTTTGCTGTGGAACCAGAGAGAAGAATCCAGGCTTCAGAGCATTCGTGATAATGATGTCAAACAGATCCTCAAAGTCCGTTCTGCAAAAATATAAGTGTATGAATTATTTGTATGGGGATATCTTTGTGTATGCTGGCCGGCTCCACTGTGGAAACAGGAACAGCAATAGGATAGCAAAAACGATATCAAAATATTAACAAACCAGCAACTCCTCAGCACACTTTTTAAAAAATTTCTGAATGCCATAATTCTCCAAATTGCCCAGAATCCTACATTATATGCAAAATCATATATAAAGTACAGCGTGATGATGAGGAATACTTAGTGCTGTACATAGGAGAAACTAAGTGAGAATGTTTCTCATCGTGTTCTCCTCAATATACAGTACATATGAGTTTGAACTGACAGTATGAACTAAGTCTAAATGACACTTTTAATCCAAAAGGTTTGATTATTTTTAGGGCTGTCAAAACGATTAATCGCGATTAATCGCATCCAAAATAAAAGGTTGTATTTACATAATATATGTGGGTGCACTGTGTATAATTATTATATATATATATATAAATACACACACATGCTTGTATATATTTAGGAAATATTTTCATGTATATTCTGTATATAGATTTATATATAATTTATATTATATATAATATAAATATTTTATATATAAATCATATTTTTTTCTTAAATATACATGCATGTGTGTTTTTTTATATATATATACAAAATAATTATACACAGTGCACCCACATATATTATGTAAACAGAAACTTTTATTTTGGATGCGATTAATCGCGATTAATCGCGATTAATCGTTTTGACAGCCCTAATTATTTTATATTGTAAATAATAGAGCCAGACCGATATATCGGCAGGCTGATATTATCGGCCGATATTAGGCATTGTCCAAACTATCGGTATCGGCGATTATAATGGCCGATAAATGAATATTTCAAAAATAAAATAAAAACGGACGAAACACGCTTCAACCATGTCATGAGTGTTGGAGTTGTATAGTTTGTCCACCAGTGGGCACTCTACACCGTCCCTGTTGGCAACACTCGTTTATAACGCGCAACACATTCTAGCTAACCACAAAGCTAGCTAATGCCACTATCATCAATGGAATTTAATGAGCTTTGTTAATTAATTAATGAGCTTTGGTTCCTCCTCTGTTCTGTTGCGACAATAAAAGAAACAAGTTTCTTTTTAAAATGCATTATCATATTATTTTAATTAAAACTCATACATAACTACAAATAACTAATGTTAGGGAAATCTGTTAGTGTTGTGCCTGAAAAAAATATCGGCCGATATATCGGAATATCGGATTTTAAAACCAACAAATATTTGTATCGGTATCGGCCTTCGAAATCCTTTATCGGTCGGGCTCTAGTAAATAACTGTAAATGTTATGTCGATAATGAGCATGTGTGTAAAACTCACCCCAGTATGTGCTCACACACCAGTCGACAGTAGTCCGAGTGCGAGCTGGTGATGAGCAGAAGGATCTTCCCGCTGTTTTTCAGGCTCCTCAACCACCTCTTGACCGCATCCGAGCAGGGCTGCAGGTAACGGCCAGGACAGCGCTTCACACTGGGGAAATACGTCCCGGTGTCCTCTAAACATGCAACGGCAAAACACATCAATAACGGTCAGTTCTTAATAAGGTCAAACTTTTGATTTTTAAGAGTATTTTATTGGATTAAATAACATTAAACACCAACACATACAATAAAAAACAAAACAAAAAGGGTAAAGGCCAATTTATACTTCTGCGTATGGTGCGCGCAGTAGGTACGGCGTAGCATACGCACAGACGCGTCCCATACCGCGTACCCTTCCGCGTTGCCTGACGCGCACCTCTTCGAAAATGTAACTACACGTCGCGACGACGCGGATCGCAAGATTGGTGATTGGTCGGCTTGGTAGCATCGCATTTCCTCCTACGCATTTCCGCACGTACCTTCTCACGCATTTCCACGCGTACCATCTCCTCTGACGTTTTCTCTCATTTCTGCCTTTCAGTTTTAGTAATTTCACTAAAATGAACAGTTTTTCCACCTCAATAAGCACCAACTTCAACATGATCCACTCTCGTTCAGTCGCTATTGCTTGTAGTAACCTAGCCGTGAGGAATCTAAACACAGTGGAACATTAAAACCCTCCGCCGCCTACTAGCGTTTCGGAGCAGTACTGCAGGGCAACCAAGACCTGAACGCAGAAGTATAAACTACGTGCGAAGCCAACGCCGTACACTACGGCGTACCCTCGACGCAGAAGTATAAATTGGCCTTAAGAGTAACTAAACAGGGCTAATTATTAGCGTATAATAATTAGCGTAAGAGCGCAATCCCATAAGAGTGCCGATGGGATTGGAGAGTTTCGTGTGATCTACTGACGACACCCTAATGAAAGAACATAGCCGAATTACTTCCATAATGTCCAAATCAATCTGCCACAGAGCGTCTGGTTTAAGGCGTGCTTTTTTTCGGGTGGTAAATAATGGCGCAAATCACCTTGCATGATTCCTTGAAATACTCTCCTCCCAAACATTTAGCATCTGAAAGGGAAACTCCTACAAATGCATATGCAATAAGGTCTGCCGCATAAATAACCCTGTCCACGCCTTTTCAGCGCTCCTCTTTCACCGAGTGTCTTTAGTAAATCCTGACAATAGTTTCTTAACGCCAAAAGCGAGTTTGCGCTGGCACAAGCTGTAAATAAATCTGACCCTTAATAGTCTATGACTGGATCATTACTATTAATGTTTCTGGCATGCTATATGTTTGGCAACAATTCATTCAACCCTCAAGGATGTGTGTAGCATTTATTGGTAACACTTTACAATAAGGTCCATGAACTAACCATGAGCAATACTTTTGTTACTGTATTTGTTAATCTTCGTTGATGTTAGTTAATAAAAATAAAGCTGTCCATTGTTTGTTCACGTTAGTTCACAGCGCATTAACTAATGTTAATCCTTTAATGCCTGGCGTATCATATTTGATACACGAGTTTCTAAGACATATATTAAATCGGTGAGAGCAATACTTTCTTTGATAACCTGTTGTATCTATGTTGATACGTGTTTTCTGCCATCTTGTGGAATTTCACTGTACTGCAGGCAGTAGAGGGGTGATTTTTTAGCTTTTCAAAATGGCCGCTTTGATTGAATCAAGCCAGACGATTTCGGCAGGAAAATAAAAGGCTAATTTCAAGTTGTTAAGGTAAAAAATAATATTTAATTGTGCCTGATATAATTAATTGAACACTTTCTGAATTGAAATAATGCATAATCACTTAAAAATTTAATTTTTAAATTACAAGTAAATCGTGTTGGAAATTGTGTATCAAATTTGATACATCAGGCTTTTAGGGAACGTTTTGCTTACAGTGTATATTTATACAGTGTATATTTTAGATGCAAAAAAATCTATTATGCCTTTAACAGTTTGAAAACATAGAACATTTTAGGCTGTTTTTCTCTCTTTTTTAAATAGATATTTTTTTCAGTCCTTTTATTTCACTTTGTGTTAGTCATAAAGTAGATAACATTACTGCAATTTGACATTACAGACATAAAGCACCAATAAAGGGATAGTTCACTTTGAAAATTAATTTTTGATATGTTTTAGCTTACCTCAAGGGCATCCAAGATGTAGGTGTCTAAAAGCCTGATGTATCAAATGTGATACAAAAAATATATCATAAACAAAATGACTTGGCAAAAAAAAATTTTGATTTTGATTCAAGGCTTAATAAACATCTAATTTCCAAAAATATATAATTTTCTGCCATTTTTTTAATGTGTCAGGTATTAAAGGGTTAACAAGATTTGAATAGAGTATTAGTAAATATTGAGATTAACATTTACAAAGATTAATAAATGCTGCTCAATATTAGTTCATGCTAACAAATGTAACCAACTAATGTTAACTAATGAACCTTATTGTAAAGTGTTACCCATTTATATTTCTTAAACAAACATGTCGGAGGACGCATCCCATGACCATATTCCAGGAGGGAGGCTCGACACACAAAAGGGCATTTGCAAAATAGGCAAAAAAGAGAGCTTTTGAAAGCAAACACACCACATGTGTTTGGTGCAAACGGGGATGAAAAATATCCCAATATATCCAGCAGTTTTAATATACTGCTGGATCTTTAATGTTTGTGGGCCATTTTTTTTTCTGGAGGTCCTGGACATCTTGTTCAGACACATAGACTCATGGATTCTAGAAAATACCAAGAGATAAAAAAATCAAAACCTGACGGCCTCTGCTAGAAATCTTATAACGGGACATGTCTGGATCTTCCAGCAGGACAACGTCTACATCAATACAAAAATGGGTCACTGAGCACAAAATGAAGCTTCTGCCACGACCGTCCCAGTCCCAGACCTGATGAGTGGAGTGAACATAAGAGAAGAAGCGCCAACATGGATCTGGGAATCTGCAGGATTTGACTAAAATGCCACCAGAGAGCATTAGATTATCATAATAGCAATTCCGTTTAAATGATGCATTATGTTGCAGTCCTTAACTCTTTCCCCGCCAAACACGGAATTTTCCGGGTATCCGTGTTTTAGGTGGTATACGGTAAAGAAGGCCCGCGCACATGCTCTGAAAGAGTACGCAACTCTTTGATCAAAGAAACAGATTGCAATCGTCTCAAACGTGAAGTGGAGTTGTGAGAATGTAGCTCAAAATATCAGACCGACAAATGCAGAGGTATACGGCTGATCAAGTACTCGAGGTGTTGATGGTCTCGGAGTCCGATCAACTCTTTATTTGATAATTCTGAATCTGATCGGGACGAAGTAGGCTAGTGAGTGAGAGAGATGCACATGTTGTGCATGCAGAGTTTGTGTACGTAAGGGGTTGCGGAAGGAGACCTCGTTCTACTGCAAAAGTTGTGGTGCTTTTGGCTTGTTTTAGCTTGCTTAGTTGGGAATATTTAATATTTAACAATATTATCGATCTGTGTTGTACTACTTTCATGTTATCACTGTGAAGCTGCTTTGATACAATCTGTATTGTGAAAAGCACTATATAAATAAATGTGACTTGACCCCTTACATCCTGGGAAATGTTACTCTGTTTACCACTCAAAAGCAAATTACAGTGCCTAAATTTGATATATTTTACATTTATTTATTTTTTTTAATTTATTTCGGAAAGTTTTATATATGAAGAAAACAAAATCTGAATGTATTCTGCTTGAAAATGCACTTGTTTGATAAAAATGCCCTTTTCTCTGTTTTTTGTACAAACTGTTGTGTTTTTGACAAAACCTACATCCGTTTAAGTGGCAATAAAAAAAGAACAAATGAAGATAAAATACATTTTTTTTGTCTAAAAGCAGAGGCTCAGATCTTTATTTTGATATATAGCTTCTTCATATATTCATGGAAGAAAATATTCAACGGGCCTTTAAAGTTTAGCAAAAATCGTCAAAAACCCTGGCGGTGGCTGGCAACTTTTTTTTAAAAACGCTGGCGGGGAAAGAGTTAAAGGAGTAGTTCACTTTTCAAAAAACTTTTGCTGATAATTTACTCACCCCCATGTCATCCAAGATGTCCATGTCTTTCTTTCTTCAGTCGAAAAGAAATGAAGGTTTTTGATGAAAACATTCCAGGATTTTTCTCCATATAATGGACTTCGTCACCAATGAACCAAGTCATTTGGTTCATTCAACGAACGAAACGAACGAATTGACTTGGAAAAAAGATTTGTTCATTTTGATGAACAAGTTCGAACAGAAGAGTCACGAACGCGCATCACAGAACAGAGCGAGGCGACCATTTGAGCTTAGAAAACATACACTTTGTTATTTATTTATTAAACGAGCGATCGTTTCGCTTGATAAGACCCTTATTCATCGTCCGGAATCGTTTAAAGCCCTTTGAACAGTTTGCACTGAAACTCATTTGGACCTTGAACCGTTTGGTTCCCATTGAAGTCCATTATATGGAGAAAAATCCTGGAATGTTTTCATCAAAAACCTTCATTTCTTTTCGACTGAAGAAAGAAAGACATGGACATCTCGGATGACATGGGGGTGAGTAAATTATCAGCAAAACTACTACATTTAATAATTACACTCCAACTGTTTTTTCATTCACTTTCCAAATTCCAATCTAATCTAAAACTGCCAGCGCATCTTTTTTGTGTGTGTTATTTATAATCTTATTTTCATTTCTTATCCCGGCGTTCTATTTGGCCAACCTAGCCCATATGGTTTACATCAAACCGACACACACACCCCTCGTGATTCCAAAACTTTTCCACAGCCTGCATGATCGCAGACTCGAGCATCACACAAGATCGCGTTCAGCCCTCAACGTAAGCCATACACACACATACCCCAGATTTAGCCGGTCAAATGCTTCACTACGACACTGCAAACTGCACCGTCTGAGCCTATCAGAACTCACAATACAAACAAACCCCAGCTTCTCGAGAGCTAAAAACCAGGACGAATGGAAAACCAGCGTGTAGATGGGCGAGTTGTCGGTGAGAGAGTGAAAGTATCAGTGTACGCAGGGTGGCCAGCTTACTAAAACAGGAAGTGGACTGTGTTTGCCTGGAGTGAAGGAATGCGCTCCATATGCGAGACGTACCGGTTCTCTTCATTGCATGAACAGCAGAAAAGGAGACTTAGGAAAACAGGCATATTCACTAGTCTTCAGTTTACATTGGCAAATACTGCCGCACCACGTCCACACAGCCACGTCTCTGGAATCATCTCACACATTCGCACGCAGAGACGTCTCGGCCTACACACAGATCAACACTGAGCCTTTTACACCACTGGCCTCCTCCGAAAGCACATTTCTTTATTTAAATGGATAAATGTTTGTTTGCTCATATCTCCAGGTCCATAAGAGCACACATGTGCATTTTGGAGTGTGTTGAATCACACACGATCTTATTATAAGAGGTATATAGACATTGCCCTTTAAACTGACTTAAAATATCTATAAAACAAAAGGTTCGCACATTAAAATCTAAACAAACAGCTTGATAATGGAGTTTTCTAACTGAGTTTATATTGCTCTGCTGCCCCCATGTGGGAAACGTCACGTATCAGTCCCACTATGATTTAGCTTAAACATGGCCAACCCGGTCTCATCCCAATTCGTCATATAACTGACGTTTTGGGACGTCTTTTGACCATTCGTCAATATACGACTTTTTAGGGCCCCCTTAAACGTCGGTAGATGAGGTTATGGGATCCTAACTCTACCCCATACCTAAACCTAACCCTAAACCCAACTCGTCACCTAACCGACGTTAAAGGTAAAGCGTCAGTTGTATGACGACCCAGGATCGTCATCTACCGACGTTTAAGGGGGCCCTAAAAAGTCATATATTGACGAATGGTCAAAAGACGTCCCAAAACGTCAGTTATATGACGAATTGGGATGAGACTGTGTTAACATGGCATGTGTGTGTATGAAAAGGTGTCGTCAGACCCCATTATAGACCGAATTCTTTTATTTTTTTAAAAAAAAAGTTTGGTTAAATAAATTGGCAAAAAAACAAGCTTTTGTCTATGATTACACTAGTTGACAAGGGCCTAAAATATATACTGAAGATAGAAAAATAAGGTTTTATTGAAGGCACAGCCACTAATAAATAAAAAAAAAAGTTGTCATAATGATTCCAGTTCATATGGATAAGCGGAAGCGATAAAACAATTCTGTATTATACGTTTTTAAGGCCGGACAAGTAATTTGTTGAGGTTATTTGTAAAAAAAGAAGAAAAAAAAAGACTATAGAGAGCCTAAGTCCCTCCCCTTCCGGTCGACCACCATGGGACCTAACTTCGAAAAAATATTGAATGGTAGTCAATGGCAAGAGACAACAAATATTTTGATCTGGTTTGAATTGTGCCCTGAATTACACATATGATGTTTGTCAATTTAAAAGAATCATTTTAAAGTAAAGAAAGTCGCAGTTTGATGTAAAACCGTTGAGGTATAAGACTGTGAAAATACGTAATTACAAAGACTACAAACCCCAAAGGCGCACATTTTCTCTCAATGAATGAAGCTAACTTTACTGAGGCTGTCTGTCATTGTTTCTACAGTCTTACGTTATAATCGTAACGTTACGCCGTCCTACCTGAGTGTTTTGTACCAGACTGCACACACACGAGCAGCGGATCTCGTTTCGCTTCCCGGGAGATGTAGTTCACAGAGCGATTTTCACATAAAACTAAATGTTACTCTTCTGTTTTATGACAAACTGCGACGTTTTTGACTTTGAGAATCATCTTTTAAACTGACAAACATCATATGTGTAATTGAGGGCACAGTTCAGACGGAATAAAAAGATAAGTTGTCTCTCCCCATTGACTACCATTCATATTTTTTCCGAAATAAGGTCCCATGAGCCGGAAGCGAAGGGGCGGGACTTAGGCTCTCTATACGCACATATATATTCAAACGTGAATACCTACAGACTTAACACGTAATATGCATGTGCACGCCATCAGAATTGTTCACAGATTTGTGTTTTAGAAGTTTTCGCAAGGCTTGCAGCTCCTATTTCAGTGTTTGGGTTCTCGAGCCTTAGGCACTGTTATTGTGCATGAAGGGTTCTCTGTTAGAACGGTGTCATGTTAGCGCCCCCTAGGTTAATAACTAATGATCTCTGCAACAGAAGTGAATCAATCAAAACTAACTTTAGCTGGACATAAACTTTATTCTAGAGCTGCTGTAAAGCCTAAACAATCTCTGTCACTTTAATTTCCTATTTTCCCTGTAAAGCTTCTTTGAAACAATATTGTTAAAAGCGCTATATATATGAAGGTGACTTGACTAATAGAAAAAGTTTAAATAGCAAAATTTTGTCAAATCAGATACATTTTTTCATGTGTACACATTTATGGTGAGTGCGTTTGCCATAGGTGCCATATGTTATAATTGATGTAAAAACATCCAAAAAATGAGCCGCACGTCAAAAGAATGAGAAGAAATAAGGTTGATGATGTCATTAAAAAACTGACAAGTTATATTGCTGCCGAGATATAAACCTAAATTAGCATGCTATGTTACTAGCACCGGCCCGACAGGTGTCGTAATACCAGTTTCGGCCACGGGAGGCGGTATGCGGGCGGGCAACATAACCACCAGCCAAACTGCAATACACGAGTAACTCTTGCGGCTTGTGTGTACTTGAACCCATAGACATAATATATACATACGCCTTATTCACGGCAGCGCCATCTTTGATTTTTAATGAGAATGAAAGAGAGGCTGTGAGGGATAGATCTGCATCTCTTCAATGGGCTGTACTGTTATTTAATGTGTTTTCGGATTGTTCTGCTCATGAAACACTGGAAAAATATATTTTCAAGAAATGTCAGTTGACAAGAAACTCCCGACAATGTAAACTGTGGAAAATTATAAGTAATCTAGCCGCTTTATTCAGCTTTTTACAGCGGATGCCATTGGAATCACGGTAAGTCTATCCCTCACAGCCTCACTCTCAAACCTGTCATGGCGCTGCTCTGAATAAGGTCTATAGACGCCCTATTGGCCGCTTTGGAACGTTGCTGCGATACGTCAACGGGTCCGCCATTTTGCGGAGGTCAAGACTGCATTATAATTAAATGTAAGTAAACGGGTGAGCTGCGTTTTTCTGGATAAAAACATTCTTGGATAAGAATGGTGAAGATCCCCATACTGAGATATTTAAGTTTGCTCATTGTGGAAAAAGCATTTTATGTGATTGACCAGATTTTAGCAACATTGATAACTGATGGATCATTTATGATAATACATATATTGTGGTACAACTGGGCATACAGTGCAATGCAAATAGTAATTATAACATAAAGTGAAAAGTAATAGTAAATAGTTTAGTCAATAAAATAAACAAATAGTATACAGCAAATAAAATGGTAATGAATACATGTAAAAATAATAGTTTATTAATAATTCTATAATAATAGCAATAGAATAAGACATTTCAACTACAGAATATACACAAAAAAAAAATTTAATATTTAGCTCTTTGTGTTAAATTTCAGTTTTAATGAATAGGCTAGCCATTATAACAGAAGCTTCAGTCAAACATACAATGTTAAAATAGCCTAAATGTAAAGTTATGAAACTTTACTTTGCCCTCAGCCAAAACTATTTACCAGGGAACCATTTATAGATTAATGAGACCAAAGATAAACACAAATTATACGAATTATATCTCATGTTTAACCTCTAGACTAGAGACATCCGAGCTAGCGGCAACCGTCAGAAGCACTGGCCGAGGTACGGCTGTTCCAGGCGGGGGAGACGAGCGCTGGGCGGGGGCGCAGCAACTCCGAAAACTTCAGATCAAATTTTTAAATAGGCGCTATCTTTATAAACAAACCACATATTTGAGCTTTAAACAACTACAGTGTCGACTGAAAAATTATTAAAACTACATTTCGTGACACAATAACAGTAGTATTTAATCTCTAAACGTTACTTACTAATTAAATCATGACCAAATACAACCAAAAACAAACGTTCAGTCTTGCTTGTGAACGGTACTTCCTCGAAAGCTGTTTTCAGTTGTGTGGCGATTTTTACAGCCCCAAGCAGCACACAAAACAGACATTTTTCTCAATTCCCGCTATGAGAGGTATGGGAAAGTTGCTCTCCCCAATATGGCGGCGCCGTTGACGTACGCTCCAGTGGCCAATAGGGCGTCTATGTATATATTATGTCTATGCTTGAACCTGATGTCAGTCGTGTGGAAAATACAGCCCACTACTAACTTTCAGTTCAGGGATGAGTTAAAAATGATTGGTCGATATTATGCATGAGGAATACATTTTGGTAAGTTGTAACATACTGTATCTTTCAACAGTGTTCCTGTTCTTTTACCATTAGCTAGTAGAGATGATCGGTTCACGTGTGCTAGGGATCTGTGGTGTAACATTTACAAGCGGCAAAACTGCATTTATTGTTTGAATTGCGTAATAACATTGATAGAATCTGAGAGCTTAACTAACCTGCTTGCTAAGTGTCAATTGCACAGTGAATTTGTGAGAGTTGGCAGCTCTGAATGGCGCTAGCTTGATCAACATCAGTGAATGCTGTCTGTCAAATTTGTATGTCAAAACAATAAAAGTGTAATATGAACAAAACGAATACCGCAAACTGAAAATAATAGCCCAGGCTTTTATTTTCCCATATCGTCGAAATGGACCAGCTTGTTTTCGAGACGTCTTCATCATTTAGTGTTGAGATGTTGTTCATTGAGTCTCTAATCTCTAAAAATCTCCAAATACTCCATGTGAAACTGCGGTCTTCCAACCTTTTACTATCGTGTCAATTGATTTGAATGGTATGTGCGAGAAAGAGAGAGCAAAACAGCGCTCGTTTGTGTTTGAAGACGTGAGAGTGCGCGCGGCCGCGGCACAACTCACTTTCTGGAGGTATACTGCCCCCATCTGGTCTGGAAGATGGAGTCTGATTTGATTTTATGTGCAAGATGGCACCTTTTAGTTGTATTAAGACAGTGAATCCTTTTGAATGATATACAAGTAAATCTGAAGACATTTTCAGTTTGAATTTATACAGCGCATTTTCACAATTTTCCACGGACAGATTTACTTGTAAAATGCGGCTGCGCGTCTATTAACAAGGACACGCAAACAGGATCATATCACACCTATACTAGCTCACCTCCACTGGTTGCCAGTTCGCTTTAGAATTGATTTTAAGATTTTACTCATTAAATAATACTGCTCCAAAATACCTCTCAGATCTATTGCAGCCATATGTTCCACCCAGGGAACTTAGATCTGCTGGGCTACTGCTTTTGGTTTCGCAAAATTTCCCAAAGCAAAATGAAAGAGCAGAGGCGATCGTGCCATTGCAGTTGTGGCCCCGAGACTTTGGAATAATTTACCTTTGTATATTAGGCAGGCACCCTCACTTGCAGATTTTAAATCACATTTAAAAACGTATTTGTATAGTACTGCATATAACTTTTTTCTTTTTTGTACAGCACTTTGGTAAACACCTGCTGTTTTAAAAAGGTGCTCTATAAATAAACTTTGATTTGATTTCATTATTCTAGCTACATTTTATTATGGGATTTATATATATATATATTAGGGCTGTCAAACGATTAATCGCGATTAATCGCATCCAAAATAAAAGTTTGTGTTTACGTAATATATGTGGGCGTAGTGTGTATAATTATTTTGTATATATAAATACACACGCATTTATATATTTAAGAAAAATGTGTTCTTAATATATCAAATATTTATATTTATACATAATATTAATTATGTATAAATATATATAAAGTATATACTTTCAGATTTTTCTTAAATATATACATGGATGTGTGTGTGTTTATATATACAAAATAATTATACACACTACGCCCACATATATTATGTAAACACAAACTTTTATTTTGGATGCGATTAATCGCGATTAATCGTTTGACAGCCCTAATATATATATATATATATATATATATATATATACACACAAACATCGCCACAGATATGACCAGCACAGATGAGTATCTCTTAAAGGGATAGTTCACTTTGAAATTAATTTCTGATATGTTTTAGCTTACCTCAAGGGCATCCAAGATGTAGGTGTCTTTGTTTCAGCAGTATTTTCAATTTTGATATTTTTAGGTCAAACCGTTCTTGTCTGTCAGTCATATAATGCAGGTCTAGGGGGTCCACTTTAAAGAGCATACACAGAGAAGTCCAAATTAAACATGATTTAATGACTCGTGAATGTAAGTACACATTGATGGCCTAAGACACGAAACGAGCGGTTTGTGTGAGAAAACGAACAGTATTTATATCGTTTTTACCTTGTGTAATCACAGCCACGTCCAACTGATCTGAATCAGTTGTCCAAAGTTCAACTGAATCATGTCCAACGTTCCGCCAGAAGTGATCTCTCGCGTGTGTAGGTCACTCATTGTTTACGCGGAGATTTCGAAAGATTTACCTTTCACTAAACATATTTAGATATACCGCAATCATCTTCCATTGCGATTTCCCGTATATCTAAACATGTTTAGATCTTCACAGTGAAAGGTAAAACTTCCGAAATCTCTGTGTAAACAATGAGTGACGTCGACGGAACGTTGGACATGATTCAGTTTAACTTTGGACAACTGATTCAGATCAGTTGGACGTGGCTGTGATTACAAGAGGTAAAAATGATATAAATACTGTTCGTTTTCTCACACAAACCGCTCGTTTCGTGTCTCAGGCCATCAATGTGTACTTACATTTACGAGTCATTAAATCATGTTTAATTTGGACTTCTCTGTGCATGCTCTTTGGGGTAGTGACCATAGACCTCCATTATATGACTGACAGACAAGAACGGTTTGACCTAAAAACATCAAAATTGAAAATAATGCGGAAACAAAGACACCTACATCTTGGATGCCCTTGAGGTAAGATAAAACATCTCAAAAATTAATTTCAAAGTGAACTATCCCTTTAAGCAAGCAGATGTGCAAACTTCCACAAATGAAACAAAAGTTCAGCATCGCATCCTATCGCACCCAACCATTTTTACTAAAAGTAGTGAGACTAAATTATCTCACCTGTGCTGATGCAGTTTTCTCTCTTACACTCTTTGATCAGATTTATATTTGTTTTTGTGGTGACACATTTATGTGGCCAAGTGTAACTGGAACAGTTTTAACAAATCGGATAGCTTTCTATCTTTCTTTCCGGGGGGGATTGGCTGTCCTTGTCATAATGTAAATAAATGACAAATTAGCAACAAAAAAAAAAAAAAAAAAAACTCTGCCAAATACAAAAAAACATTATACTGGAGCCCACTAGAGGGACTCAGAAAGCTGCAGGGTGACTCAAGTATTGATATTAAAAAAGTCTAACCAAGACGAAACACACACAAAAACAAGATTTTGCTTTTCTCCAAAATACCAATTGTTTTAATTAAATAACATACAGACATTTGACATTTCTGGAACCACAAAATGACTCCATGGGGGCCTTTGAAGCAAAAGGGTTGAGAGTCACTGTTAAGCAATGAACGCTAGAGAGCGCTATTGTTTGATTTGAAACACACTCATTCCTGCAAGCCACCAGCTCAAACACACACCACTGTATTCACAAGGGCAATGATGCACATACACACATGGGTTATTATCTGCTCATCTGCACATGGCATAGCTAAAGACCACCCGAAGCAAGACAATAATATAACAATATGCCTATAGCGGAGAAGGGACAGTTCTAGAGGCTTCTCCTGCGCACACACACACACACACACAGACAAATGCAGAGGTCCAGCATGACGCCCTACAGGGGAGCGGTGATCTTATCCAGCTGGTGGAGCACGCGCTCCCTAAAACATGGAATGTCTCACAAACAAAACAACAATGCTTTGTAGTTTTGACGATTGAGCGCAGTCAGCGACCACCCGCATACACCGCGATTACGATCAGAGCTCGCTTTAATGGTTCATGCAACATTTTCTGAGATTTTAACAGAGTTGCACATCACAGATTGCAAAGGTTAGCACGTGTTCATTTTAATTGTTAGAAGAAACTGATAGATTTTTAAGTTTAGCCGATTACGTTTTTTGTGCTATTTCCATCTTTTCGAGTTTAAAATATTTGAGTGTCAATAGGCGCGCTTCCATTACAGATTTGCGTTGTTTTCTAAATGTCGACAAAAGGTTTCTTTGAGGTTTAGAATCCAGGATTCCTCTAATTTTTTTGTCTTTTATAAACTTAATAAAGAACTCCATCTCGTATTCTGTCCAAACATACCGCTAAATCTACGTCGGGTGACTGGTAAAAGCAAAAAACAGTTTCCATTGCAGTATTGCGAAATATTTCTTTTTTTAAATTGGCAGAAATTTTGCAAAATTGAAATTTGTTTCAGTTTGGGTGTATTTTCAATTCGCAATTTCAATTTAAGCAATTTGAAGGGTAATGGAAACATGGCTAATGACACAGGATGTGGGTTTTCTTACACCTACAGAACATCGATGACTCATCATTAATGTCTCATAATTATTTATGAGAATGTGTGTGCTTATTAGAGCCCGACCGATAAAGAATTTTGAAGGCCGATACCGATACAAATATTTTGGGGTTTTAAAATCCGATATTACGATATATCGGCCGATATTTTATTTATCTATTTATTTTTTTTAAACTGGACATGATAGTCACAAATTTTGTCATGTTTATTTGAGTTAAGAGAACTGATGGGGATGTTCTTTTAATTGTTATTCAAGCAATGTATGTATCGTGACCAACTCAACGAGTGTTGCCAACAGGGACGGTGTAGAGTGCCCTCTGGTGGACAAACTATACAACTCCAACACTCATGACATGGTTGAAGCGTGTTTCGTCCGTTTTTATTTTATTTTTGAAATATTCATATATCGGCCATTATAACTGCCGATACCGATAGTTTGGAAAATGCCTAATATCGGCCGATAATATCAGCCTGCCGATATATTGGTCTGGCTCTAGTGCTTATCCTATGAAAATGTGCTTCTCTTAACCCCCTGGGGTCCAAGGTGTATTTGGGGTCCTTGAGATGTTCTGACATGCCCTGACATTTGTGCTTTTTCAGCACAAACAGGGCTACCAAAATTTAGCACAAACAGGGCTACCATAATATGTGAGCAACATGTTTGTACATGTTTGTATTTTTGAGAGAATATTGTTTATGCGTGGTTATTGAAAAAACTAAAAATGAAAGTTTCTGAAATAAGGCCACGAAACACATACGAAATATGCGTCCACAAGACTTTTGACTAATGGATGTTGTAGCCTATAATTTTTTTCTTCACAATGATCTGAAAATCATCCCGCCTAATCATTCACATAAAACTGTGAATTGGGTTATATTGAGAAAAACATTTTTTGTTTGCCAAGGTAATATGCGAATGGGCATGAACAGGCCAGCCCTCATCATGTATAATTAGGTGATTCTCACCTGAGAGACAAAGACACGCATAATAATGAGCCTTACATTCAGGTGAGTCAGACCTGTGAGTCGGGTGAGTTGTCCAATCGAAAGGACAACAATAAAATCAAAATATAAATGAGTCAAAAACCCATTTTTAGTGATACCTGGAAACACATCTTTGGTTTTACAGACCGGTATAGAACAAATCTCAGTATATATAGTCTTACTATTGTAGGAGCTAAAGTGAATGAACACAGCCATTATTCGTATACTTTATTTTTATGAAATACACCAAGATAGCTTCATCAGTCAAAAGCAGTTTTCATTTAGCTGCAGGAATGACTTTGTCCATAAGGAATTTCCTGGAACGTCATAAGTTATCACTTTTGTGAGTCCGTTCTGTGCGAGGGCGCCCTCTAGAGTCAAGTATGAATGAAACACAAATAGAATGAGAAGGTTTAAAGCCCCATAATGCTTACAAAGGTCTACGTATATATCGTTTTTAGAGCCCGACCGATAAAGGATTTCGAAGGCCGATACCGATACAAATATTTGTTGGTTTTAAATTCCGATATATCGGCCGATATTTTTTATTTTATTTTTTTCAGGAACGCACAACAACACTAACAGATTTCCCTAACATTAGTTATTTGTAGTTATGTATGAGTTTCAATTAAAATAATATGATAATGCATTTTAAAAAGAAACTTGTTTCTTTCATTTTTGCAACAGAACAGAGGAGGAACCAAAGCTCATTAAATTCCATTGATGATAGTGGCATTAGCTAGCTTTGTGGTTAGCTAGAATGTGTTGCGCGTTATAAACGAGTGTTGCCAACAGGGACGGTGTAGAGTGCCCTCTGGTGGACAAACTATACAACTCCAACACTCATGACATGGTTCAAGCGTGTTTCGTCCGTTTTTATTTTATTTTTGAAATATTCATATATCGGCCATTATAACTGCCGATACCGATAGTTTGGAAAATGCCTAATATCGGCCGATAATATCAGCCTGCCGATATATCGGTCTGGCTCTAATCGTTTTTATAAGAATTAAACATCAAGCCATGCATAGGCTATTTTTATCTCTTTGGATTTAATCTAGATTTTTCACATTGGGACATGAAGTGCCATATTTTAAGTTTCCTAGTTTCCACGTGCCAGCGAAGACTCTTCCGTGTGCCAATGTGCCATAGGTTGCCATTCAATCCTTTCCATATTTCACATTCATATATTCATTGAACAGAATATGGGGGACATGATATTTTTGAGAAAATTGCCAAAACGTATGGTGGTGGCGAGGAAAGAGTTCAAAAGCAAGAAAAAGAAAACCTGTCAATTAGACAAAGGCCAGATAAAATGGTATTACACTTGACATTTCTGTACCCCTCACTTTTAATATGAAGGCTATGCTTCTGAATTATAGAAATATTTGACGGTTTAACTCAATGAGAGAGGACTGCATCCGAATCTGTTGCTCTGCCTGCCTCTTGTGCTTCCACTCCACAGCTCACCACATCCACTTCTGTAGCAGTTTCCAAAACTGCGGTGAGAACTAACTGCGGCTTTCATGACCCTTTAAATGGACTTGTGCTTTACAGGTATGTGCTTAATAAAAAATAAAGTGTAGAGCTCAATTAATTTTTCCTTATGCTATTTTAAAAAACACTTAAGAACCTCTTAAAGATGTTATAAGTGTTTTCAGATGTTTTCCTTCAACTTCAACTACACACCCTTTTCTTCAAAACATGCCACATCCAGTTCATGGCATCCAGTCGTGTATTGCATCCTTTTGTATACCACTAGAGGACACTGAATTAATAATGAAATGATTAAATTCATAATCTATCTGACAGACACTTGAGAACAAGTAACAGGCTATGAGGAATTCATCAATTTTGAAATAATTGTACCACTTTTTTTTTGCTCATCTTTGAGGTTCTTCTTAAAGGGGACATATCATGCAAAATCCACTTTTTAAGCCCTTAAATGCATTTTGTTGTATATTTGGAGTGTTTATAAGTACAGAAAAGATGAAATTATTCTCTTCAGGTGCTTCGTTTATATCTTTATATTCTGTTTTGGTCATATTTTTCAACCTGTTGAGATTTTTCTGTTTTCTATGACGTTTTTTGAACAATAACGTCACAGTATTTGCAGCGGAACTGCCAAATAAGGACATCGACTACCGGTCCAACACTTCGAGCAATCCGCCATTATTATTTCTCGCTCCGATTTTGTAGTCCAAGCTCAATGATGCAGAAGTTACGAGAGGGCAAGTCAAAATGTTCGGTTGTTGGATGTAGTGACCTGAAGCACTTCAAGGATTCCCACTTCAACAACCTCCGCCAGTATAAAGAATGGTTTGCCGATCGACTTCGTCTGAATGAGGGGTAAATTCCTTCTATCATTTAGCTGCTGTGTTTGCTGATGCTTTTCTAAACGTAAGTTATCATATTATTATCAATACAGATTTTTAGTGGTAAGATTAGACTGTAGTCATTTATCTTGTCAGAGTGCTTGTTTTAACAAGAGAAATAGTCGACTTTCACTAATAACACAACATAGTTAACTTAACTTTACATACCACTGCATCCATATGAAGACGTTCTGCAGGTTCGTCGTCGTCTTTTTCAAATCGCTCGCTCTGGCTCGAATACGTAACGCTTGATGGACAAGTCTTTTGTTGACATTTTGTTAACGTGTGAATAAAAATGTTCTCTGAAACTATAGTAATCGTTTATCTCTTATCAAACTACAATAATGGCCGAACGCGGGGAGTTGAACCGAACGTGAACTCAGCGACCTGGAGAGCGGGCGGGGAAAGACGCAACTCCTTTTTATTTAAAGGAGACGCTTCGAAACGGGTTGCTCACAGAAGCACATCAGAAAAGAGGTAGAAAAGGGGCCTGTTGAGCTATAATAATGTGGAATTCAGACCCAAGCATTGCAGTTATGCTTTATATAGACCACAAATGTATGATTTATAAGTAAAATTTAATGATTTAAAAGCATGATATGTACCCTTTAAAGGTGTGTGTATGTATGTTATTTCTCAAAGCCGTTGCTGAACATTGTTGATATTTGAATTGACCCAACAAACACGCTTCCCGGTCTTGAACCCTGATCACCGGCACGTGAGGCGACTGCACTAACAAGGACACTAAACAGTAAATAACCGAAGTCCGAAATTCGGTGGTTCTGATTTGTCAAAACTAGTGCTGGGCGGTTTGACCAAAAATTTATATCACGATTTTTTTTTTCAGAATTAAGTCGGTTTTCCGGTTTATGGTGTTTTATTTTTTTTTGCATAATCAGGTATTCAAAGCATTTTCTACTGTTTGAGAGAGGAATTACTGCAATAAATTGACTAAGGATGGTCTATTTTATTGTCATTAGTTAATATTGTAGAATAGAATAGCGCCCAGTATAACCTAAACTTGTTAATTCTTTACATTCTAGTAACATTCTTATAACCAAGCAAGAACGTTAATACTAGGGCTGGGTATTGTTGGGCATTTCACAATTCGATTCGATTTCGATTCTTGAGGCTTCGATTCGATTCGATTTCGATTCGATTCAATATTGATTTATTAGCTTCGATATCGATTCAATAATAAGTAAATTCACAAGTAATTAAGTGCCTGAGTATATTTTTAAATAATGTGCGCAGTATTACCAATGTTAAAGAACAAATTGACCCCAGCATGTTTGTTTCCTGTCATTGTTTATTCATCAGAATAAACTGCACAATATTGTATGTGTTGAATACAAACACAACTGTGACAAGCACTGAACAGTGCTTTAACAACACCTCTAAAGTGCATGTAACTAAGTAGTAGAAAGTATATTTCTTTCTTCCTATACATTCAAGTTATAAAAGAAATGTAAACAGAAGCACAAAATGTGCATACTCCAAAAAAGTCTAATATTATAATTATAATTTTGTAAACCATAACACTTAACAGCTGATCACTCTTAACAGCAATTGCGAGTTATCAGGGGAAAAAAAGACTAACTTAACCTTTTTCCCTCTCAGAATAGTTTATATCTCACAATTCTGAGTTTATATCATGCAATTCTGACTTTATATCCCGCAATTGTGACTTTATATCGTGCAATTCTGACTTTATAACTCGCAATTCTGAGAAATAAAGTCAGAATTGCGAGATGTAAACTCCCAATTGTGAGGAAAAAAGTCAGAATTGTGAGATAAAAAGTCGCAATTACCTTTTTTTATTTTACATTCTGTGGCGGAAACAAGCTTTCATAGTTCCCGGCTTACAGTGGAATCCAAAAAGAGCCCAAACGTCGGCTTTTAATGTTAGTGGTGCAGGCTTGAACGGAGTGCAGCTGCTGCCCGTCATCGTGCTGTTTTGCTAAAGCGCGTCTTGTACAACGCTGAACGCTCTCACTAGAGTGTAGCCCACAGCGCCGCCACTGGCCTGGATGGCTGAATCGATTCATAGGATTTGATGAATCGATATTGAATTGAGAAGCAAAGAATTGCAATGCATTGATGAATCGATATTTTTACCCAGCCCTAGTTAATACAGCGTCTAAAAAAAACCTGGACGTTTTTAATGTACCTAGAACATTCAGAAATAAAGTTTTTATAACTAAAAAACTAACGTTCTTATAACCTAAAATTGCTAGCGGGGGAAGAGGAGAGATTCGCGATTGCACTGAACACGTCCAGAGAAACTAGACCTATTCTTAAAATCTGAGAGAGCAGGGATTCGCGCTCACGCATTATATTAATTTCTTCTCGCACTACAATAGTGCGCTCTCAACATTTGACAGGAAAATAACGTCATAGTTCTGCAGCGTCCACCTTCCCTGTAACTTAACACCAGAGCACTGCTGCTTGATTTACCCTCACCTTACTGTCGCTGCTTAGAAATGCACTGAAACAGTGTCGGCAGCGCAGCATAACATTTGTTCTGAATGTTGTGTAATTAAATACATCATATGGCAGTATATTAAAAATGAACATCGTGACAAAAATATACACCAGTGTTCGGTATGAAACGGTATACCGCCCAGCACTAGTCAAAACACCTCTCAAAATGCTTGCTACGGGTGCGAAAAAAGCAGAAAATTTAACCCGATACGATTTTTTATGACTCACGAAAGTTTCAGAGGCAGTGTGTAAACGTGATTGACACAACGTGTGGTCTTATTTTTTAACGTGTGATAATTTCGGACTTGGTTGCTAGTTGGTTGCTAGTTGTCAACAGCACTTCAGTTTAAGACAAACAATGACACTCAAACCCAGTGTTACATATGGAGCGAATCAACACAACAACTGTTTTCACGCTGTCCCGCTTCTCTCTCTCCAGCTCTGGAAAGCTTTTCTAATATTAACAAACTTTCCTGATCATAACTCTTCATTTTCCAGTGATATTCTTCTGAGATTTTTTCTTTTATAATGTCTCTCAGCCATCTCTCTTTCTACAGTATGTTCGTTTAAATCTCACTCTTGCTTGTTCTCTCTCCTCTACCATCACACGCATAATGCTGATTGGCTACACATTTGTTTTTGTGTTTGGTTGTGTCGGTCTTACACTTTCAAAAACACTTTCAAACAGTGTTTTTCAAATATCGCTTACCCCACCTTTAAAGCGGCTCAACTTTCACCACAAAGCAACTCTTGACACTTTTCCACCAAAGCATTTTGAGAGCCGGTTCGGAGCCGGTGCCTGTGCGCGAACCAGTTCTTTGTGTTTCGACAGCCAAAGAACCGGTTCGCGGCCGGGAAAACTGGTTCCAAAGCGGCACCAACTCTTTGCTGGACTAGAACCGTTCTTTTACCACGTCATGTTTACATCGGGGGCTGGGCCGGGTTTAGATGCGTTCTAAACATATTTTCTGACCATCGCAAAGCCAGGAGAAACTGCAGAAACACATAAGCGTTTTTATTTATTTATTTATTTATTTTGAAACATAATCAAAGAATAAAAAAGTCACGATATGGAACAAATAAATGGAAAGAAAAAAGACAAGACGGGTACATAACTTATCAGAAAAGATTACATATCAAACGAAAAGATTAAAAGACTTACATATTTCAATTGTTTTTAAAGTTTTCTTGGTACACGAGTTAGAGATAATCCCAAAGCAATGTACTTGCAAGCGACGTACACAGTGACGTAACGACGTCGTTCCCTGGGCGCTCTAGTCAGTGGAAAAGCAAACAGGTTCTGAACGGGTTCGCAAGTTGAACCAACTGCGAACCAACTTTGAACCAGCACCAGTTCCGAACCAGTTCTTTTTTCTGTGGAAAAGGGGTATCAGAGAAGTTCTTCATTTTCAAGTTGTGAGCCCGTTTGAGACATTTTTTAGTTGGTTTGCTGTTAACAAAATTGATCGAGCAACACATTTTGCGGGATAAGAAATCAAGTAATTTGTTTTGTTTAAAAATCAGTATTGATAAAAATGGAGATTTCTTTTGCTTTACATATCCTTGAACAAACCAGGAAATCACAAGACCTTGGTTGCAAATAATTTGAACAATTCTCATTTGCTTTATACGGCATATATATATATACACTCACCGGCCACTTTATTAGGTACACCTGTCCAACTGCTCGTTAACACTTAATTTCTAAGCATCCAATCACATGGCGGCAACTCAGTGCATTTAGGCATGTAGACATGGTCAAGACAATCTCCTGCAGTTCAAACCGAGCATCAGTATGGGGAAGAAAGGTGATTTTTTGAGTGACTTTGAACGTGGCATGATTGTTGGTGCCAGAAGGGCTGGTCTGAGTATTTCAGAAACTGCTAATCTACTGGGATTTTCACGCACAACCATCTCTAGGGTTTACAGAGAATGGTCCGAAAAAGAAAAAACATCCAGTGAGCGGCAGTTCTGTGGGCGGAAATGCCTTGTTGATGCCAGAGGTCAGAGGAGAATGGCCAGACTGGTTCGAGCTGATAGAAGGGCAACAGTGACTCAAATAACCACCCGTTACAACCAAGGTGGGCAGAAGAGCATCTCTGAACGCACAGTACGTCGAACTTTGAGGCAGATGGGCTACAGCAACAGAAGACCACACCGGGTGCCACTCCTTTCAGTTAAGAACAGGAAACTGAGGCTACAATTTGCACAAGCTCATCGAAATTGGACAATAGAAGATTGGAAAAACGTTGCCTGGTCTGATGAGTCTCGATTTCTGCTGCGACATTCGGATGGTAGGGGCAGAATTTGGCGTCTACAACATGAAAGCATGGATCCATCCTGCCTTGTATCAACGGTTCAGGCTGGTGGTGTCATGGTGTGGGGAATATTTTCTTGGCACTCTTTGGGCCCCTTGGTACCAATTGAGCATCGTTGCAACGCCACAGCCTACCTGAGTATTGTTGCTGACCATGTCCATCCCTTTATGACCACAATGTACCCAACTTCTGATGGCTACTTTCAGCAGGATAATGCGCCATGTCATAAAGCTGGAATCATCTCAGACTGGTTTCTTGAACATGACAATGAGTTCGCTGTACTCAAATGGCCTCCACAGTCACCAGATCTCAATCCAATAGAGCATCTTTGGGATGTGGTGGAACGGGAGATTCGCATCATGGATGTGCAGCCGACAAATCTGCGGCAACTGTGTGATGCCATCATGTCAATATGGACCAAACTCCCCGAGGAATGCTTCCAGCACCTTGTTGAATCTATGCCACGAAGAATTGAGGCAGTTCTGAAGGCAAAAGGGGGTCCAACCCGTTACTAGCATGGGGTACCTAATAAAGTGGCCGGTGAGTGTATATATATATATTAGATCAATTTAGTGAAGGATTGACTTTGCATCGCTGCTTGCAACCACACCAAGGATCAACCAAATTTCCAATGGACCGAGGATGTTCAGGAAAGAGCAGCGGGGGATTTTACAATCTAGTGGTTTAGAAGCAAATCAAATGAAATGCACCTTTAAACGTGTTAAAAACTCACGTCATTCTATGCTTTATTATGTGTCGGCTTCCTTTACTGCGTTTTAGTGCTGTGCAGGGCTGGCAGTGGAAGTGCCGAGCATCTGTGAGAAGCCTGAATTAGATCCTCAAATACTTCAAAGACTAAATGCAAGATGATAAAATAAGCTGTGCCACTCCATTTAGAAGCACTCACGCCACAGTTTATGGGAAGAAAGAGCTCAGTTACTTCCTCGTAAAGAAATGATTCAAAGAGATACTGACTATTTAAGACTGAAAAGCACACACGCCCTGAGAGACATGCTATTTATCGCTAACAAAAAAGCTATTTGTATTTTTACAGCAACCAGCCTCTATTTGGCCATTTCTATTCTTTTCTGCGCAATCAGTGTTATCTGCACGACGGACAGCTTATTGTATAATATTTACAGCCAGTCACCTTATTTGACTCTGCATTACTGTACACCTGTTTGAACCCTGGAAAACAGCGTTAAGAAACCAACCCTGACCATTTTTAGCAGCAAGGC
Source organism: Cyprinella venusta (assembly GCA_038021265.1). Lineage (NCBI taxonomy): Eukaryota > Metazoa > Chordata > Actinopteri > Cypriniformes > Leuciscidae > Cyprinella > Cyprinella venusta. The sequence continues at coordinate 3,370,949 of CM075876.1, read as the reverse complement.
CACTAATGAGTGCATGAGTCCCATGTGGCACTTTTCAGTGGTTGCTAAAAGACAGGAGGGGAATTAAATGTGCAGTCCCGAAGGGTCATCAACAGACACAGCTGAAACTACTAAACACTGGATGCTGAAAGCTCTGGCGCTTTTTTCCTTTGTCCTCTTTTTTATCCTCCATGAAAGGATAAATGCGACTGAGGTAAAGCTAATTCTCCAAATTACATTCTATTATGTCAACTGATGTTAACGGCTGAAATTAGAAGCGCCAATAACACAGGGTTAAAGACAAATGCGACTTCAAATTAAAGGCAAGAAGCCTGTGTTGAGTTGTCCTCGCAGACTGCGCACATAAACAAACAGACGGCTCGACCACAAACAAATAAATCCAACACGTTTACTCTGTAGTGCCTCGACAAATCTTCCCCCGAAAACAATTCATGCACATCTTAAAGGAGAACTCCGGCGAACAATGAACCTTTGGTCTAATAAAACATTGGTGCCTCGTCAATCGTTCTCTGAGGTTTGTTTTCATGATAATCGAATGTAAAGAGTTTTATCTCTCAAAACTGTTTAGCGTATAATGCTAGTACTGGGGGCATTGACCAACTAAAATGAAATCGCTAGTTTAAACCACTAACAAGGCTCAAAATAGCCCCGCGCTAACGCAGTAACATAACAAGGCTCCATACATGCAAAACGAAGCATTGACAACTTTTGTAAGTGTACAGACCGTTTAATAAGAACATAAGTTATAAAGACCGTTTACTTCCGTTTACTTCGTGTAGACATACACAAGCCATCTTAGGAAATAGTCTCGATAAGTCGATCCCCGAACGCCGTTCATACAGTTCAGAAGTTCGTTGAACTTCATACAGTTCAGCTCACTCAGCACGACGTTCGGGGATCGACTTATCGAGACTATTTCCTAAGATGGCTTCTGAATGTATACACGAAGTAAACGGTCTTTATAACTTATGTTCTTATTAAACGGTCTGTACACTTACAAAAGTTGTCAATGCTTCGTTTTGCATGTATGGACCCTCATTATGTTACTGTGTTAGCGCGGGGCTATTTTGAGCCTTGTTAGTGGTTTAAACTAGCGATTTCATTTTAGTTGGTCAATGCCCCCAGTACTAGCATTATACGCTAAACAGTTTTGAGAGATAAAACTCTTTACATTCGATTATCATGAAAACAAACCTCAGAGAACAATTGACTAGGTACCGATGTTTTATTAGACCAAAGGTTCATTGTTCGCCGGAGTTCTCCTTTAAGTGCCATTTGGCTGTATGTTATTCTAATTTTCATAAACTTTTCATAAATGTTGGCTTGTTCAGTGAGGACTTAGAAGTAGGGGTGGGAACCAATATAGCATTGTGTTGAAATATTTTGCATTATCGATACACAGATGCCAAGTGCCAATATTTCCAGGGCCTGAATTTTGGCTCGCAAACGAGTGCCGCGCTTATAATGCAAGAAATAATAATAATTGGAAAGATTTGTTTCAGACTGTAATTTCGCAAACAAGTGAATCAGTGTTACCGCGTCCCTTTCTCTCCGTTTCTCACACGTTGGGCTGTGTGTGTCGCTCCACAGTGGCTCGTCCATCTTTGTGTGCAAATTAACCCTTAAATGCATGCATGTTTTGGCAATCATTATTACATTATCTATATTCTATTTCTAACACGGGTGGATCTCTAACTGTCGCAATATTATAAAGCTCTCCTGATATTAGAGTAACAATTAGAGAAGAATAAGCTAAAGCATATTTTGTTACCCTTTGGAGCTTGAAAGAGTTTAAGCAGATCATATTCTCATTATCAAAACTAGCATTTTTAAACATCTTCAAAATCAGTATTTGGATCACTAACAGCTTCTTCACCAGATCCACAATCAAGTCACATTAATATTTGATGGGTCGCTGAGGCATTTCAAGATTTGCTGATGATACTTCCTATTTTTTTTTTTTGTTTGTTTTCTGCCTGCAGTGACTATGAGTAAAACGTCACTTCATCATTGTGTGTTTCGGCTTGTGGAATAAAAGTGAATTGCAGTTACGTAAGCAATAAGGTACTGTACAAGAGGCTGTGCTGTATCGGGAATAAATAACGGCTGAAGGGCGTTGTTAGGCATGACGCGAAGCGGAGTAACCCCTTCAGCCGTTCACGATATTCACGATACAGCACTTGCCTCGAGTACCTTATTGCTTTTATAAAACGGTTGCCACTAGGGCTGCAACGATTAGTCGACGTTGTCGACAACAAAAAATTGTCGACAAATATCTTTGTTGTCGAGTAGTCGTTTGATCTCACGTGACCTAGTGTAAGGGCGTGCAATATCGCGATTTGACCGCTACGGCACTTTGGCGCTAGAGTGTATTGCAGCCCTTTACAAATGCAAGTGCGGTAAAAGAAAAAAAAAACAGCGCGAATTATGACGGAGTTCAAACGAATCCGAACTAGCAAGGTTTGGCAAAGTTTTACAAAATTTAAAACCAACAATGCTGTCATGTTCAATACATGCAAGGCAGAACTTGCTTTTCACGGGAGCACCACATGCATGCTGGAGCACTTAACCCTCTTATTATCTTTGGGGTCTTTTTGACACGCAAATGACTTTTGGTCAAATTTTAAAAAATGTTCTCTTTTTCCAAATGGAATGAAACTTTCTACAACTCTTTACACTGTCATGATCTACCAAAAAAAATATTTTGGAATGATGTCTGTCTTTATATTAGCATGAAAAAAATTCCAGCACTCTTTATCTTCGGGGTCCCTGGAGACCCCGCATAGTGAATATACAAAATTCATAATTAAAATCAGCAACAACGAAGAAACAACGCAGATCACATAGACAGAAATAAAGTGGCACACTTCCAACAATGCAAAAAACATCCAAAATGCGCACACACACACACTCACACACACACACACACACACACACATTTCAAATACCAACACCTCCAGTAAACAGTAAACACCTCCAGTGCACCACCAGTTTTTGTTCCTAATTGTTCAAAAAAAAAAAATTAATTGAAAATAATTTTTTTAGGAAATCTTTTATTTATTACAACGATTTTATTTGTTTTACTGCTTTATTTTCTCATTTGTTATTTCTGTTCAGTTCATTGCATGTGTTTTTTTTTTCAACATGTAATATAACTGTTCATTTCTGTTAATTTTTTTTTTCTTTTACAGTTCGTAACTGAAACATTGATTTAAAATTATAGAATTATATTAAAAACAGATAATTGAAATAAATGATCAAATCTAAAGACTCCAACATTTATCTTTGTAACATAATGTTCAGGTTTGATTCTAATCATAATGTAACATTATTGAAAAAACTTTTGTCAGGACAAAAAATACTTAACTTTGATAAAAAGTTTTTTTTTTGTTATAATTGTGATTTTATAATATTTAGATATGAATCCAACTGGAAAAACTTGTGAAATAAATATAGTTTGGTTAGTCAAATAGCAAATAGCTTATAGTGGAGGTCTATGGCCATCTAGTGGTTAAAGTGATATTTTTTTATTTTAAAAGTGCATTTTCCAAAAAATTGTTAAAAATCTTTCATTAAACCATTTTAAATGATCCATGTTATCTCCGTGAATGAAAATTAGAAATCTGGGTCTTTCATAAAGTGAATTTTACATACAATGCCGTTTTTTTGTAAAAAGCCTATTTAAATAAATATTTATTTATTAATTTATAGAAATTTAAAAGATTTCAAAAATCCTCCAAAAACTGCACAAATGTTGAGTAAAAACATTAATAAATAGAGTAAAATTACATTTGTAAAAAAATTACAAAAAGTAGTCTCGACGCTTGATAAACTTATAATTGAGCCGCTGTAGGCATATGGAATATTTAAACCTTTTCTTTAATGACTTTTATGGGCTGTCAAGAGCTAGTCCCTTAGGCAGTCTATGGAGGGCTGATCCAGCTCTCAGATTAAATCAAAAATATCTTTATTTGTGTTCCGGAGATGAACGAAGGTCTTACGGGGTTAGTATAGCATGGGGGTGAGTAATTAATGACTTAATTTTCATTTTTGGGTGAACTAACGCTTTAATGAGGAGAAAGGTAGTGAATGACGTCCGGGGTCAATGAAGACCCGAGGTATGCATTTAAGGGTTAAACATGAAAGTAAATGCAAGTCAGCTACGCATTACAACTCAACGAAACTTTCGCTTGCACTTCGAATTAAAGAAGCTGACCCTATAATGCCATATCTACACTGCCAGCGCACTCGGACATAATGCAACACAACAGAAAAACATGTCTAATGCTCTGAGAGGATGAAGAGAAGGATAGTGAGCTTGATCAGTTTCAGGTCCCAGTGATGTGGTGTAAATGGAGAAGAGGAGGGGTCCAAGCACTGAACCCTGGGGAACCCCTATGGTCAGTTGATTAGAATTTATCGTTCAGAATTTCAGAACTGTTGTGATTTGCAGAGAATTTATAAATTGCCATTTTTTTTCAACAAGACATCATGACTTTTGCGTCAACATACACGCCACTTTCAAGTCAAGTCTCTGGAAAGCTGTAGGTTGTCTTTGGTTTCATATGTGTGCATGTGCTATTCTTCCTTTGATAAAAAAAAACGATAAAAATAGAGCTTACCCCAAGCAGAACTACACATTGTACAAGAAGTACAATTAAAATCTGAATGGATGGGAAAAATCATAATAGAAGAATGAATGGCAAAAGAGTTAAACAGGGCGTTGGGCTAAAGGGTGGGATTTGGTCAAAATTTAAGAGTCTCAGACGCCAGTTCCAAAGCAAGTCTTCCCTTAACTCGTCCCCGGAGGCTGCGGAAAACTGTAGACGTAACAATCTGTCATTACAGAAACCCCAACCACGCTTCCAGATCTCTGGGAGTGAAGGAAAAGGTCTTCAGATTCTGTGCTGAGCTCAAAGACTTTCAGATGTGGAGAATACTATTATTCTATGAAATAACACGTACACATATCTACACATGCTCTAAACCACTCTTAGGAAAGTCTGTATAATTAGACTGGTTTACCTCCTTTTGTTACTTAGGAAGCATTTAGGCAACAATGATGAGTAAAAGTTGAACTTTTTAAAGGGTATAAAGAGTTGTGAGAGGCATTTTGGAAAGAGTTTCACACATGCATCACACATCTAGTCACACCTTTTTCGTAACGAAATTTTACTGTGCAGGTACTCGACCAACAAATGTTTCTTATTTGCAGATAATTTATAAATGTACTTTTTTAGTCTCTGATACAAGGCTGAAAAAAAGCTGAAGAAATTAATATTTATTCACCACAAACGCATTAAACTAGAACCAGACCGATATATCGGCAGGCCGATATTAGGGATTTTCCAAACTATCGGTATTGGCAGTTATAATGGCCGATAAATGAATATTTCAAAAATAAAATAAAAACGGACGAAACACGCTTTAACCATGTCATGAGTGTTGGAGTTGTATAGTTTGTCCACCAGTGGGCGCTCTACACCGTTCCTGTTGGCAACACTTGAATAACAATTAAAAGAACATCCCCATCAGTTCTCTTAACTCAAACAAAATTTGTGACTGTCATGTCCAGTTTTGCTGCTGTTAAATAAGCCGAGAGTGAAGCGGAATTAGCTAGTAATAGGTACGTTATGTTTTTACAGTGTAGTCCTTTAAACTTTTGACAATGTGACTGACGTATTTCTTTAATAGCGCGTGACAGTTATAGCAATGAGACGCATCCTCTCTCCTTGACCTGTTATATTGAAAATGTATGTTTTACAATTTGTTGCGCGTTTCTGAAATAATAATTAAAAAAATATATATATATATATCGTCCGATATATCGGATTTTAAAACCAATAAATATTTGTATCGGTATCGGACTTCAAAATCCTTTATCGGTCGGGCTCTACATTAAACTGATCCGAGAGTGACAATAAAGACATACATTAATATTAATGAATAAATTCATCAAAGAATCCTGAATAAAAGTATCCCGGTTTCCACAACAATATTAAGCAGCAACTCAAAAAGGATGAAAAAAGTTTTTGTTCTCATAAAATAGTGTCAGTGCAGTTAAATGCAGTATTACAAAATATAAAGACTTAAAGGGATACTCCACTTTTTTTAGAAAAAGGCTCATTTTACCACTCCCCCAGAGTTAAACAGTTGAGTTTTACCGTTTTCAAATCCATTCAGCCGATTTTCTCATATTTAGAAGAATATCAGTAACCAGACAGTTTCTGGTCTCATTGACTTCCATAGTAGGAGAAAAAATACTATGGAAGTCAATGAGACCAGAAACGGTCTGGTTACTGATATTCTTCTAAATATCAGAAAATCGGCTGAATGGATTCGAAAACGGTAAAACTCAACTGTTTAACTCTGGGGGAGTGGTAAAATGAGCCTTTTTCCAAAAAAAAAAGTGGAGTATCCCTTTAAAGTTTAACTGTGGACAACTGTTTATATTCGGACTCCAACGTCCTGTACGTGTATTATTCAGACAGTTCACAAAAGTAGGTATATAAATAATCTATATCACATGAGCGCTATTGTTCAGAATTTCAGCACTGCTGTGATTTGCAGAGAATTTATAAATTGCCATTTTTTAGATATGGGAATGTACCCACATTGAATCAGATTCAGATTCAAGGTCAAAAATCAGATTCTGATTCTGATTCTGATTCAGCTGTGCCATCCAGACAGACAATCATGCCCATACACAGTGATCAGCAGTCAGAGAGAAAATGCTGACAAAAATAAAACAAGTAAATCTAGAAAAAATCAACTGGAGCCTATGCAGATCTGGCACACCTTCACCAAGGATTGTGGCAATCCCTCTGAAAAATGACTCGGCAATTAAACTCTATACTCTCCCAAAAATATCTTTCAGAGATTAGAGTGGGTAACCCTGCCTTAAACCTAACCAGTGATGACTTTAACTGCTGTGTGAGTCAGTCCGACGCAGAAGTCAGTAATTCCATTTAAATCAAACACTTTCACTCTCTCATGGTCGTTAACATGCGGATGGGAAAGACAGTACTTAGGTTGATGACAGGCAAAGGAAAATCCATCCAAATGGAAAGGATTAACTTCTATACAGAAACATCTAGGTTTGACATTGGCACTAAAATAAATGTATTAAAACAGGAGATACAAAGACAAATGTTTTGGCTGTTCTGCCTTCATTAATGTAACAATTCACATTTTACTCATTAAAGATCATGGGGTGATAATAATCAAGTACCTTAACCCTGTGATGGACACTTTTTTTTTTTTTTTTTGCATTTCTTATCTTCTCATGTCGCTGCTAGTAACCAAACTCATGTATTTTTTTTTTTCCAACACACCCCATAATTTTTTTAAATATCGGCCTCTACCAAATGGTTGAGATGTCACTTAATGGTAATAAATGGTACCGGAATTCATTCACATACTTTGCCATACTTTTTCATTGCCCATATAATTTCAAAACCTTTTCTAGTCTTGACAAAACACATTGTCAGAAAAGTCTGAGTCTCAAGGTTCCATATATTGTAACAGAAGTGATATTTGGACAGAAATGTATTAATTTGTTACAGCAGAATGCATAAAATTAAATACAATGGAATTGATGTAATTTCTGGTATATTAAGCCTAACCAAAATCTCATGAGAACAACAATTTTTGTGATATCAACTTCAAATTGGAACACAACTTGGTTAGATATATGGCTTTGATTTTATAATAATTTTATAGGAAAAAATAAGTTATGTAAAATACATATTTTATATAAAAGAAAAAATATAATGTGTACAGTATTGATTTAATGTAAACTTAAAACTTCCAGAACCTTTTTCATACTTTCATTTTATTTTATTTACTTTTATTTAAGTGCTTTTACTTCAGCAATAATCTGCTGAGTTTTTTCTTTAAAACAAGACTAAACTTAGGTCTTTATTCCAAAGCATACTTGAATTACAACCAAGTTTTAATAGTGCATTGTAATGTCCATTCTTGACAATTAACCGTTATGTGCCAAATCAACCGTTTAGTTGAGCATGTTTTTGAAAAATTATTAAAAATATAATTCAGTTTTTTCATGGCACCAAGTAACATAATTTTGTAAAGTTAAGGCTCTTACAGTGTAATATGTAAATATATATATATATTTACATATTGGAGCTAAACTCTGCAGGACAGTGACCAGTATGAAGGTACACCTCTTTTTTTTCCATTATATTTGGAATGTTGTCAAAATGTTCATGTCAAGGACCACCTGCGGGGCAACTCCAAAGGTCTAGCTTGTGCTGAATATATGTTAAGAGTTAAAATTGCCAACTTGGGACAAGAACAGAACCGTTGCAAGGGCCGTGCCAAGTGTGTGATGCGGGCCTCGCGCCAAAACAAGGTGACTTTAACAATAAAACAATTAGTTTTTATATTTAGATATTTATTTTGTTAAAGTCGGCATGAAATCTAATTTGACAAATCTTCTTTTTATATGTAATTTTGTAGTGCTTATTATAAATGATTTATCGGTGCACTTCATTTTTTTTTTTTTTTAAATTCATGTACCCTTATAATCTTTAATCAAATACATTACCCTTCCCTCCCCCATCGAAACGACCTCTCTTCTATTTCGGTCACGTGCAATGGCGAATTGGTGCAGCGCCTCTCAGAGAATCGCATTCAAATCTGCCTCCATTTTGTTTGCGACGATCCAATCAATTCCCGAAGGACGAAATCAAGCCCCGCCCTACATTTTGTTCTAATTTCAGAAGCTGTTTCACTCGGATATACGTCACAAAAAGGGGAAAAAAATGACAATCTCAACTTCCGTTTCACGGCAACTTTAAGAAAAATGACTAGAAAAGTGTAAATAATTTAAAAAAACAAAAAAAAAAAGAAGTGTTTATGTCACCCAGCCCTACACTGCAGTCACGAAATGATCTTCTTTGAAATTCGTGCCCAGGGTCAAGGTCCAGATATTGCATGACACAGAATCATTAGCTTATTTCAATATATAAACACATTCAAACTCGGCCCAATTTGATAAAATAAATAATCGCTTCACCCTCCCCACAAACAAATATTGCCAAATATGTTTGCAAAAGTGAACTCTGTTCCTGTTTTACTCTGACTTTAAACACTTGGTCCTCGGCCTGCGTTTGATCGAACAATAACAAAGCTGGCACACTTATCTCATAGCCAGTGCTAAAGAGACTAAAGCCCAAACAACATCAACCAGTATTTACATTAACTGTAATGCTGTGTACGTTCCCACCCAGAGCCAATTACGGCCATGTTGAACTGAGGGACCTTGACATTGGTTCACTTCACTGTTTACTGTATATGCACAACCCTATAAATTGGTGCAAGGTCATGTAAGCTCATGCACTCATGTAGAACGTTTAGCAGATATAGTAGTCTTTCTCCAGTAAGAATTACCAAATGAATTGATGACAGATTTGTTTTCTCTAGAATTTGAAACGTCCCTCCCTCTAATGCCACCTGTAATTGACTAACAAATCACGGTTAGTGAGTGTGACATGAGGAAAGCCTAGGGCTGAAACAAACTATTATTTTGACAATTGATTAATCTTTTGCTTGAAAAATCATTAATCAAAAAAAAAAGATAATAAATAAAGAATTGTAATCCAGTATTCTCAAAATCGTTATTCCACATCTTCAAGTCATGCAGTTTTCTGTAACACAGTCTCATCCCAATTCGTCATATAACTGACGTTTTGGGACGTCTTTTGACCATTCGTCAATATACGACTTTTTAGGGCCCCCTTAAACGTCGGTAGATGACGATCCCGGGTCGTCATACAACTGACGCTTTACCTTTAACGTCAGTTAGGTGACGAGTTGGGTTTAGGGTTAGGTTTAGGTATGGGGTAGAGTTAGGATCCCATAACGTCATCTACCGACGTTTAGTGCAACATGCAGGTTGGACACCCCTATATAGCATAGTGTAAGTTGACGATAAAACAACAAGATTTTCTGAACTGGAGTAATATATATTTAGCCATTAACGATATTTTGAGAAAAATTGTGATAAAATAACTCCCGCGTGTACAACGCACTAACCGGAAGTGACGATTGGCGAGGCAGTCTGTTCAAGTTCAGGCTCAGGTTACAATGGATGCGAACGACGAAACCGCGTTCTCCGATGTTGACGAATATGCCTATGATGACCCACAGGCAAATAATTATGAGCCTTCTAGGCGAGATAGAAGTCAGGGGGAGATCGGGAGACGAACAATGGGCAGAGGAGAGAAGTAACGTTAGAGTTGTGGTGTCGAGAAAACCAGTGGCTAATAGGGCAAGTGAGTTCATGTAAGTTAGCACCGCGGCTAACGCTGATTCATCTACTGTATGGCTATACTTTGGTGTTTTGCAATAAATCTGCTTTAGCAAACATACATTTGACTTTGTTCTTGATTAAACATCCATTTAGATTGTCTTTATTTAAGCCAGCAACGTTTTGTCTTCTCATATTCTACGCTGACAGTGATTATGCAGACCATCCAAGCTGGTTAGCACTATCCACATTGATCATGCCATAACAACAAATAAATAATACTTTTCAAATGCAGTTTGTGATACCATTTAAAGCGAGTGAAATGTGCGCCACAAACGACCGAGTGTGTGTGTGTTAACAGACGCGGCAGTGAAGTCTGCTCTATTCACCTGCACATAACGCACCCAAGACCAAAAAGCATTGTTCTTCCTTGAAGGAAAATGATGGATATGATGTCCTGACAGGCTGGAATTCGTGCAACAACCACAAACACAATAATTTACCATTATGGCTTCGATCTAAAACTATATGTCTCTCGCTACTGCTCTAACTACATCAACACCCAGCAATGAGAAAGCGGCCGCGAGCTGATTTGTTTTCCTCGGGCCACGTCATATGACGCGTTGCTTGCTGGAAAGGCGTTATTCCAGAGCCTAGCGCATTTTCATCAAAATCTCTACATCAAATGAGATTTCATTAGTAATTTTTACATAAGTGTTTTTAAAAGACCTTTGCAGACAATTTAAAGTCTTAATTCAGAAATAAAATCAACCTGCATGTTGCTCTTTAAGGGGGCCCTAAAAAGTCGTATATTGACGTATGGTCAAAAGACGTCCCAAAACGTCAGTTATATGACGAATTGGGATGAGACCGGGTTGTTTTCTGCAGTAGATCTGTGTCCTCTACTGCATTTTGTTAATATTATCCATCATTCACTATTGTGAATATCATCAATTATTGTATGATACAGAGTTGTATGTAGTTTTTGGCAACCCTACTAAAGTCTATTGACGATTCAAAATAATGTACCCGTATCCAAAGACTACTAGTCAAGTCAAGTCACCTTTATTTAGCGCTTTTTACAAAGCAGCCTCACAGTGATAACATGGAAATAATACAACACAGATCAATAATATTGTTGAATATTAAATGTCCTCAACTAAGCAAGCCAAAAGCCAAGGCAATAGTGGCAAGGAACCAAAACTCCATAAGGTGACAGAATGGAGAAAGATACAGAACTACAGATATAGAAAGACAGTTCACGCCTGTTACTATAAACGTGAGAAACTACAACACGCAAAATGGCGGAATAAGTCCCACCTTCTAAGTAAAAGAGCCAATCACTGATTGGTAAAGTCAGTGTCACTGCAGCTGCTGTTAAAAGCTCCTGTTCCCATAGAAACCAGAGACTCACGCTTATGTTGCGTTCACACCAGACGCGAATAGCGCGTCAGGCGCGAATGATTTCAATGTTAAGTCAATGTAAAGACGCGTTACGCGCCTAAAAATTCCTGCGGCGCGGAAGAAGCAAATATGCCTCGTTCACGCGAGTTGAGCGTCTGGCGCGTTAAGTGCGTTACGCGCGAATGATTTAGTTAGCGCCATTTGTGCATTCACGCATTTGACGCGAATTCGCGTCTGCCGCCCGAATTGAAAAATCTGAACTTCGGCGTCAATTCGCGCCGTGTTAACAAATCAGGAGCCTAGCTGCTTGCTCACGTGATGCTTCAATAAATTGTTTTGTAATATGACTAAATGCATGGTGGAATTATGCACAACAAAGCAAATATTTTATCACTTAAAACTTTATTTCTATATACGAGACATGTTCATTTTGTATTGAATGTTATTGAATGTAGGGCGAGGATGATCCTCGCTCGGATGCGGGACAACAGGTCATAAACTGGACGCGGGACAGGCGGAAGTACTGCTGACAGTGTCCGTCATCCAGCGCAGCTCCTGGAGCGAGCAAATGGTGAAACTCGAAACGGTTGAAACGGTGAGACGGTGAAACAGTTTGCCTCCGCAGGGTCCGGTGGACACAAATACGGTGACGATGATCCCCACACCGCTGTTCATGATCTCGATGAATGCTCAGTCGACATAAAAAATGGCCGCCAACGGATTTTGATTCTGACGTGCGTCACGCGCGTGAATTTCGCTTCAAACTTTTGTTTTTACGCGCGTCAGTTTCACTCTTGACACGCGAATTAACACAAAGTGGTCAAGCGTCAAACTAGACGTGTCGGGCGCGAATTTGGCGCGCTATTCGCGCCCCGTGTGAATGCAGCATTAGGACTGAACTCACGCTTTATCCCTGAAAAATACGCTTTTTTGATGCAAATTGAGCATAACATTTATGGGACAGTTCTTGTCAGATTTTGTTGCTGATTTGAAATATGTTATTTAATTGTGAGTTCAGCTAGCAGTTTTTGAGATTTCAGGATTCCCTCATTCAAACTGATAGGACTTGGTCTTGGATATGGCTGCCTTTCCTTGAAAGGGACTTTGACCAGGGTTTCCGCGGGGTCTTAAAAAGTCTAAAATTTCAAAATCACAATTTAAGGCCTTAAAAAGTCTTAAATTTGCTGAAGTATTGTGTCCTAGGTCTTAACTCTTTTTAAACGGGTCTTAATTTTCGTATGTTCATGTAAATCTCATTGAAATGCTCCCGCAGTGCTTTGCTTTTTTTTTAATTTACTTATATTACGTAGTTGTAGTTCTTAATTTGCTGTATTACGACTACAAAATAGACCAAAATGCAACAGCCAGTCAGTTTCGAGGTTTTGTGTTATTGGCGGGTATCTCAGATACCACAGACAGACATAAAACGGATTTTATTCAGCTATGGGGACGTGGAAGTTTAGCGATACTTGGCTTGAAATATCTGAATTTAGGATCCAATTTTGCTGATTTGGATTTTACTTTTTGATCAGAGCCAACACTAATAGCGGAGATGCTCTGGGTTCTCCAAACGGTGACAAGACACCAGTCCTACATTGTATCAAACAATGTTTCCTTCAGGTGCGGGAAAGATAAAACGGTCTACATACGGCCTACTATTTGGAATAGGGGATTTTATAAAAACAGAAACAGAACCAATTTCCAATATCATGGGACCGTTTGTACCGATTTTCGCCGAATGTTCAGTTTGAATAAATTAAATTACTTTGCGAATAATTTTGAGACTCGTTACACGTTTCCTTTGTACGTTTTTTTTTCTTTTTTTCCCGTCGTGATATAGACGAATCCGACGAGCGTCCTTGTGTAGGCTGCCATCTTGTGGCGACGTCATTACTGAGCTGTTACACCGGCATAGACATGCACCGGTATGTAAACAAACCTCCGAGATAAGGTGATAAGTTAACGCACCCTCGATGACAACTACAGCCAGGCAGACTTGTTGGGTTGATGATTTTGGACATTGGCCTCCAGTCACAGATGAAGGTACAAACGATCTCACAGATTATTTATGAAAATAGCTTGGCAAGCTAGCTAGGTTAACGTTTGCTACCGAATAAACTAAAAAAAATCTGTCCATTTGGCAACAATAAATAAATAAATAAATGAAATCAAATAAACAAATTCATGTTTTTCATTTGTGTCCATTATTTATCTCATTTTTACACTGCAACGGGCATGGGTAAGGTAACGTTACAGCTAGAAAGTATACACAATATCGACCAACTAGTGTTTTTAAACCATGGAAAGAGGTCAATATAACAGCAGGAGAACAATTATGTCACATAACGTTACATTTAGCTCAGGAAAGCCATATAATGACCATAGCATGTTAATTAAATAGAAAAAATAGCAAGAGAGGAGATTTTGCTGATCACTATATCACACATTTATTATATTTTTTTACTTATGTCATTAAATAATCGTTATTATACGCGAATGTCCGCGTCTTGTACTCGCCCAGGAAATCTGTGTAACCGTACGGCACCAGACAGGGGCAGTCGACCCGGGGTATTCACAATGTTTTCTCTTCAAAATTGAAATTTTACTGCCACCATTGAAACAATTTATAACGGAAACTGTTTACCCACTCGACATTATACAAGGGCTAACGTTGTAACGTTAGTGACAGTCTTAAATCGCGGGCTATTTATTCCTGTGGACGCAAGTTGCAAATAAAACAATAGAAGGCAATGGAGCAACGCTACCCAGCAACAGCTCAGTAATGGCGCCCGCTTACTTCCGGTAGTTTCGCCGGATTCGTCTATAGGTCTTAAATTTTATTCATAATGGTCTTAAAAAGGTCTTAAAAACTCTTAAATTTGACTTTGTGAAACCTGCAGAAACCCTGTTTGACGTATCCTAACTCATAAGCTGCAAAAGTATTTTGCAATATAACATTAACACAATAAGTACATCATAATTTTTAAAGTGCATAGTAGTTAAGGGCATCTAATATAAAGTGTGACACATTTTTAGTAATATTTGAATAAAGGCCAGATATCACTTTTGGCCACTTCTGTATATGAATTGTTTTTTTGTTTGTTTGTTTGTTTGTTTGTAGTGATTCAATGAGGGACAGAGCATTTTATATTTCACTTTGGGACGGTTGGCAACCCTAGTGATTAGTGTAACAGTACAGTCCATTTAACAGCACTATAGCATAGTTGTATTTATGTAGAAGTGGTTTGTCCTCTTTTTCTTTCTTTAATGAATCCAGACTAAGTGGAGACTAACAACTTTCCACTGTTAAATTACAAGGGTCATAAAAAGATTTTCATAACGGTTCCATTGCTTCATGCGGCAAAACATAAACAGTGGGAAAGTTGCCATGTCAACGCGTTTTGGTCACATGATCACTTTTCAAATCTACAGCTGAAGATTGATAGAAGATACACAAACTTTCAAAAGTCTGGCATCTGTAACATATACATATATATATATAATAGAATAGTTAAGACATTTACTTTACAAAGATTGTTAAAAACATTTATTCCAAATATTCATTTCATCTACGAATCTTAAAAAAATATGCATCACTGTTCTCACAAAAATATTAAGCAGAAGAGCAGTGATAATTTTGATAATATTCAACATTGATAATATATTAAAAAAAATCTTGAGCAGCAAATTAGCATATTATAATGATTTCTGAAGGATCATGTGATGCTGAAGACTAGAGGAATGATGCTGAAAATACAGCTTTGATCACAGGAATAAATCAAATATTTTCACACAGAAAAAAAAAAGTTATATTATAATACGTCACAATATTACCGCTTTTACTGTATTTCTAGATCAAAATATTGCAGCCTGGTAAGCAGAAGACACTGACTTCAGGGTTCAGAAGAAACTGAACAAATCGAACAGATTTCCAAACTCAAAAATCGCAAGTTTTCCACGGAGTACCCCAGACAATCTAATGCAAATGTCTTTTAAGAAATAACTGCTGTGGCCAAACAGAAGTAGAAACAAGCATTGTGGGTAAAGCAAACATAATTGTCTTCATTTTCAACAACATCAAAAGTCCTCCTGAGAGACGACAGGCTGACATTCATGACTCATCATCCTCTCGCAGAAAATCCTTCAATGTAAACAGAAGCAGAAAATAAGGATGTAAACAAAGCGTGCCATAATTATACGTGTTCTCCCCACATGTGATTTGGGGTGGAACATTTGCCTTTAAATAGAGAGGAAAACAGGGTGACAACTGTGCAGAGCTCTAGAACAGAACCACGACTGGCCCGACAACTCAAGACCGCCCAACCACAATATCATTTAGATGCAACCCTTCAGCAAAAGTGGACCGTGGCCCTCAAAATACGCATATAAACAAATATTGTTCTCTAGAAATTCACCTGACAAATGAAAAGCAAGCATGTGTGTCTTAACTTTTTTTAAATGTATTTATTTGACGTAGTAAATACTATGTATGTCATGATAAAATCTAGTTTTAGCCCATTTCTCCCATATATAAATCTACAAGGTCTAACAAACACTATGGAGAACACAAAAAGGCTCCTCTAAGAATTATGGGTAATTTGTTAAATCACCAGAATCTCAAATTAAGTTATTTTATCTGTAATGGACGCCGTGTTTAAACACCGTGTTTAAGCCCCTAAAGGTATAGAGTAAATCACCCTTTGAAAGCAATTTGGTGCTATTTTGAGCTCCAGGTAACAAAAGGCATTCTCATTCTCCAACTCGTTAAAGCTTCACTGTGTAACTCTTTTAGTTCATTCTTAGCTAAAAACACTTAGTTCTTTCAAAAATATATGTGCCCATAATGTATATTTACTTCGCTCAAGTAATAAAGTATTCTCGTGAGTGTATAATATGCCATTGAAAATACATATGGGTGAGGGGTTCTAATGTCGGTCGCTGTTGCCCCTCCATCTTGAAAGTACAGTAGCCAAAGAGGGACATATCCGTTAATTCAAGCTTCGCCTTTCGCGTTTACGTTTGAGTTAACACTCATGGACGAGGTTGAACTAGAAGCCAAGTTAATCTTGGACTACATTGGTCACCGTAGGAGTTAAAACGAAATCGAAATTGAGAGGAACAGAAACTAATATTCACTGGATGGTCATATACCTTTTCACCGCTAGATGGGGGTAAAAATCACACAGAGTAGCTTTAAAGATTTCAGCAATGTTTGCACTGCTTTTATCTCTGGGTTTTGAGATCCTCTAGAGCAAGTTTAACACTGCTTTTGCAGGAATAATCCCACATTTTGCTCTCATTGTGATATACGGCAACCAACACTTAGTCTTAAACGGAACAGCGTTTGCCTCATTAAATATTCATGTGCTTAGTTCATTCACAGAAACATTTTAGATTTTACATATTTCATTTCTGTCTTTGAGGGGAAATCAAAACGTCAAATAGTGACATGGGAAAGAAAGGTGATTTAAGCAATTTTGAGCGTGGCATGGTTGTTGGTGTCTGAGTATTTCACAATCTGCTCAGTTACTGGGATTTTCACACACAACCATTTCTAGGGTTTACAAAGAATGGTGTGAAAAGGGAAAAACATCCAGTATGCGGCAGTCCTGTGGGCGAAAATGCCTTGTTGATGCTAGAGGTCAGAGGAGAATGGGCCGACTGATTCAAGCTGATAGAAGAGCAACTTTGACTGAAATAACCACCCGTTACAACCGAGGTATGCGGCAAAGCATTTGTGAAGCCACAACACACACAACCTTGAGGCGGATGGACTACAACAGCAGAAGACCCAACGGGTACCACTCATCTCCACTACAAATAGGAAAAGGAGGCTACAATTTGCAAGAGTTCACCAAAACTGGACAAATGTTGCCTGGTCTGATGAGTCTAGATTTCTGTTGAGACATTCAGATGGTAGAGTCAGAATTTGTCATAAACAGAATGAGAACATGGATCCATCATGCCTTGTTACCACTGTGCAGGCTGGTGGTGGTGGTGTAATGGTGTGGGGGGTGTTTTCTTGCCACACTTTGGGCCCCTTAGTGCCAATTGGGCATTGTTTAAATCTGAGCATTGTTTCTGACCATGTCTATCCCTTTATGGCCACCATATCCCCATCCTCTGATGGCTACTTCCAGCAGGATAATGCACCATGTCACAAAGCTGGAATCATATCAAATTGGTTTCTTGAACATGACAATGAGTTGACTGTACTAAAATGGCCCCCACAGTCACCAGATCTCAACCCAATAGAGCATCTTTGGGATGTGGTGGAACGGGAGCTTCATGCCCTGGATGTGCATCCCACAAATCTCCATCAACTGCAAGATGCTATCCTATCAATATGGGCCAACATTTCTAAAGAATGCTCTCAGCACCTTGTTGAACCAATGCCAAGGCAGTTCTGAAGGCGAAAGGGGGTCAAACACAGTATTAGTATGGTGTTCCTAAAAATCCTTTAGGTGAGTGTACGTATATGCAATTATATTTTAGAAACGGTTTCTATTTCTGGAACATCGTGGCTGGTACCGCATGTTTAGTCAGCTGGTACCAAATGTGTGCTTTATTTAATGTTAATGTTAAAAGATTTGAATGTGAGCTTGAATCTTGACCTTCATAGCCATACTAAAAGCAACAATGGATAATTCGATCATTCAGATCTTAAAAATGAAAAGAAAACAAGAATGTTCAACCTGTCAACTCAGTGTTTCACTACTCAGTATGTTTTTATAACGTTAAAATTGTGCCCAATGTATGAGAGCTCCTCCACAGGCTGTTGTTATTGGCTGTGATTTTTTTTTGAGTGATTTTGTCAAGTCAAGTCTAGTGTGGACAGGGCAAATTCCTTGTCAGGGAAATCTTATTGCAACGCATCTGGTTTGGACACTGTGTGATAAAATAGAGACAGTGTTTTTTTTAAACAAGTCACATGCTGTGTTCAGCCAATCAGCAAAAATCCAAATTAAGATTACTCAGGATTGATTCCTAATCTAGGGTCAAGAGGGAATTGCAAAGGTTGAGCACTTTCAGTGTGAGAATGTTTAATTTGGATTAATGTAAATATGCATCAGATGAACATCGTTATTAAAATGGTATTGAAGCATGTGCTGATGTCACATATGTAAATGACCAGACAAACAACTAAATGAAATGCCGTTCTGTTCAACATATTAACTACTATGGGTACATGACTACAGATCTTCCTTTCAAAACCATCCGTATATGAACAGAACTGCAAATCAGACTGGCCACCTTATCTGTCAGAGAGTCAGAGAGAGAATAAGAGACACATTTCAGAAAATTACGCAGACTTACTTCTTTAAATTCTGCTAAAACTGATGTTGGATCTACCACACAACCAACGCCTTTACCAATGGTTATTACAGGACCATTTTAGAGTCTATGGCAATTACAGCATTTTGGCTAGCCAGCTATTGGTTTATTCAAGGAAGAATAATTCAAGGCTTCGCAGTGACCCTCACGTCAGTGAGCTGGGTCTTTCCATGGTGGCCTGACTCGACTCAATAGCCTCTCATTAAGGGTCAAAGTCAGCTTCTCCAACTTCACTGTAACATCTCCATAAAGAAAGACCAAATGGTCATTGCGAGACAGTCATTAAAGGGTACCTATTATGGCATTTAAAATGTTCCTAATATTGTTCTGGGAGTCCCCAACAACAATTTTACAAGCATGCAATGACAAAAAACACTTTTGTTGTCTTATAATATGCATTTATTTTTACCTGATTTGCTCACCGACTCCCATATGAATCGTTAAGCGAGTCCTTTTCCAAATCCCGCCTTTGCGTGACGCTAATCTGCGGTGATTGGTCAGATGACCTAGTCAGTTGTGATTGGTATTCTCTGTGCAGAGATTGTCGAAAACGGAACTCTTATCACCTTAAATGGGTTCTCAACTCCAGTCCTCGAGACCCACTGCTCTGCATATTGTGTATGTCTCCCTTATTTAACACACCTGATTCAGATCCTCAGCTCGTTAGGATAGAGCCGGCTCACGAATCCATACTTTATAGCGTTTAGGTTTGTGAAGCAATCATCTTCAAAATGAGGCGAACACAGAACAAGGTTTGGGCTATACTTGTGTGGTATAGCAGTACTTGTATATATGAACTGCAGCCACTTCGTCTTCAAATACTCCTCACTTGGCAGGTGAAAAAAGTTCGCTTTTGCGTCGCACTTCAAAACACAGCGTCTCGTCGACATGATTGTTTTCCGAAGCCCAGATCTCGAAAAACGACAGAGTCCAAAAAGGTGCGGTGGGTCCAAACCTCCATGCTCTCAGTCCTCCCTGGCCAGCCCAGGCAGGGTGGCCCGTCCTGGGCCAGTTTCAGATTTGCCCGCCACCCCTGGAGCTCCGGTTTTCCCTGGCGTCTCCGGGCGCAATAAGTGGGCGTTTCTTATTCAAATAACTTGTCAAGTTGACGTCAACTAGACAAAGGAAAAGCATCGTTCTTCGAACGATTCATATCAGCGACTCAAAGTCGACTTACTTTTGAGAGACAATAACTTTGTATACGATGAACTTTCATGTTTAAAACTTTGCAGGATGTTTTCGTTCACTTAGATCTATGTTAAACACTACATGAAGGGCAATTTTCAAAAATCCATAATAGTTACCCTTTAAGGGCAAAATTGTTTACTGACAACACAAATGTAAACAAACACAGAAGCTAAAATGGTGGTAAGCATCTTCTTGAGTATTCAACACACATTTAATTGTCCCAGGACACAAAAGCAGCACAGCAACCTTGGCACGCGAAACGACTGCTGGACAAGTGAAGTATCCATTTTGACAAACAAGATGCGTCAACACTATCTTTAAGAGTTCTCGACTCCAGCCCAACATACCGTCAATCACTCTTTGCTCAGACAAGTTTTCATTTATGCAGTTTCTGGACTTAAGAAGCCGGAGGGTCAGTCCAAAATAGGAGAGGAAGGAAATGTTTTCCTTCACCTTTTCAACATTGTTGACTTTTCCAAAATAATTACTTGAGTGTCTCTTTAAATAGTAGTAGTCTAAGTCAAAGTAAAAGCCAAAAGAAAAATAAATCACCGACAGACGATTGAACTCCCCTACTTGTGTAAGAGATGGAAATGTAGAAGATTTGTCACTACTTCAGTGTGTAAAAATCAAGAAAAATAGCAACAATCTGCTCAGCAATTTCAAGGTTAACACAGAATATATAAATACACACATCTATCTATAGTGTGTGTCTGTGTGTAATGGACGGGCATGCTCATATCTCTCATTATCTTAGAAATGTACTCAACTGGCCTTATTTATGAAACAGGAGCAATTGTGTATATCTAAAACCATTTTACACAAAGTTTTTCACCCATTTTAGAGGACCTTCATAATAAATCAGAAATCCACCCAGCTTGTGTTTCATGAATAGGTCCATTCAAGTGTTTATTTGAACATGAACCTGTGCTTTTGTGCAGTAATGTTTCCTCTGCAGTCTGGACCATGCCAAGCAGCTCCTAGGATGAATGAATATTTATGTTTTGAGGACAGGTGGGTCCTCTTTAACTTGGGTGGGCACGGTCACGTGTGTGTGTGTGTGTGTGTGTGGCAGCCCAGTGTTTAGGAACTGGACGAAGAGTAAAGACAGTAAACCGCGACAATGTGGAAGACGTACCATTGGGTAACCCTGCAGAAAGATGGACGATTCTCTACAGTGTCTAGTTTAGTTCCTGGTTTAGCATAAATCCACCCTATTCTGGTCCCTGTCAATGCAGAATATTGAAAAGGATGCAACGTAAATATGCATCTGATTAAAATGGCACACCCTAGAGCTTCTCAAAATGTCTTAATTTGAAAACCATGAGTGGATGGCACATCTGAGCCTCGGCTCTTATTCTGAGTGTTGCTGGGTTTAGCTTCTTCCGGCTGTGATTTGGCACAGTTTGTCTTCTGATCCCTGTAATTGCATCAACTCTCTGCCTGAAGCTCTTCCGTCAATCCCTCCATCCATAAAATTACAAATGCCTCAGTGGCACACTGGGTGTATTTGAATGTTAAATTTCTATCAATTTATAGATCTATCTTTACCTTTTCCACTATCTTTAGCTTTCCCACACTCAGCAGCCTTTCATTAGTCTTTCTTTTTTCTAGGCATCATCTGCCTCCCAGTACTCTGAGAACAGGCAGCCAGCTCTTTATAATCAACAAACAAATAAACAAGACATTTGAAACTAAAATCTGTTTTTTTCTTCAAAACTAATGTCAAGTCAGTCCCTCTGTATGGAGCCGAGACTTGGAGGATAAATGCGAACATTATCAGTAAAGTCCAGACCTTCATCAACACCTGTCTAAGAAAAATCCTCTGGCCAAACACCATCAGTAACAAGGACCTGTTGCACAAAACATCACAGCTCCCGGTACAGGATGAAATCACGCTGGATAGGCCACACCCTCAGGAAACCAATATCAAGCCCTGACCTGGAATCCTCAAGGAAAGAGGAAAAGAGGAAGGCCAAGAAACACCTAGCCCCAAGTTCTCGAGGTGGACTTCATGATGGGTTACACCTGGAGCGAGGTGCAGAGGATAGAGATGCCTGGCGAACCCTAGTTGAAGGCCTACACCCCAAACAAGTGTGGAAAGTAGTGGTAGTTGAGTTCAGAATGGGATTTTCACTTTTAGACATGTCTCTACTACTACTGGGTGTATATGTAACAGTATATGACACAGAGATGTTCACAAGTCATTTTTTGGAAGTCCAAGTCAAGTCTCAAGTCTTTTGCCACGAGTCCAAGTCAAGTCTCAAGTCTTAAATTATTAGGTATTGTCTAATTAAATATGTGTGAATTTGAGTAGCCTATTAGATAAAGCCAGGTTTAAAATATTTTTTTTTCATTGTGTTCACATACAGTAATAGATGGGGGGAAAATAGATATTTATGGATATCTACTTTTGTTATCCTGTAATCAGATAGCCTTAAATAGATTTTCGCCATGTTTTTAGAAAAACAATGTTATATAAATCAAGCTAGGAATATAATATATTTACAAATCCATCTGTAATAGTCTTCATAATAAAACTAGGTACATGACTGGACAGTTTGGTGTATTAGGTTTGGTATAGCCTATAGGTGCTACTGAAGTGGAGATTTCAGACTCGGAGTTTGGGAGAAAAGTCATTCGAGAAACCACAAAACGGGATCTAAAGATTTCCATCAGTCCAATGAGATTGCTCATTTAGAGTTAAATCCCCCCTTTTACTTTTGCGTTGCTGATTAAAAGGAAATGACCATATTTGGATCCGACAACATTGAACTGGAGAGAGGGAGAGTGAGAGAGAGAGAGAGAGAGAGAGAGAGAGAGAGAGAGAGAGAGAGAGAGCGCATTCTAACGGTGTCTGTGATGACGGTGCAGATCGCGGAGCAGCGGGACGATTTACAACGCCAACTTTTGTTGCATTTATGAGAAATCTACAGACGCAAAGTCAATGGAGACGGTTGGATTGTTTTCCCCCGCTGTGGGCGTGGCCTAAATACGCTCTGTCTCATGCACAGTACTATGAAAAAGGGCAGGGGACATCCAGCTTATCATACGCTTCCCCAACGTATGCGCCAATAAAAGAAAATAGAAATACATTAAAATGAATTTAGATGTAAAAAGCAATAATTGCATGAAAACAAGTTGTTGACAAGTCTTTTGGGTCGAGTCACGAGTCAAGTCTGAAGTCAGCTGTTTGTGTGACTCAAGAGTCCGAGTCTCAGACTCGAGTCCCCATCTCTGATTTAACACATTAAATATCCGTCATTTGTAGTCTGTCCTACCTTTGTTCCAAAAACAGGGGATTTTTCCCATTCATGAAAGAGTACTGGTGATGTTGGGCAGTGGGGCTTGGTCCCAGGGCCTATTCCAGAGAGCAGGTATTGTTTACGGATACGTAAGTGGATAAACTCATCTCTCGGTTACAATAAACTGGGGTAACTTCCAGGCCTTGTCCATGCTAATACGTTTTCGTTAGGGATGCACCGAATATTCGGCCGCCGAAAATTTTCGGCCGAAAATGGCCCAAAAGTGCATTTTCGGTTTTCGGCCGAAAGACTTTTATCACCGAAACAATACGGCCGAAATATTGTGATGACGCAAACAGAAACCGCGAGCCGCACGTGCTTGTCTGAAGCAACGTGTCTGAGGTGTGGACGCATTTCAGTGTCTCTGAAGCCGCGAGGAGACAGAAGCCTTGTTTATCCACCTATATCTGCTCTAAACCATAGCTCTAAACAATGCGCGCCGCCATGACGACCACTCCGGTTGCGTGCGGGTCAAGAGCGGTGCACGCGCTGTCTGTGGAGACTCGCGCTACGGAGGCAGGCGAAAGTATAAACAAGGCAGCGCGAGTCTCCACAGACAGCGCGCGCACCGCTCCAAACGGTCGAGGCGTTTATACTTGACGCGCTCTCCGTTGTACTATTCCTTGAAACGACAGTGGACGACTCGAAACTGTCCTCTAACCATTAGGAATCGGTGAGAAGAAGAAAGATAAACAAATGACAATGTTTATTTCTTTTAGTATTCCACCACCAATACAAAAATAATTATGTAAAACCCAGTAAACCCTGAGATTATTACTTGTGACATTACAAAAAAATATGTATGGGAATTGGGAACATGTATGTATATAACTAAATTAATGCTCTCTTAAATATTTTCTACATTCACTAAACATGTTTCATGTACATTTGTATTAAACATGGACCATTGTTCATTTAAAAAGGCTTTTATGCTGTTGTATGCTAAATTTTTAAAATGTAACTAATTTAGACGTGCAAACTGGGTGCTGGTGTGATGAGAAGTTTGCACTCGGCTTTGTTTTTGAGAGAACATTTCATTTTAAAACCTTTCTGCAGGCCAGTAGATTATTATTTAGTGTACACATGAGTGGGGTCAAGTTAAACATTTTAGTTTGAATTTTATTTTATACTGTGCATTGTGCAAAATAAATATTTGCAAAGTTTGTAATTGATTTATTCTTTGAAAATGTTATATTAATTTATGCAATTGCAATGACTTGATTTTAGTAAAGTTTGTACACAGTCATAGCCATAAACGCAATTATACTAATAATTGGCATTATTTCGGTGTTTCGGTTTCGGTTTTCGGCCTTGGTTTCCTCTTTTTCGGTTTTCGGTTTCGGCCAAGAATTTTCATTTCGGTGCATCCCTAGTTTTCGTTTTCGCTAATATCTTTTTCTCTCTGTTTTGGCCTTCTGTCCACATTGAGGTGGCGTTTTTTTGTCCAAAAAAGATGGAGCTTTTTCAAAACGCTCTCAAGAGTGGATGAAAAGTGTTGAATGTGAAAACGGAGGTATTTGAAAAGGCATCTTCATCCCACAGTAATCTGCCTAATCTAGATATTGTACCAACAAGACACTATCCAATCCTGGCTTCTATTTTAACCATGTTCACAAACTGAACATAAGACAACAAAAATTCATAAATCATCCAGTACACTGATCTGCATTGTTCATTTTATGCAGAATAAGCATCCTCATGCTCCATTGACTTGTAATGTCTTGTGCTTTGTGACTGCTGAAACCATGAGCTTATCTTTCTGTTTATTTTATGTGAATATGGGCGCTACAACATAGCCAATGCTTGTAACAAATGGCCTATGAGATCATTTTATACGAGACACTCCTGTGTGTAGACTACTGGTTTGAGGCACTACTGGTTTTGTTCCACAATGGTTAAGTTAGACAATGGGCTTAAACAGGCGTAGCTATGCAACTGCTGGGCTTCAACATATGGAAATCACATGGTATCGCATAAGGAAAGTGACAGTGGTGTATTTTACTATATATAGAAGCTTAGTAAATGAGCATTAGGTTTTCCAAGACCACATCAGAGAGGAGGTAGATTACCTCACCAGACAGCAAAACTGAAACTCTTGACGGCTCTGGGTGAACCACAGCAGAACTCATTATGGGAACCCTGTCTGGTCTGCTTCTGCTTCTTGAATCAATCAAGAGATTATCAACGTTTTTGTATCAATATGTAGGGAATTTTCCATGTAGGTTCCAATAATTCACATCTCATTGTGGTCGATAAAGATGACTTTTAACCCCCTATACAATGAAGCTGCTATCATCTAATAAATGGAAAAAATACTCAGTGGGACTTACCGAAAATATGCACATTTAAATGGAAAAATATATTATGCATAAATTGTATCATGTTAATTTCTGCCAGTACTTATAATCATTAAAGCACAAGACAGAATAGAATAGAACTTAAGACACACGTCACAATAATTTGGATGTGGTAAATGTAACAAACAACAGCACACACACACACACACACAACAGAAACAAAGTTTGGAATCAAGAATTTTTTTTAATGTTTTTGAGAAAAAAAAGTCTCTTATGCTCACCAAAAGCTTTATTTGATCAAAAAACACAGTATAAACTATGGAAGCTTGTTTCCACCACTGAATAAAAAAAATAAAATAAATAATTGTGACTTTTTATCTCACAATTCTGACTTTTTTTCTCACAATTGCTAGTTTATATCTCGCAATTCTGACTTTATTTCTCAGAATTGCGTGATAAAGTCGCAATTGCGAGTTATAAAGTCAGGATTGCGTGTTATAAAGTCAGAATTGCGTGATATAAAGTCGCAATTCTGAGAAAAAAAGACAGAAGTGCGACTTTTTATCTCACAATTCTGACTTCTTTTCTCACAATTGCGAGTTTACATCTCACAATTCTGACTTTATAACACATAATTGCGAGTTTATATGTCGAAATTCTGACATCTTTTCTCAGAATTGTGAGATATAAACTCGCAATTGCGACTTATCAGGCCAATTCTAAGGGGGAAAAAAGAATAGTTTAAATCTCACAATTCTGACTTTATAACACGCAATTGCGACTTTATATCTCGCAATTCTGACTTTTTAAGTCACAATTCTGACTTTATATCACGCAATTCTGACTTTATATCTCGTAATTGCAACTTTATATCACGCAATTCTGACTTTATATCTCGCAATTCTGAGAAATAATGTCAGAATTGTGAGAAGTAAACTCGCAATTGTGAGAAAAAAAGTCAGAATTGTGAGATAAAAAGTCGCAATTACCTTTTATATTTTTCATTCTATGGCGGAAACAAGCTTCCATAAAAAACAGCATCAACTTTCCACAAAAACACTTTAAACAGCACAACTGTTTAACATACAGTAAGATAAGAAGATACGTTTTGAATCAGCATATTAGAATGGTTTCAAAATGATCATGTAACACTAAGACAGGAATAACTTAAATTATTAAAGTAGATGAAAACATAATAAGGTTCATTTAAAAATGTAATATTTTTACAGCATTACTGTATTTTTGATCAAATAAATGCACCCTTGGTGAGCTTAAAAACATGACAAAAAAAATCATAATATTTCAAACTTTCCAACGGTTGTGTGCACGGTATGATTTTAAAGGAGTAGTTCACTTTTCAGAAAGATTTTGCTGATAATTTACTAACCCCAATGTCATCCAAGATGTCCATGTCTTTCTTTGTTCAGTCGTAAAGAAATTAAGGTTTTTGATGAAAACATTCCAGGATTTTTCTCCACATAATGGACTTCAGAGGGAACCAAAGAGTTCAAGGTCTGAATGAGCGTTTCAGTGCAAACTACAAACTGTTCAAAGGGCTTTAAACGATTCCATACGATGAGCGATCGTTTCGCTTGATAAGACCCTCATGAGGCCATGATAACTGTAGGCGCGTTTCCATTACAGATTTGCGCAAAACTTTTGCGATATTTTCCAAATTTCGATAAAAAACTATTGCGAAATGACGGTGTTTCCATTAACCGATATTATGTGACTAAAACGCCTTTTTAAATCTCGCGATAAGTAGGCTACTTCCTAAAATCAACGGACTTTGGTAGGTTTAGAACTTATTTCACAGCCATGCACCGCACTAGACATTATTATTATTATTAATGGAAGGAGACGTGGTGTGTTATCCAAGCATTAATAGCAGGGAAACATACAGAGTTCCTGGTGTTTCTCCCTTATTTCTGCTTCGATGTCTTGATGGCATTTCTTTGAGGTTTAGAGAGGTTATTCCTGTGATTATTGTTTCTTTTTTTTAAATGAATTTAATAAAGAACTCTATCTCGTATTATGTCCAAACGGTCGTTGCAAAACGAAAATATGGACGGTTGTATTTTTAAAACGCAAAGTTGAACACCATCATTTTAGTTTGACCACACGCTACATCTCAACGAAATTTCAGATATTTGTTTATGACTTTTTGCCCCCTTTAAAACATTTAAAATATTCACAAATTAATATGGGAAAAAAATGTAGATTTTACTGGATTTCTAAGGCCAAATTAGAACATGGATATTTATGATATTTTTCCCGCAGTGCTGTAGGCTATAAGCTAGGTGAGTCATTATAAATGCGTCTGAAAAAATAACGAGCTAAAAACATAATCTCCGGATGCACCTTTAGAGAGAACTGCACCTTTCATACGGATTACATCATCAGAAGGTGTTAGTTTACGATTCGAAATTTGTTCTTTTTAAAGTGAACATTTAAAGCTTTATTCTGTAAGGCTAATGTTTCAGTTCTCGCGCTCCAGTTCACGAAGATCATAAAGCGCGCCTGATTGTTTTATGTTATTTTTCAAAAGAACAACGTTTTCTTGTTATTGTGACATTACGCAAATAAAAGTAGTTGCGAATAATGTATTATTATTTTCTGTATAACCAGAAATGATGAGTATTTTAAGTTGATTCCACTGTTGATGGGAAAATGAAAGTGTTCACGGCGCGCCCGCGTCTGTCTGCCATCCAATGCTCCAAACTCCGCACACACTCTTGGATATTGGTCAAAATTGAGTGTTTATTTGTGATAATCTTAGCCCTATTATTGTCCAACCTGTAGTATGAATGAGATGTGACGAATTGCTTTGTTGCTTTTTTGGATAAAAGCGTCTTCTAGGCTACATATGTAGCCTAATAAATGTTATAATAGGCTAATGATGATAATTATTATTATTATTTGCGGACACGGACCTAAAACACACTCCGTCTTCTAAGTCAGGTGACTGTAAATGCGCAAAATCCATTTCCATTGCAGTTTTGCGAAAAAAAATCCTTTTTCGAATTGCCTGAAAAACCTCCTCATGAGAGCGTAAAAACTTTTTTTGCGATAAACGGGAGTTTTTGCGAAATTGACGTGTTTCCATTGAGCGTATTTTCATTTCGCAATTTCAATTTGCGCAAATTGAAGGGTAATGGAAACGCGGCTTGTGTCATGAATATTTTTCGTGACCTCGACTACAGCGGTACTATTTGAATTAGTCATTAAAAAGTCTTCATGACAGCCAATGTCAAAACCAACACCATATAGTTTAATGTAATGTTAACCTATAAAGCTAGGTGGTTTCTTAAGTTTGATAATTAATCTGCTATGTCATGTTTATGATAGGTTATGTTGTCTTAGTAATGTCAAGGTGTCATAACAAAGACTTCTCAAACAATGTCACATTTGCATTAAAAATGTCGTAACTGAGTGAATGACACTTAATGACAGTTGTCACAAACATGCATAAAACTTCCTTCATATTCAGAACATATGCCATGGGGATCGCCATCTAGCGACGCTTAAGGGGGCCCTAAAAAGGCTAATATTGACGTATGGTCAAAAGACGCCCCAAAACGTCAGTTATATGACTTTTTGGGATGAGACTGTGTTACATTATGAAGGTGTAATGTTAGTCTTGTGTCCAAAAACAACATAAGATGCAAAGGTGATGACTCAGCTGAACGCTCTAGTAACTCATGCCTCGACGCGACCTTCAGACAAGGAGAGAAGCCGCCAATAAAAACATATGGTCTAGCAAATATACCAGAAATGATTATCAAATGAAGATTTTGGTCAAAATTATCGGCGTGATATAATATTACTACCAAATGATGGTACTTTAATTTTCTGACACCCCTACTTATGATGATGATTATTCTGACCAGAGCTATAAACTCCCGGATAGCATTCAGTCACATTGCACAAAACGCTTTTGAGGTCCTTTCCTGTTGCAGAAGAAAAAGCCCCAAAATATAACTTAAAAAATAAAATATATTGTCTACAGTGTTCCAGAACTGAAAATTCAGATGCGTCTCACCGAATCACACACACAAAAAAAATCAAAAACAACAGAAAAACATTATTTTTAGACTGGAATGCTTAAATTGATAAGCCAACCAAAATTGCCATCAAAACAAGTAGAAATGAACACCACTGTGCAGTGTTCTCTACTGACAGCATGAGGAACTGACTCAAACACATACTCTTCAGATCTGTTATTTTACTAAATGTGCTTGTCAGGAGGACCATAGTTCTGCTGGTGGTCACAAAACTCAAGAAGAATTGTTATAAAATATGCCAGATGAGAAAACATGCCAAATGGCAAACCTTTTTGCATAATTACAGGTGCCGAATAACAGAAGAATATTTAAAATAAACTGCTCATCATCTTCCAATTCAATATCATAAGACCACTAAATTATTACACAACATTTCATATCAAAACAGTATGGTGTTACTGTAAATCCTTATGGTCTGTTTAACTCATTTTACTCAAAAACTCCACAAAGACAAACAGCACAGGCAAATGATTGGAACAACTATGTATTAACCATAATGACAAGCATAGAACTCCACTTCACCAGTTTTGTTTCTCTGACACTTTCCTGTCATCTAAATCCTAAAAATAGCCATAATCACAATGACCCCATGGCTGGTGCAGCCCACTGTTCCCACACGAGGACGAGGACTTCCACTCTGCCCTCTGCTGTTTCAGAGTAGACTTAACCACACTCACTTCCAGCTGTGGTTTGGCACTGATCTCGAGATGGTTTTTTAAAGGAATAAATCTAAAACGCACAACATACACAGACAAAGGCCATTCTTCTAACCAGTTATCTTGTTCTTTTAAAGGTTCAGCTAAATTTTTATTTCCCATACTTTTTTGCAACCAAACTATTTTTAAGGTAAAGAAGGCACACGTCTTGCATAAAATGTGCAAGGTCTGAGTTTCACTATAGTAATGCACAAACTTGGTTAAGTTTTACAAAATAATGCATAACACACACACACACACACAAAAAACATGTATCCTTCAAGAATAGTTTTTGATACAGCGCAACATCCTTAATCCTTAGTAGTTAACACTACTTAACCAGATAGGTTAGCATTAACTAACCGTAAAAAAAAAATAATAATAAAAAATAAATCATGATTAGTAATCACAACATTTTTTTCTTTTGTCAAATCAACTTAAATAATTTATGTAGTTCAGATAACATAATATTTTGAGTTTCTGATGATTAAATCAATCGCCTTCATTGTATTAACTCAATTTTTCCATTTCAATGAACTTAAAATCAAGGCAACCAGGTTACTTATTTTTTTAAGTTAAACCAACACTATTTTTTACAGTGTAATGAACTGCACTTATAGAGCATTTAATATATACACTGTAAAAAATATATATTTTCAAGATTTGTTATCACAACATTTTTTTTGTCAAATCAACTTAAATAATTTATTTAGTTGAGATAACTTATTATTTTGAGTTTCTGGTGATTAAATCAATCTCCATTGTATTAACTCAATTTTTCCATTTCAATGAACTTAAAATTAAGGCAACCAGGTTACTTCATTTTGTAAGTTAAACCAACACTATTTTTTACAGTGTAATGAACTGCACTTATACAGCATTTATTATATACACCGTAAAAAAAAATATTTTCAAGATTTGTTATCACAACATTTTTTCTTTTGTCAAATCAACTTAAATAATTTATTTAGTTGAGATAACTTATTATTTTGAGTTTCTGGTGATTAAATCAATCTCCTTCATCGTATTAACTCACTTTCTCCAGTTCAATCAACTTAAAATTTTAAGGAAACCAGGTTACTTTACTTTTTTAAGTTAAACCAACAATATTTTTTTAAAGTGTACTTATACTTTGTTAATTTCAACATTGACTTTATTCAAATTTTGTTAACATAATGTGAACTAACATGACCAAACAGCTGTATTTGTATTCACTAACATTAACAAATACAGTAAAAAATGTATTGCACATGGTTAGTCCATGTTAGATAATATATTAATTAATGAACCTTATTGTAAAGCGTTACCATTTTGCCTGAATGGATCAAAAGAAAGCATGACCACAGATTTTAAAAAAAAATGATGGGAACTACTACCGAATTATGCCGAATTGCCATAAACTCACAAGGGACACCATACCCTTCATTAAAACTGACATCACACGAGGAGGGAGGGAGATTTTGGGTGCTGCTGGAGAAGCAAATTTGGTATAAATAGAAGAATCCACTTCTGTGAACAGGAGTACCACGGACTTACAGGAGTTGGAAACGTACAAATCTACAGATTGGTCGGGACAGCAGCCTGACCCCCTCTGACTTCTGGAGCTCCGGCCTACTGGTGGGTACACGCACTTGCCTCTACGGCTTTCTGCGGCAGCGTAATGCTGGTTTGGGAGTGTGTGGTATTGCTGGAACGGGTTTGAGGAGAAGATCTTTTAGATGTGTGTCAGTGTGCTCCTGGGACACATTTATTCTGAGTGATTACACATGTACTTTGTGTAGTCATTTGTTATTTATGTTCATTTAATACAGCATGTTTAGATGTATTAACGTGCTTCTTTATAATGCCCATTTTTAAATGCTATGAGAAGTCGTTTCTGTGTCACTCATTTATCATTGCTCTCGTTTCCCAATTTCTTTACAGGCTTAGCTTCAGAAAATGGACCTCCGGGTAACAAGCATTGTCCTTCTCCTTGTGGTACTGGCTGAGGCGACCCCTGACAGATACTATCATGTGAAGAAACAGTCTTATCCTACAAAATCTCACAGTGAGTTTACCTTTGGTCCATATATACTTAATGTATTTCATAATTGTAATGTGGAAGGAGTCAGAATATGTATAATGGCAGTACACTAAGGGAGCTTATAGGGTGCCTAATATATGTACATAGATGAATATCTCATTGGATGAGCCTCTTTGCAACAAACTAAATGAGATTCAGTCACTCAGGTCATTTAAGCGTACACAAAACGTTTTCAGTCAACATATATCAAACAACTCTTTAGATATCTAGCCACTCTTTAATTGCTTTAAGATGCATATATTGCCCAGAATACAATAACTTTATTTGGTATGGGCAATATATGATTCTTAAAGCAATTAAAGAGGGTAAGGACTACAAATACTGTTAGTTAATTACTTTTCAGCTGGTATACACCACAGATAATATAATCCACTACTTTAGTAAAATCACCAAAGAAGATGTAACCACTTTATACAACAGGCATACCCAAAACAACCCACACTATGATGTTAAATTATAACATTAGTTTCTGGACAAGGATAGTTTATTTTTTTCTTTTTCTATTCCCTGCATTTCCTTGATTATCAAACCGGTACAGCCCCTATTACTACACAGAATTAATTAAACAGCATATTTGATGATAAAAATTAAAAAAAAAAAAAAAAACTTTATCATGATAATCACCACATAGCATCAATTAAAAAGTTAAAGTTGTCTCTTGTCAATCATTCTTAAACCAAAGTGGGCTGCAAATTACAAACATTATACCACACACACACATTTTCTTTACTATATTAGTGAGGATATATCCATTGTTTTTATATCAGTTGAATGTTTTATATTGACTAACTTGATCCCTACATTTTTGACAAAACACTAGATTTAAACCAAAATAATAATTTGGCCAATTTATAAGCCACTTTAACTTTTGAGACCAAGCTATTCAGACTATTCAGTGTTTAACAGGTTTCAGTATTTTACTGAGGAGTGAGGCCATTTTAAACTTCACAAGAATAGTCAAACCAATACACACACACACACTCCATGAGAACAATCCATTTTAAATAAACTCACTTATTATTCTAATTAAAATATATTTATTTGGGGCCTACAGACGTGGCTAAATCACCAGTGAGATATGAAATCAAATGAAATAGTAGCTTGTCAAATCAGATTTAAATCAGTGCCATGCTACTGAGCCAAATGTTTATGTTAAGTTATGTCGTACAAGCAATTTTAGAATTGTTATACTTTTTAAATGTTGTAAAGTTGTGTGTGAATTCTTATATTTTTGTCTTATTTGTAGCTGTTGCTGGTGAACCTGGTATTCCAGGTGCCCCAGGTGAACCTGGCCCCCCCGGCCCAGCTGGCCCACCAGGAATGCCTGGAAAGAGTGGTGTTGGACACACTGGTCCGGTTGGTCCACCTGGACCACCAGGTCCAGCAGGATACTCCTCACCTGGAAAACCTGGAAGTCCAGGTTCACCTGGAAAACCAGGTTCACCTGGATATCCAGGCGAGAAGGGACAACCAGGGCCTGCAGGACCTCAAGGTGCAAGAGGAGCACCAGGATCACCTGGAAACCCTGGACCTGCTGGCCTATCTTCTACTGGAAAGCCTGGACCACACGGTCTTCCAGGACCAATGGGCCCACGTGGAGAAACTGGCCTAAAGGGTCATCCTGGAATTCCTGGACTGCCAGGCCAGAAAGGAGAACCTGGCCACGGTATTCCAGGGGGACCTGGTAGCCCAGGTCCAATGGGTCCTCAGGGTCCTTCTGGTCAGCCCGGTCAGCCTGGAATTGGAAAACCAGGTCCAAGTGGATTCCCTGGAGAGCCTGGAAAGTCAGGAATGCCAGGTAGGGATGGGTCACCAGGTCCTATGGGCATTCCAGGCCCAAAGGGTCATACAGGGGCACCTGGAATAGGAGCACCGGGAAAACCAGGACAGAACGGCGCTCCAGGAATGCCTGGGCCAATGGGACAAAAAGGTCCTCAAGGACCATCAGGACAGCCAGGGGCTCCAGGTATGCCAGGTGTTGGCAAACCTGGATCACCTGGACTGCCAGGAGATCGTGGAGTGCCAGGAACCTCAGGTACAACAGGCCAAAAGGGAGAACCAGGGCCAATGGGTCACACAGGTCATCCAGGTGCTATTGGCCCAAATGGCCCAGCTGGTCCTCAAGGTTCCAGGGGATTCCAAGGAGAAGCAGGTCCACAGGGAGCTAAAGGTGACATTGGTATGGTCGGAGCACCAGGCCAAAGAGGTGCAAAGGGTGAGCAAGGGGCACAGGGCTTCTCGGGAAAACCTGGTATTCCAGGTGCAGCAGGTCCTCCAGGCCCAATGGGCCATATGGGACATCAAGGTTCCAAGGGCGAGCCAGGATTTACCGGTGCTCCAGGTATCCCCGGTAGCAAGGGGCCACCAGGCGATAAGGGACATCCAGGACTTCAAGGGCAACCAGGTGGAAGGGGTGAAAATGGTATCCCTGGAGCAAGAGGACCAACAGGTCCAGTAGGACCTGCTGGTCCACCAGGGCTTAAGGGTCACCCAGGACTCCCAGGCCCCCCTGGCCCTGCAGGGCTCACATCCAAGGGAGTTTCTGGACCTCAGGGTCCTCCTGGTGTCCCTGGTGCCAGAGGTCATGATGGTCACCCAGGTAAACCAGGACCTCCTGGGGCACCTGGCCCCCCAGGCGAGATTGTTTACCACCACGAGAAAAGCATGCCAATTAAATCCCACGAGATGGTAATGCCCGTTAGTCACGAGGTGATGAAGGCACCCATGTCAGCATTCACAGCTCTTCTTACCACAGCTTATCCTAATGCTGGAACACCAATTGCATTCAACCAAATTGTATACAATGGAGAGAACCACTATGATCCTAACACTGGCATATTCACCTGTCAGGTTCCAGGACTTTACTACTTTTCTTTCCATATGCATGTCAATGGAGCAAACGCATTGGTAGCACTTTACAAGAACAGTGAGCCAGTCATGTTCTCTTACGACGAGTACAACAAAGGTTTCCTTGACCAGATGTCTGGCAGTGCTGTCCTCATGCTGCATTCCCATGACACAGTGTACATCCAGGTTCCCGATGACCAATCCAATGGCATTTATGCTGATGAAAATGTTCACTGTTCTTTCTCTGGCTTCTTGATTGCCACAACGTGATGAACACACTCAAGAAAACCTCAGTCTTTCTAATTCAAAAATTGTCTGCATTTATACTCATTTTCATGTTTCCCTGAGATAAAGTCATGCAGAGTAGAAAATGAAGACTGATTTAGAAATATTGTCTGTAGCTTGTTGATCTAAAGAAGACCATGTATGAAAATATTTTGATGACGTCAATTATTATGGAACACCAATAAAAATTATCCAAGAAATTAGAAAACAGACCTATTGCATTTGCCCAGAACCTGAACTGATGGTCATGTATTGAATTTGGCTATGTGTATGACTTTTTCCTGAGCCCACATTTTAGCATAAGTTTCCTGTGTTGAGTATGCTTTGAAGACACATGCTCTTTAAGAAAAATTAAGTGAGCCAGGTTTTGAATTAAATGGATTTCAAAGTGAATAATTATGAGTCGTTGTTTTTTTTGCCCTTTTAACTCTGTAATGTCACAAGGTGTGCATCATTATAATCAACACAAATAAAGTTTCAGTGCCAGTGTTGCTGTTTGTGTTTGACTGCAGCAAGGTTAAAGTTTTCCCAAAGAAAGTGCTTACATTGACCTTATATTTATACAAGATAGGCAACAATATCTTAGGCTAACTTAAAATTTTTACTCTGATAACAAATGAAACCCATTATAATCAGTGATGCTGTCTACACTGGATGAGGCACAGACCGACATGACAAATTCCCAACTGTAAACTGATACCCTGTTTTATTTCTGATAAACTTCAAGGGTTTGCGCTACTACTAACACAAGTGGATATGCAACGGTCCTTTATAGACATACTATATAACAATTAAATTACATTTTACAATGCTGATTACAAATAGTAAGACGGTATAAGAAGGTTTTTCTACATACCCCGAAATGCAGATGTGTTGTAATTATGGTCAATTGCAGCAATAATGTCTTTCCACAAGTCAGATGTGATTTCAACTCCTTGCTAGGGTAAAAAAAAAAAATCAATTAATTAATTATAAATGAAAACATTAACAACATAGATTTTTGTTATACAATTTAGCATTCAAAATGCAGCTAAATTAACAAATGCAGCTTCGAATTTGAAATAGAAATATAGCATTTTTGAAAAGTACTGAATTAAATTAGTTTTACCTTATGCAACATATCCACCACTCTTGCACAAAGAAGGGCACCAGGGAGGTCAAAATAGTTGTCATAAAAATAGTATTTTGCTGCAACAAATGAGTGAACTATATCACATATTTAGGTAAAGACAGTTTTTTGAAAATATGATAGAACACTGAAAAACTGCAATTGATAATAAATAATAATGATACAGTATATTACAAGCAAACTATTGTTATATTATCATCAGAAATGATCAAATTAACTAGCTGAAAAAAAGCTGCCTTACCAGATCGTGTGTACGAGGTATTAAGGCTATTAAAATGCTTCCATTCTCTTTTTGGACCATAATGCTTTATGATCTCATCAGTGCTCAGGTTTTTAGTGCCATGAGTTGCCCTACAAAAAAAAGAGTGTTAAAAATAGATTAACAGCTTAATCTAAAGGGTTAGCATTTAGATACTTGAATACACACGCCATATTAAAATTGACTCACCGCAAGACAGTGCCATCCTCTGCCAGCTTGACCAGGTTCCCCTCCTCAAGGTCCACCACAAGACCTTTAAAACTGGTCACATGACAACAGGAAACTATATTTGTGTACTAGAGAGGCAAACAAGCTCATACAAGGGTAACAACTTATTTGTTTGGACACAAACAGCTTACATAAACGACAAGATTATGGATATATTAATAACCATTTCATGTAATTTACAAGAATACCTGCTTGAAACAAGAATCAGTTTGTTCGTATTTTAATTTTGAACATAAGCCATGTTCATTACATTTCCACACAGTTTGTGCTGACCATATGAAAAATGGGCAAACAAGGTCATTATATCAAATTGTCATGATTCAGATCATTTTTTAGATACTCTGACTTTCAGAATAAGAAATCACTAGGGGTGAAAAAGGTGAGACTATTATCCATGAGGAAATACTTTACTGGGAAGTCCTGCTTTTGGTTTGTTTACATGTCTTTGGTCTCAACTGAGACTAAAACAAAGGTTTTTTGATTAGTCACTCACTCTTGAACATCTGGCGCGAGTGATTTCACTGTTAATTCAATGTAAAGATGCGTTTACGCGCATCTAGAGATTCCGCGGCACGAATGAGGCGAATTGACTAACATAGATAATGCATCTGTCTTTTCTTTCATTTTTAATATTATTACTTTAACTTAACAGCAGCAGTAACTGTTTCTATGATGGTTTAGCTTTGCAATCAATCCGTGGTTCAGGATAGGCTAATATAAATTAGCCTTTCTCTATTAATGTATTGATTTAATTCTTGTATGTTTTTCGTTGTGCATGATCACAGTTCATAGATGTGTGGGAAGCTATTACAGTAAAAATATTGTGTTAGGATACCTCATGAGTTAATACGATTTTTTTTTTTTTTTGATGAGAAGTTCTTGTTCTCATGTTTCTGTATAAATTTCCGTGCGAATTTGTGAAAACGGTGACCACATCATCCGCATGCGTATTAAAGGGATACTCCACTTTTTTTGGAAAAAGGCTCATTTTACAACTCCCCCAGAGTTAAACAGTTGAGTTTTACCGTTTTCGAATTTAGATTAAGCCGATTTTCCGATATTTAGAAGAATATCAGTAACCAGACAGTTTCTGGTCTCATTGACTTCCATAGTAGGAAAAAAATATATACTATGGTAGTCAATGAGACCAGAAACTGTCTGGTTACTGATATTCTTCTAAATATCAGAAAATTGGCTGAATGGATTAGAAAACGGTAAAACTCGACTGTTTAACTCTGGGGGAATGGTGAAATGAGTCTATTTCCAAAAAAAAGTGGAGTATCCCTTTAAGTGTTCAGTCTATAGGCGCGTAGTGATTCTATACAAAGTGACATCACCAACTACTGGCCTGGCATGAATAATAGGGCTGGTTAATCTGTCTGATTTCCCGATTCGATTCCGATTATTGAAGTCCCGATTCGATTACAGTCGATTTTCGATTATTAACGATTCTCGATTGGCGATTATTGATTTTCCATTTCACAACAGTAAACAAAAATACACTAGATCAACATATGATTATATTAGCAGCAGCAACATTTTGGTATTAATTGCACTTTTTATTTGTTTGATATTCAATGAAATGAAGACATGCAAACATGCTTGTTGTCTACTACTTAGGCAAACCATTATCTTTAAATAATTTTTTAAGCAATTGTGTTGCATTATAAAGACATTAAAATGCATTTTGTGATTTCCTTCAATTGAAAATCTTTGAAGCAATTTTGGGGGGGCTTGAAGGGCACGCAATTCAGAGAATCATCCAGAAATTCAAAAGAACAGCTTTTATCTGAAATAGAAAGCTTTTGTAACATTAAACAATACCGTTCAAAAGTTTGGAGTCGGTAAGAATTTTTATTTAATTTTTGGAAGAAAGAAAAAAGAAATCTATACTTTTATTCATCAAGGATAAATTAAATTAAGTTTATCAAAAGTTACAGTGAAGACATTTATAATGTTACAAATCAATTATCTGAATATTTTGTGTGTGTGTGTGACTATAAATACTTTCTTTTAAATGTACAAAGTAATGACCCATAAAGAATTAACGTACAATATATTTTATTAACATTCCGAAGAACCAACAGGAAAATAAACGTGTCCCTGAACTAGGAGCATAACTTTAACTTACTTGTAGTAAATTAATATTATGACGACTGGTACAGTCGAGTGTTTTTCCTCCTCTGGCTGGAAACGCGTCATATGGCTTCTCATATTTGTCGTGTTTCCATCGTTGGTTTTATTCTACAAAGCTTACAACTAGCGTGGCTCTTGCCCAGTTCCTTTCCCCCTTCAACTTCAGAAGCCAAAATATTTCCACACGTCAGCTTTTAACCTAACAAGGAGGGTGTTTGGATCTCGCGCGCCATCGCGTCTCTGTTATGTGCACGCCTCAGACGGTCCGGTCACTGCACTTCCGTCTTTCGCGTTCCGTCAATATTACGTTATTATAAATATATATCGAAAAAAATTTTTTTTTTTTTTTGGAAAATCGATTTTTGGATATTTGTGAATCGATTCAGGATCGTCCACGTCCGCATCGCGATGCATCGAAGAATCGATTTTTTTCCCCACCCCTAATGAATAACACAGCATTTCTAGTCGTTTCCACAGATCCACATGAACGGGGCTTGTTTTTGCGCAATACGTAAGAGATAATGCACATTCAGCAGGTTGTTATCTCAGAATAAACCCCGCCAGGGTGATCATGTCTTTCATCAGCCTGAAGGAGTTTATTCTGATATAACAATCAACTGGATGTACATTATCCCGCTTGTTACACGGCTACTTGACACATAAGTAAATAATTAGACACGAAATATAAATCCGAGTCAAAATATTTTATTAGCTTATTAAATGCAAAGCTTCAGTGGAGAGAGCAGTTTCAGTGCGGCAAGTCCGGACATTTAAGGACATACCACTATTACATGGTATTTCACCACAGAAATAATCATGCTGATAACTATTGATTTGAGATTAAACCGTTTTAAAATCATACCTGTTTTTTATCTTATAAGATTTATATGAATAAATAATCCAACAGTGTACAAAACAATAGCTACAAAACTGTGTTTGTGAACAAGTCCACCATACCAGATGACATAGTTAGTTTTATTGAGTTTTAATACAGTACAGTACTTACAGTGTACTTACCTAGCGTACTGGCTAATATAAGGTAAGTACATGGAACAGGGGTAGGTTCAGGGTTAGTACTAGTTACTATCCTGTAATTGTAGTTACTAAAATAAGTACATAGTATTTACATGGGTAACTGGACTGTAAAAAAGAAAGCGTTACCTATATTTTATTAGGTCACCAAACGCAAAACTTCCAAAAAGGAAAAAAAAACGTCCCAAAGAAGCTAATGAGCTCATGATCTGAATCATGTGTGTGTGAGAGAGAGAATATACTGTATGTGAGTGTCAGTGCCATAGTAAATGTGTAATTGTTAAGTCTGGGTATTGAAACCATGGTTTCATGCAGGTATTCCTGACTGACTTTCTGTGTGTGTATCGCTGAAACAACTCACCAGAAATCCCAATCGGCAGGTGTCATATTAAGTAGCTCTTTATCATATCCCTTGTGCTCCACAAGATACCCTGCAAAACTCTCATAGATCAGCTGCACACAGACAGAAGGAGAAATATATAAGTGTACAGTGACATGAAGATGTCAGGCCTAACCATTACTGAAGCATCATCTCGAGCTGTTAGGTAAACTACACGTCAGATGCGATAAATGAACGTCCTCCTAGAATGACAGATGAAGTATGCACTCCTCTCTCATTCTCAGTGTGTTTTATCGAGGCCTGCGGATAAATCGATGTTTTAGACTGTTCCAGTCATGTAAGGCAAAACAAACACACAGCCTATTTCCGATTCTGCTTTATTATAACCATGTGTCAGCCATATTCTGCGTGTAAGCTCGGTTGTGTGATGATATGCATGATGATGCCAGCGGCACGACTCACCCTGGAGGTCTCCTTCAGATAGTATCGGCAGAGCGTGTGGTCCAAATCAAAGCCGATCACATCACAGTCCGACAGCGAGAAGTATTCGCTCATTGTACAACGGCTATGTGAACTGTACGATTACAGAATCGCGATGACTTTCCAGCTGTCGATGGAGCTCGCTCGGTGGCGGCAGTCTGCAATGTATTTGTGTGTTCTGCAACACGTGGGACAGCGGCGACAACAGTGTCACAAAAGACAAGCCGCGTTTAGAAACGGCTCACGGAACGCGTAGTCACCCGCGAGACGCGTACCGGCATTTATCGCGGAAACACTCCGGTGCCGGTTACAACATTGCATATGAACAACGGGTTGTGTATTTTGCTTGCTTACACAAGACACGAACGTATGAATATCTGAATATTCGCGCATTTCCGGGTGTTGTTACCGTAATAACGTGAACAAAATGGAACGTCACTTCTATGAACATTTGTCATGGATGAAGATGTACATTGTAAAATTAAAAAAAAAAAAACATTATTCTTTGGAATAAAATGTTGTGGGTTTTCCTCTCGTTGATTAGCAAAGCAAAGTGCTTTCCAGGTAAACCCTTTACCTTATAAGGACAAAATGTCCCCAAAAAGATTGGCACTATCCGAAACCCTTGGGGATATTTTTTGGTCCCCATGAGAAAACAAGCTTATAAATCATACTAAATGATTTTTGAAAATGTAGAAAGTTTTATGTGATGATGGGTAGGGTTAGTGTAAGGGGATAGAACACAGTTTGAACAGTATAATCACATCAAGTCACCTTTATTTATATGTCATGATAGCCTATAGGTTATGCATGGGTTTGTGTAGCTACTAAGCATTGTAAGGTATTAAGATTGCATTAAAACATACATATAAAACATACGGCTGTGATCAACAGTGATGTCAAGCCTAATAAAATGTAGGGTCATTAAAAACAAAGATCACCCTCAACCAATAGACCATTTCAAAAGATGTAAACAACACTGGCCCAGTCAGAAGCACTTCCTGTTTCAGTTTTTTAACACTACATAAAAGCTGGGATAAAATACAACCAACAGAACATTTAAAACTGAATCAAAAAGTTAAACAAACATCTTTAAGAAGTTTTCTTTATATGTGAAATAAAGAAAACAGTTACAAACTGAAACAGGAAGTGCTTCTGGACCAGTGCTGTTTACATCTTTTGAAATGGTGATCTACTACATATGCAAAGACTGTAGCACATCTGTTTGAGCTCGACTTTATAGTTGGTTAAAAGTAATTGGATGGCTCAGAGAAAGTTTTTTTTTTCTGAAAGAGCTCTTGTGCTGTTTGCAGATGCCACTTACATACATTTTAAGTGTTGTTGAAATATTTAAATTGGATTCCTTGATTATAATTTTTTGTCCATTTCAGATGTTCTGAGCTCAGTAGATCACAGCAGAAGCGGCTTCACTCCAACCTCAACACGTACTGAAAACTGCAGTGGTGTGCGTGTGTGTGTGTGTGTGTTCTGTCTGCTGTGCAGTGGACCAATGAAAATACTCAAGCATGTATCAGTAAAAGTAATCCTGTCCGTGATCCCAAAAAGGAAAATGTTTCAAATCAGTCAAAAGAAACCTTCGTTAGACTTTGGATCTACAGCCATCATATCTACAATAAGATGAAGAGGAAGAACATTCTGGAATGGGTAAAAGAGCTGAAACTTTCTGGGTCCAGTAAAGCCGTATTAATTGAAATGTAAACCAAATCAGTAGGGTCTATGCTTATTCTTTTGTGAACACACCTTTTGAGTGCAAACTAAATAACAAAGATGAGTT
Organism: Cyprinella venusta; assembly: GCA_038021265.1. Lineage (NCBI taxonomy): Eukaryota > Metazoa > Chordata > Actinopteri > Cypriniformes > Leuciscidae > Cyprinella > Cyprinella venusta. The sequence continues at coordinate 3,327,774 of CM075876.1, read as the reverse complement.
TAATACCTAATTTAAAATAGGGCTGCGTGTGCATAGGTTTGACATTTGTGAGGTCCAAAATGAGGATCTCATTTATTATGTTAAGGGCCTGTGTGTGTTTCATGGCTACGTAGATGACTATAAAACATGTCTTGTTTAAGTGCTTCAATCTGCTAATATAAGTTTGAAAACCCCTGATATAGGCAAATTCATATACAGAAGATTCACTTTTAATTTTGATGGTTTTATGTAACTAATAATTGACCCTAAATGTTCACCCAAAAGTCCCTTATGTTCAGGCTGCATTTATTTGATAAAAACAGTAATATTTGTGAAATAAATATTACAATTTAAAATAACTTTTATATTTGAACAAATTTTAGAATATAATATATTCCAGTGATGGAAAAGCAGATTTTTATTATTGGTGCACTTAAAAAAAAAATTCAAGGTGAAAGTTTTAACATGGAAAAGAATTATGATTCGTCACAGAGAGGATGTCCCTTTGGAAAACAGCTTGATGGAGAAGAACAAGTTCACTGATTTCATGAAGCCATTTTTGACCCTCACGGGACCAGAGGAAACCACATGGACATTGGTCAGCTTTATCAGATCCTTAATGACAGATGTGCTTAATATTGAAAATATTACACATTTTAAAACAGGAAACCAATTTTATAGTAAAGATAATGAAACGTGCAATCCACATATATTAGTAGGGTTGTAGGTCTGCATCACTGTCGTCTCATAAGGATGCACCTGTGCCATCAATCCTCAAACTTCTCATCTTCATAAAGATGGTTTATCTACCTGTGCTGTTGTGTGTTTCAGCAACTCACTTCAAATGGAGTTTATCTTGCCTTGTGGAACACAATTTTTTTCTGACAGCATGTTCTCGCTTATATGGTGCATTAGTGCCTGCCCACTTTTTCAGCAGTGTTGGTTCTGGTCCATTCATTTTTCCTTTTGTGTGTTTTTTTCCTTTTGTTGGTTCTGGTCCATTTATTTTTCCTTTTGGGTGTTCCAATTCTTTTCCAGTTTCTGGTCTCATTGACTTCCATAGTATATTTTTTTCCTACTATGGAAGTCAATGAGACCAGAAACTGTCTGGTTACTGATATTCTTCTAAATATCAAAAAATCGGCTGAAAACATTTGAAAACGGTACTGTCTCTTAATCAAACGATTCCTCAAGGAAATTCATTATAAAGAAACAAGCAACCACTGTATTCTGAAGGCATATTGCTAAACTCAGCGAGTATAACAATACAGTGATTTGATGTAAATAAGTTGTGTAAAGACAGTAGCTTGAAGATTGTAAACAGGCTATGTCTGTCACTTAGAGATTTTTCTATTGTATGTGCAATAAATTCAGACTCAGATCATGTAAAAATAAAGTTTATTTAAAATTGCACCAAAATATTAAACCAAAGGAGTTGTGTAAAACTGGAATAATGAGTAAATTTAAGACATGGTTGAAAGACTGATAGAAAAGCTAACAAGACTGACTTTGTTCTCACTTAATTCATTCTTCATTTTTACAAAGGCAATTTTACATAAAAGCAAGAGAGTTAAAATAATTTATTTTTTACATTATGACTGTCTGCGATCTCCTGGAGGGTTATAGAATGGAACACCACATCTTCTAATGGTAATTTCCCATTGAGGTAAGTTGTACCATGTGCAAATTGAAACATTTTGTGTAGGGTTGTATGTCTTCCATTTGAATTTGTTATTCATAGAACACACACACACACACACACACACACACACACATATATATATATATATACACTCACCGGCCACTTTATTAGGTACCCCATGCTAGTAACGGGTTGGACCCCCTTTTGCCTTCAGAACTGCCTCAATTCTTCGTGGCATAGATTCAACAAGGTGCTGGAAGCATTCCTCAGGGAGTTTGGTCCATACTGACATGATGTCATCACACAGTTGCCGCAGATTTGTCGGCTGCACATCCATGATGCGAATCTCCCGTTCCACCACATCCAACAAGATGCTCTATTAGATTGAGATCTGGTGACTGTGGAGGCCATTTGAGTACAGCGAACTCATTGTCATGTTCAAGAAACCAGTCTGAGATGATTCCAGCTTTATGACATGGCGCATTATCCTGCTGAAAGTAGCCATCAGAAGTTGGGTACATTGTGGTCATAAAGGGATGGACATGGTCAGCAACAATACTCAGGTAGGCTGTGGCGTTGCAACGATGCTCAATTGGTACCAAGGGGCCCAAAGAGTGCCAAGAAAATATTCCCCACACCATGACACCACCACCACCAGCCTGAACCGTTGATACAAGGCAGGATGGATCCATGCTTTCATGTTGTAGACGCCAAATTCTGACCCTACCATCCGAATGTCGCAGCAGAAATCGAGACTCATCAGACCAGGCAACGTTTTTCCAATCTTCTATTGTACAACTTCGATGAGCTTGTGCAAATTGTAGCCTCAGTTTCCTGTTCTTAGCTGAAAGGAGTGGCACCCGGTGTGGTCTTCTGCTGCTGTAGCCCATCTGCCTCAAAGTTCGACGTACTGTGCGTTCAGAGATGCTCTTCTGCCCACCTTGGTTGTAACGGGTGGTTATTTGAGTCACTGTTGCCCTTCTATCAGCTCGAACCAGTCTGGCCATTCTCCTCTGACCTCTGGCATCAACAAGGCATTTCCGCCCACAGAACTGCCGCTCACTGGATGTTTTTTCTTTTTTGGACCATTCTCTGTAAACCCTAGAGATGGTTGTGCGTGAAAATCCCAGTAGATTAGCAGTTTCTGAAATACTCAGACCAGCCCTTCTGGCACCAACAATCATGCCACGTTCAAAGTCACTCAAATCACCTTTCTTCCCCATACTGATGCTCGGTTTGAACTGCAGGAGATTGTCTTGACCATGTCTACATGCCTAAATGCACTGAGTTGCCGCCATGTGATTGGCTGCTTAGAAATTAAGTGTTAACGAGCAGTTGGACAGGTGTACCTAATAAAGTGGCCGGTGAGTGTATATATATGCCACTATCAGATAACCCAGCTTTATTTCCTCCCCAAAGTCAAATTTTGCGTATGGACCTTGTCTGCAGGTGAAGCACATGCTGATTAGCCTGGCAAGCCAGACCAACATGACATCACGACTTTTGCGTAAACATACACGCCACTTTCGAGTCAAATGGCGTGTTATCTCTACGCATTTTGAGCTATCCGCATGTATCCGCGTGTATGCGTGTATGTCTACGCCATTAACGTCCGCATCATTCCGCGTGTCTGTACACGCGCGTCAAATGTCCAGTCATAAATGCCATTAACCCCAGTGACGGTTAAGTTTAGGGATAGGGTTGAGGTAGGTCATATCTTTTTTTTCACTTGGATGGTAAGGGAACAGTCATAAATGCCATTAACCCCAGTGACGGTTAAGTTTAGGGACAGGGTTGGGGTAAGTCATATATTTATATAACGTTAAGTCAACGGCGTTCATAAACACGCTGAAAAGCGATTATGCGTCTTGATAGCACGCCAAAAATGCAAATACGAATTGGCGTGTCATATACACGCTACTTCATGAGATCAGTCTGCCAGACCTACATCAAGATGTTAGGTCTGGGAATTCACAATTGGCATACCTCAGTCCGAGGGGCGGGATAAATGGTTGTTTTTCAATATCCCTCTGCATGCAATAGGTTAGCGCTACAACCAACCAGTGCAATGACTGGCTGTGGCTGAGTGAGTCCTATGCGTTTTCCCACCAGCGGAGCTAGTTGATATATTAAACTTTTTCCGTATCTGGTCATCAAAACTTCGAACATCTTCCTACTTTAAGAATGACATATGTGACGTTCTCTTAACTCCAAGTTGTCCAGAGTCGCGGTCAAAGCCGAATCGAAAGAACGCTGTTCGCCAGCAGCATCTTGTTGTGTTAAGCCCGCCCACCAACTCTATACATAATGTGATTGGCCTGACCAGAGTTTGTTTTTTCTACCTCAAAAGCCAATGGAGAGTTGCTAGACCACACTGGCTGCAAAATCATTTTTGCTGCCGCTAGGGTGCGTCTAGATTTCTAGGCAACATCCTGATACTTTGGGCTTCAAATATTAAATGGAAGGCCTCATAGTGTAACTGGACTTGTGTGACTTACCTGGTATTACTTACCTGGCGAAACTAGTAAAGAGCCTTAATGTCTCTAGAACTGAGGCATAATAAGAATGGTTATTGTTTCCAAATTACCACGTTTCCCTGATAAAACAACACATTTATTTTCAGAAACACTTTTTTTTAATGTGGCACACAGGTGTGTAAATTGGCTGGAACTTCTTTGCCAACTGTGGCATGAACCTCAACACCATAAGAAGGAAACTTTGTAGTCATGTCAGGAACCTCTGGGAAGCTTCTTTGACATGGAGCTCTAGAACCGTAGCAGGGGCTGGAGATGAATGAACCTTCACAGTGATTCTGTGGAGCAGCACTGGTTTTGGAGCAGCAGTGTCAGGAAACTTTATTGCTGTCTTCACTGGGAATTCTCTAGCAGTCCTGACAGGATCTCTGGGGCCAAGGTAGCTGAGAAAGAGAGCTATGTGAAACCCCCTCTCTGGGACCCAGAAACTTCTAGGGCGTCGGTGCGAGGAACTTGTGGGACGGGCTGAACAGAGAGCTCTGGGTGACTCCATTGGTAAAAATATGATTGGATGGTGCAGCACCAAACTAAAACTAAATGAACTATTTACAATATACATCCCTAGGCAAGTAGCTCCGCAAGACGCTAGAACTACCGCCTCAAGCCAAGGCGCCAGACGCAACCCAGGCCTGCCAGCCCTGAAAGACGCTGAGGCTGGAGAGATGGAGGGATCATCTGTGTCAGCCCGCCAGACGCAAGCCTAAACTCTCTCAATGACCTGAAACACAATTAGAAAGCATTTTTCATAAGATATAAAAAATACATCTGTGCCATATATAAGGATTAAGTATATGGCAGTTACAGCAGGTACTGAATTGTAATGTAAAGAAGCTGATGTCCATATTCAGATAATCAAGCCAAATTAACAAAAAGCCTCAAAATAGGCCGATGCAGTATAAATATATCTTCAAAATCACTTTAGCCTGTCTTAGACTCTGTACCTTGAACCAGTCATGGGAGAGCATCCCATCCAGATGGAGTCTCCGCTTTGGGTTGCTCTTCAGGCAACCTTGAATAAAGCGGCAGCATTCTGTGCAGAAAGATTGAGAGTTGTCTAATTATTTCCTTCAACTTTAAACTTGCTCTCTCAGCTGTAAAAATGGCAACGATTCCTGCATTATCCATAAGAGAACATCTTTTTTCTTTCTAACCATCTGAGAAGTTCGGCTGGAACCAGACATCAGGGTCCATCGAAGCGACATCTCTGCTGTCTGGGAAACGGCGGCCGATCATGGCAAACAGCAGCACCCCCAGCGACCACACCGTTGCCTGCTTCCCGTAGTACTTGCCCTTCTCAAAGTACTCAGGAGGGCAATACCTTGCTGTACCTGGAGATGTGTAAGCTAGCTTTATTGACTAGCCAGTATTGACTATTCTTTGAGAGTTTTGTTAGTGTGTTGTTGTTATATCTCACTGTGTAATGTCTGATTAAGCAACATGACATCACGACTTTTGCGTAAACATACACGCCACTTTCGAGTCAAGTGGCGTGTTATCTCTACGCATTTTGAGCTATCCGCGTGTATCCGCGTGTATGTCTACGCCATTAACGTCCGCGTCATTCCGCGTGTCTGTACACGCGCGTCAAATGTCCAGTCATAAATGCCATTAACCCCAGTGACGGTTAAGTTTAGGGATAGGGTTGAGGTAAGTCATATCTTTTTTTTTCACTAGGATGGTAAGGGAACAGTCATAAATGCCATTAACCCCAGTGACGGTTAAGTTTAGGGATGGGGTTGAGGTAAGTCATATATTTATATAACGTTAAGTCAACGGCGTTCATAAACACGCTGAAAAGCGATTATGCGTCTTGATAGCACGCCAAAAATGCAAATACGAATTGGCGTGTCATACACACGCTACTTCATGAGATCAGTCTGGATTAAGACATGGCGTAACTGGTCACTAGACTTTAAATCCTAAAAATATGTTTTAAAGATAACACATACCAGTGTAGTTTTTGTAGCATGAGCTTTGCATGAGTTCCCCGCAGCCGAAATCGATCAATTTGACCTCCAGGGTCTCTGTGTTGACTAGGAGGTTCGGCATTTTGATGTCTTGATGCACAACACCCCTAGAACCGCACAGGGCAGCAGCCTCGATCACCTGCCGCATGAAGTGACGGGCCAACTTCTCGCTAGGCATGCTTCCGGAATGCAGCCAAAAGCTGTGCATGTCCATGCAGGGTGAGGGCCGCTCTAGGACCATGATCTACTCCTCGCGAAGGTCCTGCCACTCCAGCAGCTTTATAATGTGGCGACAGCGTGGGCCTTGATTGGCCATTCCTGTCAGGGCCACCTCAAGTGGAACTGGTTTGGGATGGTCAGGCTAGAAGAATTACAGTTTTTATTATTTTTAGATAAAGGATTGGTTTCTCAAATAAGGATTTAGCCCAGTCTGTTGAAATATATATGATTTACCTTCAAATGTTGTACATTGCAAAGATAAAGAGCACAGTCTACGTACAAGGCTGATGTATGGCTCGTTCTCTCTCTTCACTGTGAATTTCACAGCTACCCTGAGGCCGTCCTTGACACGGTCCCTTCATAGACTGTGCCAAATTCTCCTTTCCCCAATTCCTTGCCAATGTCTTAGAACCAGCAAATGTAATCTATTAAAACAGAATTATTTGTATTTGTTTACTGTTTGATAAAGCAGTGTCCCAGAGCGATGGATGATGAAATGTTAATCAGGAAATATATTTGTAATATTTGTACTTTTAAAAATTTGTCGCATGACTATTTAAATGAACTGCAAAAAAAAAAAAAAGCCAATAAATGGTCAGTTAAAATTATGGAGGAAAATTAAACCTAAAAGCAGAAACAGCTGCATAATTTAAAACATATGCTTTCTCTTAAAATATTCCATATATTTTGATCCAGTGTCACCTGATGATGGACTGGCCGGACTGTCCTCATGTTGAGGCTTGGTGTCCTCCACTTGCTGGTTTCCGGTGGGGGGGACTTCAGGAAAACTGGAAGGAAGTTCCTGATGATCATTATCCTCTACAGTAAAGATGATGTCCTGTAAAGAAGTCTAATCAAAAGAGAGGAATATCAACCACAAGCTTGTTTTAAATCACATCATCCATCACATCTTCACACTATATTTCATCTATTTTCAAACATTCATCACATCGTGGAATAAAGTCATTTATCTGCCTTTTCATAATGGGTGATGTGGGTTTTTTTTATATAGTGCAAATGATTAAGAGAGTTTGTGTTGTCCAGAGCTTATCATACCTCCTCGATGGGGCTTCAGTGTCCTGGTCCACCTCACACTGCTCCACCTGCTCATCGAGCTTTGGTGGACTTGGGGCGAGACGAACACAAGAAAAAAGAGGCACACCTCCGAAAGGTCCTCTTTTTCTGCCTCTTCTTTGTTTTCTCTGTCCCTCTCTTTCTCTCCTGCCCGCCTCCCTCACCGATGCCCACCGGCGTCTCGTCAGGACGAGGATGGAGCTCCGCCTTGTGGTCGGTGTGTGTCAGTGTTGCTCGGGGATTTATCATTTACCATGTAGTTCGATTTTCCATATTTATTGTATGTCATTATGTCAGTATCAGTATTTGCTTTCAACCATGCACAAATAAAAATGTCACTGAACTTTTGCTGTGTATAATTGTGACAAAGGAGCACTCAAACACACCGAACCAACACTTACTAAAAACACACACAAAAACTTATTTTGCAGGGGCACTGCACAAAACTGTACTTTATGACACAGGGAAGAAATTAGTAAAAAGTTTAAATCACTTTATGCACTTAAATCTGGTGATTTCTTTGCACTTTTGTTCATAAATATTGTTCACTAGGAGAAAAAAAAAACATTTCTAAATTTACCATACAGTAGCCTAACATTTCATCAGTTGCTAAAAAAATAAAATAATAAATAAATAAATAAATAAAAAATAAGTTGAGCATATCAAGCCTTTTCATTACAGCAGAGTTTGTTAAAAAATGACAACATGCATTTAAAAGAGCAGGAGCTGTAATAATTGTGAAGTCAATTCTATAGTGACAATTTGGTGTGATATATATATATATATATTTTTTTTTTGTTATTAATTTGTTTATGCGAAACAAACGTGTTTTAACGTAAAGGTGAAAAAATGTGTTTTCAGGTAAAATTAAGGTAAACAAAATGACTTTTTTTCCTCAAATGCAGACAATGCACTATGTGGTACAGTGGAAATATTTCGAGTGTCCCTTATTTTCTTACAAAGAACCAAGATTATTAGCCTATTATTAATTAATATTATTTTGCTTTGCTGGAGTTGGCTAAGTCAAACATGTAGGCTATCTAGATCAGGAGTTTCTAAATAACAAAGGCATGCAAACTGCAGCCAACAAATTGATTTTTAGATTTAAATTGATGTCATTGAACGACATTTGTTTTAATTTAGAAATGTTGTCTTGTTTTCATTTAGCTTGTAAACTACATTGCGTAATGGCATTTGGAGACTCTGTCCTGCGGGCGTTTTGAAGGAACCTGTCTCAGAATCCTATCTAAGCACGACTATGTGTGTTACTAACTCTAACATACAATTTCTCAAGTTTTAAGTTAAATGTAGGATAAACAATAAGTCTGTGTAAAACGATATCTTCCTAGACAGGATCGCGGAGCGGAGAAAAACCTTGGACGGCATTTGAGGAATAATGTGACCAGGAAATGCGAACAGATTTTTTTTGACCGCAGGCAATAAATCACCCTCTTCTTCCCTGTCGACAGGGCTGTGCCATCTCGTATCACCGGTCAAAGGGTTTTCTCAAGCTCACAGAATGGACGAAACGCTTTGTCTCAAGACCACTCAACATTCACTAGAACGAAACTGACCCTATGGATCGCTGAAATGGGATTTACTGCTTTCATTTAACTTGAACTATAGCCTACACATACGGGACTGACGAACAACTTCACGATGGGAGACATAAGAGAAAGGGTTTTATTGTTCTGTCGGAGCATTTCCTCGTGTTTCAGAGACCCTGCGGATGACAACTCACCTGCCACCGTGAAACCGCGCATTGAAGTGATAAAGAATGAGTTTGCGAAGGCGCCCAGCCGGGAGTTGCCGCCGACACCTGTGGAGAAACCCGGCTACGTTTACGTCGCGCTGTACGACTACACGGCGCGCACGGATGATGACCTGAGCTTTAACGCGGGGGATAAACTGGAGCCTCTCACTAAAACCGATGACTGGTGGTTGGCGAGAGGAATCACCGGGATTTCGGCCAATAAAGAGGGATACATTCCTGCTAACTATGTGGCACCCGTAGAAAGCCTCGACGCTGAACCGTAAGTTTCTGTGGAAACCCTGAAACTGTCAGTCTTAATAAAAATCTGTTATTGGATTTAATAGAAGTAGGTTCTATAAGATTTGTTTGGATACACAGGGGATCACTTGTGGTTTTCTTTGGAAGGATTTCCCTGAATGAGTTATGGTCAGAAATAGGGGTGTGTAGCTAACGATAATTGTCACGATTTGATACATCAAATACATATGATACACAATACCCCATATCGTGCTATATGTATGTATCTCACGATACTGAACTCATGATACGATATTATTGGGAAACGGAACACTCCGACTTTTTTGGACTTTAGCAACATGACATCATGACTTTTGCGTAAACATACACGCCACTTTCGAGTCAAGTGGCGTGTTATCTCTACGCATTTTGAGCTATCCGCGTGTATCCGCGTGTATGCGTGTATGTCTACGCCATTAACGTCCGCGTCATTCCGCGTGTCTGTTCACTCGCGTCAAATGTCCAGTCATAAATGCCATTAACGGTTAAGTTTAGGGATAGGGTTGAGGTAAGTCATATCTTTTTTTTTTTCCTAGGATGGTAAGGGAACAGTCATAAATGCCATTAACCCCAGTGACGGTTAAGTTTAGGGACAGGGTTGAGGTAAGCCATATATTTATATAACGTTAAGTCAACGGCATTCGGCTAAAAAGTGACTATGCGTCTTGATAGCACGGCAAAAATGGAAATACGAATTGGCGTGTCATACACACGCTACTTCATGAGATCAGTCTGACTTTAGCTTATTCACTGTATCCCCCAGAGTTAGAAGTTCATACTATTTCATCTATCTGACGCACCTACCGCTAGCCTAGCTTAGCACAAAGACTGGATGTAAATGGCTACAGCTAGCATAATCCCAAAAAGTGACAAAATAACGCAAAGATTTTCCTATTTACATGTCGTGATTTGTCACAGAGTGTTCAAATAACAAGGTCATATGAGACAGATATCTTTTAACCGTATAAATATTGGGAACTAAGATTGCGTTATTTCGTCACTTATTCGGATGAATATGCTAGCTGTATCCATTTACATCCAGTCTTTGTGCTAAGCTAGGCTAGTGGTGGGTGCGTCAAACAGAGTTACAGCATTCACAGAGATGAAAAAAAGGTATGTATGGACTTAACTCTGGGGGATACAGTGAATAAGTCCAGAAGAGTCAGAGTGTTTCTTTAACAAAAAAATGTACTGATTAAAATGCAAAAATTTGTATTACATTGTGGGTGTAAATGAATTGGCTTCACCAAAAGCACAGGACAATACAGACACCAGAATAACAATATTCATGATTCCGAAGCTGAAAGTACAGAATTATTTTAGACGAATATGCTGGCACTCCTTCGCTGACTAGATGTAAAATAAAGTAGGACACTTTTTACTGGTAACATTAGATCAGGACCCACAAATATTCCACCATTGCATTATTATACATTGTATAGTAGTTTAGACTCTAAAACTCTCACAGAAATGTTCATTTTGGGTTAACTATCCACAATATGTTGATGCATTTTTGTACTGTCATATATTTGTGACACAAAATATTTTACACCCCTAGTCAGAAATGATCTGCTGTCTTTCTCAAAACACATGACATGAGCATGACAATTATAGGCTATTTACCAGAATCAATGGCCTTCCTGAAAACCTCAAAACAGAATGAGTCATCTCTCTTTAATTCATACAGTACAAACAAGCACTGATTGAAGTTGCCTAATTGTATAACTGGTATTGTAACGCAGTGCTTCAGAAACCTGTCCTCATTGTCCTGTAGAAAGGAGGGACCACCACCACCGCAGCACATTTTGAAAGTGTCCTTCATCTGGTTCAACTCATCAGCACATTAGATCAGACTGCAAGACTTGAATTGGGTGTGTCAGATAAGGGGGACATCGAAAATGTGCAATAGTGGGGACAGGTTTGAGAAGTGCTTTTGTAATGTATAAGAGTGTATTTGTAATGCATGGACGTAATGGAAACCAACTCTGCATTCAGCAAAAGGAATAGTATGAGGATTCCTGCCGGCAGATTCTATATTTCTATTGTCTGTTTTATCTTTAAGGGAAGCTGGTTAATGTTCAATGGATAACCAGGAAGCATTGAGCCTGTTAATGATTCCTAAGCTGCTCTGTGCACTATAAGTGCCATAAACTGATTACAAAAAAAAAAATCACAATCCAATAATAAGTCAATTGAAATAAATGGTTTAAGATTTTGTATTTTATTTTTTATTATGCTAGACTTGTAATTGCGTGATTGGTCACTCTGTCTGTATTAGTAATTCTGATAATCATCAGCATTTGTTGTGTGTGACGTTATCTCTCAGTTATCTCAGGCTAGTATGCTTTGTCACTTTGGCACACTGAATAGTTTCTGACGTTTGTAAGTACTTTCCAGTTTTTCCGGCTCTGCCACCAACTACGTAATGTGTACGTTTGTTTTGTAGCTATTTGACTTACTTTCAGTCAGATGTAGTCTGTTGACAAGACTTCCTTACAGTTCATTGTCCTGCTGGTGTGTGACAGCATCGTAAATGTTTAGTCTGATCCATGTTGAAGATTCAGACATTACTAGAACCTGCCGGACACAAGGTCTGTGTAATGTATGTCAACAACCATAAACACTGAGGAAACCAAAGGTTAGTTTATGATATAATAAAAAAGTTCATAATCTTTGTTTGAACTTGCCCAATTGTTATCTAGACCGGAATAGGTTGAGAGTGGAATGGAGAGAGAACATTGTGTTTGGTACGTTTTTCATCTTCAAACCAAACTTGAGTCTTCAGCCAACAGAGTTTAAATCCCGTCTGCGTTAGATCAGTGAACGGAGAGTAGACGGTCTTCTGTGGCTGTTTGAACACATTCGGCCACATGAGCATGTACACTACGCATGCAATCCTGGGTACCGCTTCCTTTTACAGTACAGTACTTACAGTGTACTTACCTAGAATGTACTGCTAAGATAAGGTAAGTACATGGAACAGGGGTAGGTTTAGGGATAGGTTCAGGGTTAGTACTAGTTATTACCCAGTAATTGTAGTTATTAAAATAAGTACATAGTATTTACATGGGTAACTGGACTGTAAAAGGACGCGTTACCCAATCCTGTATGTAGCATTGCCCACTTGTGATCCGATCGACCAAAACGCATCTTAATCCCGGGGGCCTGTATAATTGTGCTTGAATGGACACATACACACAAAATTATCATAAAATGCCCTCCTCAGCGAGTGTCATTATAAACAGTCGGCCATGGCCAGGGTTGCCAACCGTCCCGTATAATACGGAATCGTTCCGTATTTGTCACATAAAAGACTCGTTCCGTATTGAACTGATACGGAACGCACTTTGTTCCGTATTTTTGAGAATCAGTTCAGTGCAAATCCATGACAGACACATCTTCTAATATATCTCAGACAGACTATGAATGAAGACCTCACCAGTTGAGCCACTCCACTCGTGATCGACTAGTTTTACCGCAAATTAATTAAAATATCCTCTAATCTAGAGACCTAAAGCGATCTTGCCTGCGAGCTTGAGCTTCTAACGGCGTGGACGCAAAACCAGGACTGGAGTCTAAGCACATTCCTCTCTGCACTCTAAGCGTTCTGTTATCACTCTGATCCCATCCACTACGGGTTTTCCAGTCTCACTCACAGGAAAAACTGTTCCGCGTTCAATCGATTTTAAAAGATAATCGTATGTTTTACTGACTGCTCCCCCGCAAGAATTAAAAAAAAAATATATTTTAAGGTTGCATCAGTGTAGTCAAAATTAAGAGCTTCAACCCATAAACTGCTCGTTAAACAAAGATAAAGCATTGATTTGTACTAGGACAATAAAGAGGGCTCAAACATCTTTTTAGTTATGAGAGTCTCAGTCTACTACATTATCAATGGTGTTTTAGGATGCCAAACAATTATTATAATAATGTAATAATGATTTATTTAATTATTCCTATGACGTAAAATCCATATAGCCTATATAGGCTACTATATAAATGAAAACGAATATTTCAAAAGTATATTTTAATCAACATTACACTATAATATAGAAAAATTAAAATACTTTTGTCCTATTTCTACACTTAAAATAAACCCTTGAGCTTTTATTTAGGAGAAAACGGATAGCCATGCTGATCGCGTGATTAATTCAACTAAAAAAAAATCTAAACTAAATAAATCCATGGTTCATTGTTGGAAAAATGATCATGATAACCTTCATATATCTAGAATATGTGGTACAGTCATTGATTAGGCATACTTTGCTAATCTATAAATTAATATAGGCCTAATAAGTGATTATAATATGCTATATGAAATAACCCCAACCCAACAACTCCCCCCCCCCCCCCCGTTCCTTATTTCGAAATCAGAAAGTTGGCAACCCTAGCCATGGCTTACGTGAACGAAATGCCTATAATATTGGATCTGTGCATTTGGGCTTAAAGTGACAGCAGCCTAATATTCCTCAAGATAGTAACTCGTGGCCTCAAGATAGAGTTAGTATCTTGAGGCCACTAGTTGCTATCTTGAGGGCATGAGTTAGTATCTTGAGGCCACAAATTACTAACTTAAGGCCACGAGTTACTATCTTGAGGCCACAAGTTACTATCTTGAGGCCATGAGTTACTATCTTTAGGCCATGAGTTACTATCTTGAGGCCACGATTTACTATCTTGAGGCCATGAGTTACTATCTTGAGGCCATGAGTTACTATCTTGAGGCCACGATTTACTATCTTGAGGCCATGAGTTACTATCTTGAGGCCACGATTTACTATCTTGAGGCCACGATTTACTATCTTGAGGCCACGATTTACTATCTTGAGGCCACGATTTACTATCTTGAGGCCAAGAGTTACTATCTTGAGGCCACGATTTACTATCTTGAGGCCACGATTTACTATCTTGAGGCCATGAGTTACTATCTTGAGGCCATGAGTTACTATCTTGAGGCCACGATTTACTATCTTGAGGCCATGAGTTACTATCTTGAGGCCACGATTTACTATCTTGAGGCCAAGAGTTACTATCTTGAGGCCACGATTTACTATCTTGAGGCCACGATTTACTATCTTGAGGCCATGAGTTACTATCTTGAGGCCACGATTTACTATCTTGAGGCCACGAGTTAGTATCTTGAGGCCACGATTTACTATCTTGAGGCCACGAGTTAGTATCTTGAGGCCACGATTTACTATCTTGAGGCCATGAGTTAGTATCTTGAGGCCACGATTTACTATCTTGAGGCCACGAGTTAGTATCTTGAGGCCACGATTTACTATTGAGGCCACGATTTACTATCTTGAGGCCACAAATTAGTATCTTGAGGCCACGATTTCCTATCTTGAGGCCACGATTTCCTATCTTGAGGCCACGATTTACTATCTTGAGGCCACGATTTACTATCTTGAGGCCACGAGTTACTATCTTGAGGCCATGAGTTACTATCTTGAGGCCATGAGTTACTATCTTGAGGCCACGAGTTACTATCTTGAGGCCACGAATTACTACCAATCAGCTGTGAGCAAAGGATAAAGTCACTCCACCTGTTTCTACTCCAAATTAAAGGTCGCAAATGATTTTTGAAGACAAAATAGTCGGACTTTTAGTAATGCTTATTTATAATAATAATTTTTGTATGATTTAGATATTATTTATGTAATTATTATACCCGCCTTAATCGATCATACATGTACAATTTTAGTTTATCATTTAATATTACCCTCAGTGTAAATGAATAAATATATTCGGTAATATAAACATACTTTAGGATCAATAGATAAAGCTTTAAAATGACCACATTTGTGCTTAAATGTTCAATTCTCTCTTTACCTTTATCAACTATGAACCAACTTCACAACTTTTACTTGCACTGATGGTTACACTTTATTTCGATAGTCACTTTAGACATTCTACTAGCTATAAGTAACTTTTCAACTACATGTCAACTAAGTGTCATGAGAGTATTAGTAGGCTGTAGTAGACTGTCAGTAGACTGTTAGGTTATGGTTAGGTGTTAGGCTTTGTGTTAGGAGAACAAGTTGACTTGTAGTTACTAAGTTACTTATAGTCAGTTGAATGTCTGTTGGAGGACCAACAAAATAAAATAAAAGTGTTAGCAGATATTAAGCTGACAGTCTACTAATACTATAATGACAGTTAGTTGACATGTAGCGGCAAAGTTACTTATAGTTAGTTGAATGTCTAAAGTGGACTATCAAAATAAAGTGTTACCGATGTCACACCTAAACTACTAACCTCAGGATCAAAGCCTGAGTTGACAGAGAAAGTTGATAATGGTACCAACAAAGTCAGGTTGGATTGGTTTGGTTTCGTCAACTTGAAAGTCAAAACTAATCCTGTAACCTTGAGTTTGTTCAACTACCATCATAGTACAGACACATGTGTGAAGAGGGCTTTACACTGGATATGAAGTGACAACCAACACATTAATTAATCGTACGGAAGTAAATGAATTCATCCTTAAAATCAAACATTGAAATGTATGTACGTAATCAGGAATGGGTACGCTAACAGGCCTAGCAATTTGCTAAGAAAGTAACTAACTTGTAAACTCATAAACAACAGAAGTGTGAATTACCAACACCTGAAACAAACACTGGGCTAAATATTGCATTACTAAATATTGTGTTAGCCATAACACATAAGTTTTTAGTACAAAGTGTGACCTCTAATATTATCGAGTGCCGAAGTAATGACGTCACTTTGTAGGACAACTCGGAAGCTAGCAGCACATGGGTTCCCTCGGTCAAAAAACAATACATTTTCCCCATAGACTTTTGGAAAATCGCAAAAAATAAGATCTGTGTTTAACAAAGAGTTGTGACCCTGACACGTTTTGTCTATTAAGATAATCTTTACAACAAGTTAATCCAAAATGTATACATTTTGAAGCCTATATAATGATTTTAAAAAACACAATCAGACACAATAAAGCTTAAAAACAGAGCAGGTTATAACTGTGTGTTCTATGTCATAGATCAAAACGTGAAAATATTTAGAGGCTTTGTTCACCACAGACCTTATTTGTGGCGATTTAGCAAAAACCCATTCAAAAATCCCATCGGCTTTAGAGCGAGGGAACCGGGAGTGCTAAAATGCTAACTCGCTTCTGCGTTTTGGCCTACAGAGTGACGTTGTAACTTTGGCACTCTATTGTGTGATATCAAGCTCTAATAACGTTGTGCCGCTCTTCCACCACAGATGGTATTTTCCAGAAACCAAGCGCTTGGAAGCCGAGAAGATGTTGATGTCTCCAGAAAACAGCGATGGAGCTTTTCTAATTAGAAACTGTGAAAGCCAGGCGGGAGAACTCTCACTCTCAGGTACATTAACCTCTTTTCAATCCCCTAATTATTTTCACATGTGCAGCTGTGAAACTATAAATGTTATAAACATTAAATAATAAAAAATAATGTCTCTAAAAAGAACCATTGCTCCCAATTAAGATGTTTTGTCAAAGTTATGTTTTGGCTGAGATGGAGTTTAATAATGTGGTTCACAGATTCAACATTCAGGCCCCGTCCACACTACTGCGTTTTCGTTTAAAAACGGAGAATTAAAACGAATACGATCTCCGTCCACACCAGCGTTTTATCTGCGTATTAGAAATGATCTCCGTCCACATTAAAACGACTGAAAACGCGGATCACGTGACCATTCACCAACACTGGGCATGCGCGCGCCGGTGTAAACAGGGAAAGACACTTAAAGGAGAACTCCGGCGAACAATGAACCTTTGGTCTAATAAAACATTGGTACCTCGTTAATCGTTCTCTGACGATTGTTTTCATGATAATCGAGTGTAAAGAGTTTTATCTCTAAAAACTGTTTAGCGTATAATGCTAGTACTGGGGGCATTGACCAACTAAAATGAAATCGCTAGTTTATACCACTAACAAGGCTCAAAATAGCCCCGCATTAACGCAGTAACATAACAAGGCTCCATACATGCAAAACGAAGCATTGACAACTTTGTAAGTGTACAGACCGTTTAATAAGAAGATAAGTTATAAAGACTGTTTACTTCGTGTAGACATTCAGAAGCCATCTTAGGAAATAGTCTCGATAAGTCGATCCCCGAATGTCGTTCATACAGTTCAGAAGTTCGTTGAACTTCATAAAGCTCAGCTCACTCATCACGACGTTCGGTGATCGACTTATCGAGACTATTTCCTAAGATGGCTTCTGAATGTATACACGAAGTAAACGGTCTTCATAACTTATGTTCTTATTAAACGGTCTGTACACTTACAAAGTTGTCAATGCTTCGTTTTGCATGTATAGAGCCTTGTTATGTTACTGCGTTAATGCGGGGCTATTTTGAGCCTTGTTAGTGGTATAAACTAGCGATTTCGTTTAAGTTGGTCAGTGCCCCCAGTACTAGCATTATACGCTAAACAGTTTTTAGAGATAAAACTCTTTACATTCGATTATCATGAAAACAATCCTCAGGGAACGATTGACGAGGTCCCGATGTTTTATTAGAACAAAGGTTTATTGTTCGCCGGAGTTCTCCTTTAATGACTGATGACACCCAATCATAGAGCCGAGCGTGAGCATCGTTTGTAAACTCCTCCGTTTTGTCTCATCCACACTAAAATGCCCTCCGGAGATTCAAAACGCAAAACGCAACAGCGTTTCTAAACTTCTCCGTTTTAGGTCTTCGTTTTTCCCGTTTTAGTGTGGACGGGAGGTGCAAACGTAGCAAAAGGTCTCCGTTTTTAAACGAAAACGCAGTAGTGTGGACCGGGCCTCTGTATTGATTATGGGAATTCTGCAATGACCAGTTTTCTAAATGTTAGTGGATTTTTTTTTAAGGTTAGTATGATGTTCCTGAAACATTCTTTCAACTATGTATGAATGTTGATTTGTAACATTCCAAGAAAATACAAATCTTTAACATTCGAAGATCATAACAATGCCTAGTTTCTTTTTCACCATGAAATCAGAATTGAAGTTGTTTGGAAGATAAACGCATTCAAAACGTACAGTCACTCACTTCTTTGATTTCACGGTAGAATGTTTTTCTAAAAACGTTTTCTCCCAACATTATGAGGACGTTTAAAAAACCTTCTAGAAACAATGCAAAGTTTCTGTGCTAACCTTTTGATAACATTATTTGATGAATTAAACAAATGTTCTAGTCATGTTACTGGAAGAACGTTTGCTCGTAACTTTGCCAGAACGTTAGCCGAAGTTATGAGAATGTTTCCTGTTGGTCATGTCAAGTATAAGGAACGTAGCTGAACTGTGATCTGTACAGACTAGGCACCACGGTTCGAAATGCACGTGCTTAATCATAGAGTTAAAGTTTATTGTTTTAGGCCCTGTCAGTTTAAACATTCAAGCAATTTTAAACCGTTTGAGCGCACAAAGATGCAAAAAAGGGAACTCGATTTTGGACCGAATTCTTGTCTAATTGTGCTTGAATGGACACATACACACAAAATTATCATAAAATGCCCTCCTCAGCGAGTGTCATTATAAACAGTCGGCCATGGCTTACGTGAACGAAATGCCTATAATATTGGATCTGTGCATTTGGGCTTAAAGTGACAGCAGCCTAATATTCCTCAAGATAGTAACTCGTGGCCTCAAGATAGAGTTAGTATCTTGAGGCCACTAGTTGCTATCTTGAGGGCATGAGTTAGTATCTTGAGGCCACAAATTACTAACTTAAGGCCACGAGTTACTATCTTGAGGCCACAAGTTACTATCTTGAGGCCATGAGTTACTATCTTTAGGCCATGAGTTACTATCTTGAGGCCACGATTTACTATCTTGAGGCCATGAGTTACTATCTTGAGGCCACGATTTACTATCTTGAGGGCATGAGTTACTATCTTGAGGCCACGAGTTAGTATCTTGAGGCCATGAGTTACTATCTTGAGGCCATGAGTTACTATCTTGAGGCCACGAGTTACTATCTTGAGGCCACGAATTACTATCTTGAGACCACGAGTTACTATCTTGAGGCCACGAGTTACTATCTTGAGGCCACGATTTACTATCTTGAGGCCATGAGTTACTATCTTGAGGCCATGAGTTACTATCTTGAGGCCACGATTTACTATCTTGAGGCCACAAGTTACTATCTTGAGGCCACGAGTTACTATTGAGGCCACAAATTAGTATCTTGAGGCCACGATTTCCTATCTTGAGGCCACGATTTACTATCTTGAGGCCACGAGTTACTATCTTGAGGCCACGATTTACTATCTTGAGGCCATGAGTTACTATCTTGAGGCCACGAGTTAGTATCTTGAGGCCATGAGTTACTATCTTGAGGCCACGATTTACTATCTTGAGGCCATGAGTTACTATCTTGAGGCCACGAGTTAGTATCTTGAGGCCAAGAGTTACTATCTTGAGGCCATGAGTTACTATCTTGAGGCCACGAGTTACTATCTTGAGGCCACGAATTACTATCTTGAGACCACGAGTTACTATCTTGAGGCCACGAGTTACTATCTTGAGGCCACGATTTACTATCTTGAGGCCATGAGTTACTATCTTGAGGCCATGAGTTACTATCTTGAGGCCACGAGTTAGTATCTTGAGGCCATGAGTTACTATCTTGAGGCCATGAGTTACTATCTTGAGGCCACGAGTTACTATCTTGAGGCCACGAATTACTATCTTGAGACCACGAGTTACTATCTTGAGGCCACGAGTTACTATCTTGAGGCCACGATTTACTATCTTGAGGCCATGAGTTACTATCTTGAGGCCATGAGTTACTATCTTGAGGCCACGATTTACTATCTTGAGGCCACAAGTTACTATCTTGAGGCCACGAGTTACTATTGAGGCCACAAATTAGTATCTTGAGGCCACGATTTCCTATCTTGAGGCCACGATTTACTATCTTGAGGCCACGAGTTACTATCTTGAGGCCACGATTTACTATCTTGAGGCCATGAGTTACTATCTTGAGGCCACGAGTTAGTATCTTGAGGCCATGAGTTACTATCTTGAGGCCACGATTTACTATCTTGAGGCCATGAGTTACTATCTTGAGGCCACGAGTTAGTATCTTGAGGCCAAGAGTTACTATCTTGAGGCCATGAGTTACTATCTTGAGGCCATGAGTTACTATCTTGAGGCCACGAGTTACTATCTTGAGGCCATGAGTTACTATCTTGAGGCCATGAGTTACTATCTTGAGGCCACGAGTTACTATCTTGAGGCCACAAATTACTATCTTGAGACCACGAGTTACTATCTTGAGGCCACGAGTTACTATCTTGAGGCCACGATTTACTATCTTGAGGCCATGAGTTACTATCTTGAGACCATGAGTTACTATCTTGAGGCCACGATTTACTATCTTGAGGCCATGAGTTACTATCTTGAGGCCACGATTTACTATCTTGAGGCCACGAGTTAGTATCTTGAGGCCACGATTTACTATTGAGGCCACGATTTACTATCTTGAGGCCACAAATTAGTATCTTGAGGCCACGATTTACTATCTTGAGGCCACGATTTACTATCTTGAGGCCACGAGTTACTATCTTGAGGCCACGATTTACTATCTTGAGGCCATGAGTTACTATCTTGAGGCCACGATTTACTATCTTGAGGCCATGAGTTACTATCTTGAGGCCACGAGTTAGTATCTTGAGGCCACGAGTTACTATCTTGAGGCCATGAGTTACTATCTTGAGGCCACAAGTTACTATCTTGAGGCCACGAATTACTATCTCGAGACCACGAGTTACTATCTTGAGGCCACGAGTTACTATCTTGAGGCCACGATTTACTATCTTGAGGCCATGAGTTACTATCTTGAGGCCATGAGTTACTATCTTGAGGCCACGATTTACTATCTTGAGGCCATGAGTTACTATCTTGAGGCCACGATTTACTATCTTGAGGCCACAAGTTACTATCTTGAGGCCACGAGTGACTATCTTGAGGCCACGAGTTACTATCTTGAGGCCACGATTTACTATCTTGAGGCCCCGAGTTACTATCTTGAGGCCACGAGTTAGTATCTTGAGGCCACAATTTACTATCTTGAGGCCACGAGTTAGTATCTTGAGGCCACGATTTACTATTGAGGCCACCATTTACTATCTTGAGGCCACGAGTTAGTATCTTGAGGCCACAAGTTAGTATCTTGAGGCCACGATTTACTATCTTGAGGCCACGAGGTACTATCTTGAGGCCACGATTTACTATCTTGAGGCCACGATTTACTATCTTGAGGCCATGAGTTACTATTTTGAGGCCACGAGTTAGTATCTTGAGGCAATGAGTTACTATCTTCAGCCCACGAGATAGTATCTTGAGGCCACGAGATAGTTATAATTAATTTTTTTTTGCCAAAGTGGGACTAGGGGGGCTCCGTATACAGCAGCAATCAACATAATGTGATCATTACTTTCATCTCATCTTACCAGAAAGATTTTTTTTTTAATTTTTAATGCTAAAATGTAAAATGTTGGGTTAAAATATTTACAGTAGCTGTCATCAAAAGCACAACTAAAGTTAAAGTATTTGAAATGTTTTTTTTTTTGGTTTTTTTTTTTAACCAAGGCTGGTATATCTGCTTCCTGATTAGTGACAAGCAATATAAACAAGTGTTTCCTCATTCCAGAGTCTTAGCGTCAGTTCACGTGTTTTTTTAATTGCTCTTAATCTTCAACAAAATTGACATTTGAAGATCATAAGAGGTAAACTTGTGATGTAGACTGTGCTCAAGGTGCCTGTTTATAACAACACCTAATGTCATAAACCAACGTGACTGAAAGTAATTGATTAGTGATTACTCACCCACTCATTAACACTTCCTGTGAATATATCCTGATCTTTCAGTGGCACTCCCTGTATCACAGATCGATCTGCAACTACACAAGGAGCACAGCCTAATTCCTCATTTTTCTAGATTTAATAGTGTGCACTTTGTTCTCAGATAATGATTATTGATTGTTGGGCCATTCACACCAAGAACCATAACTATAAAGATAACTGTAAATTAGGGCAGGGGAATATGATTAAAAAAAAAATATTTTCCTGCTAAAATTGTTCCTATCAGTCGATATTGATAATTATCACGATAAATGTTAAATCTTTATTTCTTTATTCGTTATTTTCTTCTGCTGAGTGAAAGTTGTAGACAGTTAATAGTGTCAGCACAAACTTGCCGAACGGGTTTCACAAATCAGGTAGTATATTCAAAATATTTTGTATTGATTAAAAAAATATATATATGTACATCAAAATATCCATGAGTTAAATAAAATCCCTTTTCAGTCTTTTTTCATCAGTCTTTCTTCAGTAAAATCCTAGTAGATCCTAGTGATAGTTTCTTCTTTGGCACAGTATACAGGGCAGGCTACAAAATGTTTTTCACCTTTTTTGTTTATTGTTTGTATAGCATACTTTTTGTATATTGTACATTTTGTGAGATTTCAGTCTGTTTTATGTTTGTATAAAAACTGTTATAAATAAAATATCACTTGTATTACATATATTATATGACTGATACATTCAACAAAATTATTGAGCACTGATCGGCTAATCAGCTGAAAAAAAGTTGTTGATTATTATTTTATTTTTAGACAATTTTCTTACAAATTGTTTTCTCTTTTGTTACCGTTATAGCTATCATCCTTGGTGTGAACACGGCAAAATCCCCAGTGTTAAATTACCACTTAAAATTGTGAATTATATAAACTCTGAGCAGAGTGTTGAATGAACACTGAAGCAGTGTTAAAGTTAATGAGATAATTAAGTGAATAACTGAGTGATGATTGAGCATTATTGAAGACACCTGATGTTAACAAGCAGAATCACTGAAGGAGAATTTTTAAGTCACCATTATGGTGATTAGTGTTCACTAACTTTAGACTTTGTTTGGCTGCAGTGCATGAGTTATAACAGCCAGATGAACAAATAGAAAAGGTGATCTGATGGTGATGGTTGTGTTTTAGCATAATGATTATTTCACAATCATTTGACCTGAATCACTGAACTCATATACAGCCTAATTTCTGAGTTAGGTTTACTTTAATAATTATAGCA
Source organism: Cyprinella venusta (assembly GCA_038021265.1). Lineage (NCBI taxonomy): Eukaryota > Metazoa > Chordata > Actinopteri > Cypriniformes > Leuciscidae > Cyprinella > Cyprinella venusta. Next base: position 3,304,251 of record CM075876.1, on the reverse strand, counting down.
GCAGTGACCTTGTACAGCATAATATTTTTAACGTTTACAATGTAATCAAAATAATTTCTTAAAAGTTTCTCTTATACATTTTTTAAGACACAGACATCAATAATAAGCCTGTGAATCTCAACAATGGTGACAATTATAAAGCATGTTGCAGTGCATTCTGGGTGCCACCAATCAAAACTCATGCATGGCTCCCATCATGCATTGCTGCATGAATGAATAATGAGCTTGTGTTCAGAGGTCATTTGTTTGTCACCATTGTTGAGATTCATATGCCAATTCTTGATGTCTGTATGTCTACATTGAATATTTTTTTAAATTTTTATTTTATTTGACTGTTTGGATTTCATTAAAAATGGTATGTTCTACAATAACCATGCTTCTAAAATCCATAAGATAAATTTAACTCAGAATTTATGCTCTTGATTATGTTAAAAAACAACCAACACCATCAGATCACCTTTTCTATTTGTTCATCGGGCTGTTATAACTCACATACAGCAGCCAAACAAAATCTAATATTAATGATTTAAGGGTGAAGATCCCAACTAAACCAAACACTGATCACCATAATGGTGACTTAAAAATTACTTGTTAACATCAGGTGTCTTCAATAATGCTCAATCATCACTCAATTATTCACGTAATTCTCTCATTTACTTTAACACTGCTTCAGTATTCATTTAACACCCTGCTCAGAGTTTATATAATTCACACTTTTCAGTGTTAATTTAACACTGAGGATTTTAACAGTGTATTGAATGCCTGGTTTCCCCCAGAGTTGGGGTGTGGGGTAGATCACAATATTTGTTTTATTGTTAAAGTGGTCTGCCATCTAAAGGTTTGAGAACTACTGGTATACTGGTCTGTGTAGTTCATTATTCAGAGTATTGTGGTTGCGTTTTTTAATACAAGGCTGAACACTTTCCGCAATGAACAGCTATCTCAATCTACAATCCCATGGTTGCAGTCGTTCATTTTAATGCCCTTAGATATAACGGTTTATTTTTCTATTGTGGTACAGCAAAATCAGGACTAGAATGTATGTGTTGAGAGAAATCACGAGTAAGAGCAGAGATGTTGTGTGCGCTGATGTTGAGTAAACATGATGGTTATTGTAGTTCACACATTTACAATATTACACTAACCTCCAACAATTAATTGTTAAATAACACAAATATACTATATGTATTTAATCTCACTTTATTGACCAATGTCTTTGCTGCTGTTTCTTGATCTGCTCTTTTGTAGTGCTGGACAAAGGAAAAGTGAAGCATTATAAGATCAGAAAGTTGGATAATGGTGGCTACTATGTGTCAAGGACTCGTAATTTTATCACACTGAGAGATCTAGTGGAGCACTACTCCAGATATGAAGATGGCCTCTGCATTCGTTTGGCAGAACCCTGCAAAAAAGTGTGTAACATTCTCCACTACATCGAAAATTTGTAGTTTCGTAAAACATAATCATTGGGTATTAATTGAGTAAAATATTGTTCTTTCTCTAAATACATACATAAATAAAATGACGTGATGATATATTAAGTTGAGATAATTATTTGTTTGAAGAATGTGATACAATGACGAAATTATACAAAAATATTTGACCTCATGATACAGCAACTGACCCATTAGAATAGTACGTCAGGGAGATATTTCAATTAAATTTTCAAATGAATATTCAAAATTCAATACATATTTCCTTGCTTTGGTTTGTGTGGAGTAGACAATCGCTCCAGAAACTCATGGGCTGTCTTATAACACTGTGGATCATTGGGAGATCCCACGTAAATCCTTACAACTCCTGAAGAAGTTGGGAGCGGGGCAGTTTGGGGAGGTCTATGAAGGCATATGGAACGACACAACAGCTGTTGCTGTCAAAACACTCAAACCAGGTACACACACACACAGACACACACATATATATGATAGACATACACCTCCAAACATACTGATTATAGGGCTCCTGTATGTGATATAGGAACTATGGATCCAAAAGACTTCCTGCGTGAAGCACAGATGATGAAGAGGCTCCGTCACCCCAAACTAATCCAGCTATATGCCGTCTGCACTATGGAGGAGCCCATCTACATCATCACAGAGCTCATGAGCAACGGAAGCCTCCTAGAATACCTGCAAAGTAAGACACACTCGCATTTACATGACAAAAATCGTAATTTTCAGCGGGCACGTGATTTACACACATAAAAAAAAAAAACTTTTTTTTCTTCGTCATTTTCTTTGCTTTATTGGCGGTAGTCCAGTGTTCCCCTTTGTGTTTGGCGAGTTTCGCCGGGTTCCGCAGGAAGTTAGAGAAAATAGAGGAGTCAAAGGATATATGACGCCATAGACGGGCGACGAAACGGAAATAAAGAAACGTCCCGTGTCTTTGAATTAAACTATAAATTTCTCCGTATTTTAAATTTGGTGGAAACTGTCGGTATAATGTAAGTACACATCTAATAGAAATATATAACATAGATACAGTTATTTTTGCAACATGACATCATGACTTTTGCGTAAACATACACGCCACTTTCGAGTCAAGTGGCGTATTATTTCTACGCATTTTGAGCTATTCGCGTGTATCCGCGTGTATGCGTGTATGTCTACGCCATTAATGTCCGCGTCATCCCGCGTGTCAGAACACGCGCGTCAAATGTCCAGTCATAAATGCCATTAACCCCAGTGACGGTTAAGTTTAGGGATAGGGTTGAGGTAAGTCATATCTTTTTTTTCAATAGGATGGTAAGGGAACAGTCATAAATGCCATTAACCCCAGTGACGGTTAAGTTTAGGGACGGGGTTGAGGTAAGTCATATCTTTTTTTTCAATAGGATGGTAAGGGAACAGTCATAAATGCCATTAACCCCAGTGACGGTTAAGTTTAGGGATAGGGTTGAGGTAAGTCATATCTTTTTTATCAATAGGATGGTAAGGGAACAGTCATAAATGCCATTAACCCCAGTGACGGTTAAGTTTAGGGATAGGGTTGAGGTAAGTCATATCTTTTTTTTTTCAATAGGATGGTAAGGGAACAGTCATAAATGCCATTAACCCCAGTGACGGTTAAGTTTAGGGACGGGGTTGAGGTAAGTCCTATATTTATATAACGTTAAGTCAACGGCGTTCATAAACACGCTGAAAAGCGATTATGCGTCTTGATAACACGCCAAAAATGCAAATACGAATTGGCGTGTCATACACACGCTACTTCATGAGATCAGCCTGTATTTTTGCTATTTTTAAAGCAGAAAAAATACATATTGTGGCTTTAAAATACCCCACCTGTTGTGTAGGGTAACTGTATACCATATCCTTGTACAACAGTGCACATCCAAAACAAGTTTTTCACATCCAAAACAAGTTCACCCCCCTCACAGTTGTCAGGCACACGGAACATATTGAAGATTACAATAAAAGTCCATGGGACCAAACTGTAAAAACATGAATTTATGCTGTGAAAACGGACATTATAACATGAGGTCTATGGATATTTGCTCCCTTTTGGGACCGGCCTCTAGCAGATTTTCGATGTATTGCAGTTGTTCGCTCTTCCGGGTAGGCTTCATTTTTCAGATTAGAATGTTGCCGCTTGCTCTCTGCCCATTCATTTCAGGCTGATCTCATGAAGTAGCGTGTGTATGACACGCCAATTCGTATTTGCATTTTTGGCGTGTTATGAAGACGCATAATCGCTTTTCAGCGTGTTTATGAACGCCGTTGACTTAACGTTATATAAATATAGGACTTACCTCAACCTCATCCCTAAACTTAACCGTCACTGGGGTTAATGGCATTTATGACTGTTCCCTTACCATCCTAGGGAAAAAAAAGATATGACTTACCTCAACCCTATCCCTAAACTTAACCGTCACTGGGGTTAATGGCATTTATGACTGGACATTTGACGCGCGTGTTCTGACACGCGGGATGACGCGGACGTTAATGGCGTAGACATACACGCATACACGCGGATACACGCGAATAGCTCAAAATGCGTAGAAATAATACGCCACTTGACTCGAAAGTGGCATGTATGTTTACGCAAAAGTCATGATGTCATGTTGTTCATTTAGATAGGAGCCTGGTGCAGCCAAATATTTCATTGTTAATGCATTGGAGTTCTTGTTAAAGAAGCATGCAGAACGGTGTTCTCTCTGACAGTGCTGCTGACATTATGATGAGCCACATCACAGTCATTCAGACAAACATGTTGATGGAGGGTCTGCAGCCCTCTTCATTTGATGTGTGTTAACTGTACATTCTCTCTCTTTCTGTCCTGTAGAAAACAGAGGTGCTCTGCAAATGTCTGAACTGATAGAGATGGCAGCTCAAGTGGCTGCTGGCATGGCCTACTTAGAGTTGCAGAACTACATTCACAGAGATCTTGCAGCACGAAACGTTCTGGTGGGAGAAAACAACGTGTGCAAGGTCGCCGACTTTGGTCTGGCACGGGTTTTTCAGGTGAGAAATTTTTATAAGAAGGCTTGACCCCTTACCCAGCCAGCAAAGCCATGCGGGGCTCACGTGGGTTTGACCAGGGCTATCTAACTGGGACCCAGACAGTTTTGTCCACGGTTTCCATGTAGGCCCCACATGGGTTTGCCCAGATGAAATGAACACTTGGAGTTAATTAGATCATTTGTTGAATAATGATTGAGCATTGTTGATGAACACCTGCTGTTAACAAGCAGAATCACTGAAGAAAAGAGAAACAGAAGAACTACTTCCAACCACAGCCTTAGATGAAATCAACTGAAGATAAAATACACAAAATCTCTCAAGATCTGATTAAACAACCCCACAAACAGCATTACCAGCTTCACTTATTACTAACCAGGGGTGCGTTTCCCGTACAACGACATAGTTCGCTGCTTCACTACCATAGTGCGATGCATCGTTGGAGAAATCAACTAGCTAATCGCGACTGTTTCCCGAAACCCATTGTCGCAAAGTATCCTTCAACCACGTTGGTTTCGCACGTGGTGGAGTAATAACTGCTTTTAATGAAACCGTTTGAGATCCAATTAACGCTAGATTTTTAATATAAATTACAAACATGTCATCTGAGGACTATTTGTAATTGTTCTCAGTTATTTTGCTTCATTACCAGACTCAATATTTGGCTCGTTCTTACATAGTAGAGCATGTTCGCACATGCGCACTCTTCAAACACGCTACTTAAAATCTTTTGACAAACTAAAAGATGTAAATTACATTTGTATGTATTCTAAATAAAAGGCACTGGTTGTACTGAATGTCAGCTTGCTTATTTTGCTCAAGATAAGGATTTATTACCTCCAAATGTCATGCAATATAGAAACGATGCCTCTAACCACAGGTCGAGAGCTGTCGTTTAAACCACCCAACTTTGCGAATGTTCGTTGGAACGATTGTTTCGGGAAACACCGACTCGTTGAACTATGCTGATAACGACGAAACTTGCGACCATAGTTGGCTAACGATGCTTTTGGGAAACGCACCCCTGGTTGACTTTATTTCTGTCAGACCTCTAAGTTCTTATTGAGAATTAACAGAAGTTAAGATGCTGATTTATTAAAAATAATAGTTTGGTTTGGCCACCATTATGGTGATCTTTGTTTGCTTTATTTGGGCTCTTGACTTTTTAACATTAGTTTTTATCTGGCAGCTGTATCTGATTGTTTTGTTGAGACCAGCAGCAAGAGAAAAAGCAATGCTGTAAGCTGATAAAAATATAATCATCATAGAGTGGCATAACTCACTAATATTATGTGTGAGTTTTACATGGGTGATATTTTATTTTGTTGTTTTGTTTTAATGTGATTCTACAGCAAGACATCCAGCATATGTATTTATCAGAACATCAAATAATTTTTAAAACACCATTTAGACATTTTAAACTACTGTGATTTTTACTCACACACATACAAGAATCAGCATATGAATCTCAACAATGGTGACATGCATCATGTTGCAATGCATTCTGGGAGCCCTGGATACGTTTCATATGATGCACCCAAAATGAAGCTGTCACCATTGTTGAGATTCATATGCTGATTCTAGATGTCTGTTTGTGAGTTCAAATAATTGAAGTCTAAAATGAGTAAATGGTGTTTTAACAATCATTTGATTTTCTGATAAAATGTGCTGGATTTCTTGCTGTAGAATCACAATAATAAAACTAGATGAATAACATATAACCCATATAAAACTCACACACAGTGATTTTCTTATTATCATCAATCAGTTTACAGCATCTGATTGCATCTTCTTTTGCTGTTATCAGGGGAAAACTAATGTTAAAAAATAAAAAAGCACACACTGATCACCATAATGGTGGCATTAAACCAAACTATTATTTTCAATAAATCATCAACACCTTAACCTCTGTTAATTCTCAATGCGAACTATTCTGTAGACGTCTGACAGAAATAAAGACACAAAACTTTCTGGGTCCCAGTTAGTATTGCCCAGGTCATACCCATGCAGGCCCCACATGACTGTGCCGGCAGGGTACACTGTAAAAAAAATATTGTTGGTTTAACTTAAAAAAATGAAGTAACCTGGTTGCCTTAAAATTTTAAGTTCATTGAAATGGAAAAATTGAGTAAACACAATGGAGATTGATTTAATCACCAGAAACTCAAAATAGTATGTTATCTGAACTACATAAATTGTCTAATAGTTGATTTGACAAAAGAAAAAAATTTGTGATTGCAAATCACGAAAATGTTTTTTTTTACAATGTAGCTTGCCTGTTGGGCAGTGGTTCTCAAACAGGGGGTCGCAACCCAAAAATGGCTCACACGTCTGTCATGATAGTTTCACGAACAATAGGGATAAAGGAAAAGGAAATGTAGGGTACATGCAAAGAATAACAAGCAACTAATACATATTATGAATATTAATAACCTTAGCAACTTTTAAAAGGGAGGATTAAATGCTTTCCATAACTTTTGCTGTGACATCAAACGTTGTATATTTCGATATTTGTCTGAGTGCTAATCCAATACTGCTGTTGTTTATTCATTTACAAAATGGTTAATTTCCTTATTCAGCTTATGTCATTTCAATAAATTTGCTTGAATCAACATTCTTGTTTATTTTTGTACAATAAAAAAAAAACACCAATTGATATCCATTATGAAATCTGTGTTCTGATGAAAACCATTTATAGTGCATGCCCTGATTTTAAGAAAAGAGTACAAAAAAATCTTTAAAAAAAGAATACAAAAATATGAATTTTCCCCACTGCATGTCCCCTTTAGATGGACAATGAGGACAGCGATGAGAACGTTTATGAGGCCAAAGAAGGAACCAAGTTTCCAGTGAAATGGACTGCACCCGAGGCCATCCACGATAACAAATTTACCATCAAATCTGACGTCTGGTCTTTCGGGATCCTACTGTATGAAATTGTGACTTTTGGAAGTATGCCTTACCCAAGTACGTCACTCTTTATGATATATTATTGCACTTTTTGGGGATGTTGAAACTGCTGAGGGAAAGTTTTGTCGGAATAATGCAATCTTGTAGAAAAAAAACAGTCTGATTCATCTCTGAGATTAGAAATTATTTTAATTGACTCCTTTGATTTGTGGTCTTGAGACATTACTTGTCCCTATCCCCAAAGCCCTCCTCTACACCGACCCCTGAGAGTGTTGAACCTGCTGATCAGTAAAGGTGTTTTGCAGTCAATGTACAGCTCTTACGATCAACGTGAGGGCTTCAAATTCCACTTTTATCCCCTCTCTCCACACCACGTTTCTTTTGTCATTTTGTCTGGCTCAATCAGACAAATGTTCTCCAGGGTAAATCCTGTAAATCCCTCTGTCAACAAGACTATTTGCTCTCGGTTTAAATAGAAACTCCATTAGTGGCATATTGAAACTACTAACAGCCTGAAAATGAAAATTAAGTCACTTAAAGCCCCCTTGAAATTATTTGTGGTGTATTCCTAAAATAATATGATTATTTTTCAAATACTGCGCCTTTTGGTCTTGAGACCCCCCCTCTTAAAATATAAGAAAGCCTAAGCTCCCAAGAACCCCTACAGTTATCAAATCTATAAACGATACAACCCATAGGTATAATTAAATTTAAAGCTCAAGTAAACAAATAATTGATGTCATTTTATTCTTTAGATTTCATCAATTAATTTGTAATTAATTATTGTGTAATACATTAAAATGGATAATGGTAATATTTTGTTACACCCACTTCCGGTGGAGAGTACGCTGGCGCATGTTGGCTGCCGCTTCTCTGTCCGTTTTTATTTTTTATCGTACTTTTTAAATTTAATTTGCTAATCAGTTTAAGCTCTATTATATGTATTTGTTGATTTGTTTTTACTATACTTCTTTTAACGATACTGGAGTTCTATTGAGGAGTCATTCGGGGTGTGCTTCTATTGTTCGATCGGGTTTGACAGCATGGGAACGCTGATCTGGTCAACAGGGAACGCTGCGCTTGACTGCTATCTGTGATATCTCGATCAAAATGGACTCTGGATTTTACTTCAGAGTAAATCACCTTGTATTTATCCGTTCCTATCACGCGGATTAAAGACACTGGAGTTCTACTGTGGAGTCTCTCGGTGTGCGCCTCCATTTGATCGGGTTTTGACAGCGTGGGAACTTTTATCCCGTCAACTTGGAGCGCGGCGTGCGACTACTATCTGTGCTGCTGTGAGACCAAAACGGACTCTGGATTTTACCCTGAGTACCTCATATTGGACTTCTCTGTCTCTATCATGCGGATTCATCTGTCATTCCAGTATCAGTGAGGCAGACTCAGACCGAGAAAGCCGCGATGAAGCGAGTCAAACAGAACCACACCACACACGGCTCTTACTAAACGTTTCTGAATGATAATTTGCCACATTTTTTAACCATATACACGTTTGTTTTACACAATAGCATCTGACTGGCAACGATAGCAACTGACTGGCTACTAATGTCATACTCAAACAGCGTTGGCAAGTTTACGTTCTTGATCAAATCGAAAATAACGTCATAAAGCATATATACATGAAAAATACATTTACAACATTAGTAACGTTATTTATACAAAATTCAGTTCCATAATGTTTGTACGCGTTTGTCGTAGACACAAAATACTAGCATAACTAGTAGCCTAGTGGCTATAAAGCCAGTGCTGGCATTTGAAAATAAATAAATAAATAAATAAATAAAGCACAGGCTAACGTTACGTCTGGAATTATACATGCAAATACATTTAAAATGATTAAGTCTTAGCCTACTTACAGGTTGTGGTCCAACAACTGCTGCCTCTGGTTTTAAAGTTGGATCTGCTTCATGGTTTTAGTAACAGTTTCTTGTTGAATCCGGTGTTGAACTCGTGGAGATTCTGGAAGCTGTCTTCCGTAAAATGCGCAGCACAGAGAGCTAGATTACGATCGTCACTTTCAGGAATATAATCAAACATAAATTGTATCCATTGTTGATGAAGTATAGCATCCGTGGGAAGCTCGAACACAGAAGACCTGACAGCTGCGTGAACACAACTCACTCGACGTGCTGCAGAAATATGCGCATGCCATTTCCTGCATATTCCGAAGGGAGTGGTTGATGCAAATGTGCGGGTTAGTGACGTACCATAACCCGTTGTAGTCCCAATCGAGTCGTTTTTGTAGGCGTTTACACTTCCTGGTTTTTAAAAGACGATATCGCTGCTTGCATTGAACTTTCAGCGCTGCAACTTTGCAGATACTGTTCATGCACCATCAGCAACATTACACACTATTTAAAATCAAAAAAGTGAAATCGCAGTCAACCCCCCCTTTAATTTGGCTAGCCTGGCCCTGTACCATGTGAAAGATGAATTTGTACCAAAATATGCAATAAAATTTGAGTTAAATTGCAGTATTGATGTTGATTTTCTCTCTTTCTCCAGCCATGACAAACTTTCAGGTGGTGCAGCAGTTGCCCAAAGGCTACAGGATGCCAAGCCCTCTGAACTGCCCCAAATGTCTGTATGAAACCATGTGTGATTGCTGGAAGGACGTCCCTGCCGACAGACCCACCTTTGAAACTCTGCAGTGGAAACTCGAGGACTTCTTTGATGTTGATGTCAGCAATTACGATGATGCAAGCCGCTACTAAAAGACACTACTACTTCCACACTTGCCAGCTTAATATAACCACAGATGAGTCAGGAACTGGGTTTCGAAATGCCATTGTGGTATAAAATGAACAAACTGCCTAAATGCAATCTCAATGAACACATTTAATATGCTCAATATTCTTATCATTGAGTGTTTTCACGATGAATACTTTTCCCCATCCCAGATTAATGTGCAGAGATAACTGGAGGTAAGCCATCCATTGGTTGATTTCCCTGGAAACTGTTGTTGGTAGGGCTGTCAAAACGATTAATCGCGCAACATGACATCATGACTTTTGCGTAAACATACACGCCACTTTCGAGTCAAGTGGCGTATTATTTCTACGCATTTTGAGCTATTCGCGTGTATCCGCGTGTATGCGTGTATGTCTACGCCATTAACGTCCGCGTCATCCCGCGTGTCAGAACACGCGCGTCAAATGTCCAGTCATAAATGCCATTAACCCCAGTGACGGTTAAGTTTAGGGATAGGGTTGAGGTAAGTCATATCTTTTTTTTCAATAGGATGGTAAGGGAACAGTCATAAATGCTATTAACCCCAGTGACGGTTAAGTTTAGGGACAGGGTTGAGGTAAGTCATATATTTATATAACGTTAAGTCAACGGCGTTCATAAACACGCTGAAAAGCGATTATGCGTCTTGATAACACGCCAAAAATGCAAATACGAATTGGCGTGTCATATACACGCTACTTCATGAGATCAGTCTGAATCGCGATTAATCGCATCCAAAATAAAAGTTTGTGTTTACATAATATATGTGTATAATTATTTTGTATATATATAAAAAACACACATGCATGTATATTTAAGAAAAAAATATGATTTATGTATGAAATATTTATATTTATATATAATATAAATTATATATAAATATATATACAGAATATACAGGAAAATATGTATTAAATATATACAAGCATGTGTGTGTATTTATATAAAATAATTATACACACTACACCCACATATATTATGTAAACACAAACTTTTATTTTGGATGCGATTAATCGCGATTAATCGTTTTGACAGCCCTAGTTGTTGGTTTAAACAGACAGATCAATAGCATGAGTGTGTGGCGGTACTATCTTTTCTTTATTTTGCACAAACAACACAATTAAGCTTTAAATCATATGTATACTCTGAGCCTTCTGATCTTCTATTCAGGCATATCTTTATTTGTTTCTGTGTGTATACTGTATGCCAGCAAAATCATGGTAGTTTAGTGTCACTTTACTTGCACTCATGCTGGCACCATGAAGCTGAAAGTATCGAGGAATCATTATATAGAGACTGGGCGATGCATGTATGTATCAGGTAGCGGCGTAGCTGGATTAACCAGTTTTACATAAGTTTAAACAGCGAATGAGTCACTGCCTGTCGGCCTTACTGGCTCAAAGGGAGGAATGCTCAGACAGTTTTACGTATGTGACGGTAAAGGCACATTGAGTTTAGACTCTCATTCATGCCTTAGTGAAGACTGTAATTATTAGATGTGTATTTATGTACCTTTATTTACGTAACCAGAAGAATGTATTGTACAGTTATAGTGATTTTTAAATACGTTTAGATCAAAATAGTTTCTTTGAGGTTAATTTACAGATTGTGATTCTGTTTCTCATTTTTTTAAAAGGATAAAATACTCTACCATTCAAAAGAATGGGACCGTAACTACTACATTTTCAATTTCAACTAAAATAATAATCAGACAAACTGTTTATAATGTTTGGTGATCAAGGATCATGTGACCAAATTGTACTTTCCATCATGAATAAATTCCATTTTAAAAGATATTATGGTAGAAAACGGTTATTTAAATTGTAATAACGTTTTACAATTCAATTGCAATAATGTCTTACTGCCTCGGCGAACATAAGAGATTTAAAAAACATTAAAGTCTATTGAATTGAACCTTTGAATTGTATGTGTAGTCATACAAATACAGACCAAAAGAATTGGCCTACGATAAATACATAATAGTTCTTATTCTGCATTGGTAATTGAAGGCTGAAGTATATTTTTTAATATATTTTTAGTAAGTCAACAGATGAATAATATTTACATGTGCATTCTAGTGAAATAAAACTTTAATTCTTAATATTGATCCTGGACTATGTTTTATATTTCCACCACATGGGGGCACTAATTACCTTGTATTTTAAGTTAGGGTTCAAATCAAGCCTGGCTTATTCTTTCACACAGCAATGTGACCATCCACTGACTGCACAAGCACCTTTTTTTCTCGTTATTAGTTGACGTGCTTGCCATTTTATCATTATTTTATTATTAAATACCAGAGGTAGTTTACAAAAAAGTACAGCAGTGAGAAGCACTGTGGCGGTGGGCCATTGAACCATATGGTTGATAGAGGGCAGTCTCAACATTAAGGCTACGTCCACATTAATCCGGACACATTTGAAAACGGGGTTTTCGTTTAAAAACGCTCTTCGTCCACACGAGCGTTTTCAGGCGTTTTCCAACGTTTCAGTGTGGATGAGAAACGTCTAAATTCAATTTACTGCGCATGCGTGAAACTTCACAAAAGCTCACTGAGACGATTACAGAGGTGGAAATAAATAATAAAGTAAAGTTATCGCAATTCTTCTAACAGAATAGTTTTATTTAGCAAAATATCTCACCATCCCTGATGCATCCAGGTCGCATTCAGTCACCACATGTTTGGTCTAAAACGCAACTGCTCTCCTGGTTTGCCGCAGGACAGAATGTGTGAGTAGGGGCTACATTATCTGTCATCTTTGCAGTACTGTGCTATGAAGAATAGCACATATTACTGTAAGTAACATAGAAAGTAACACATTTTAGCAACAGTGTAAAAATGAATAACATATAACGGGCACAATACCGATAAACATGAATATCTATTGGTACTACATGGATCACATGACTAAACTTACATCATCGTTTTGAAATACCTCCGGTTTCACTGTCCACACTACAACGCGAAAACGGCGTTTTCAAATTTATCCACTTTGGAGAGCGTTTTCCAAAAGATACGTTTTCGTTGACTTAAAACGCCGTCTCAGTGTGGACGGAAGGCCAAAACGGAGAGAAAAATATACGTTTTCAAACGAAAACGTATTAGTGTGGACATGGCCTAAAACACAGCAAATTCGGAGTCTCTAACTAAATCCCTCTTGCACCAACAAGTGTCCAAATTTGCCCTTGCGTCTATGCTAATAACTTAAGGGGCCCTTATCATGCGCAATGTGGCACAAAGCAAGTGTCTTTTGCTAGTTTCAGCCCGACGCAGTTATCATTTTCACGTCCTGCGCCACATTGTTTAAATAGCAAATGCATTTGGGCAGCTGGTCTGAAAACGATGTGTGTTCAGAAGCATTATTGGCACATTGCTATATAGAGGCAGCTGAACTAGACAGCGCCATTGACCAACTGAGTGTGTTAGTATTATCAGCCCGTTCTCATCCTTTAGCGTCATATAGACCATTTCAAAAGATGTAAACAACACTGGCCCAGAAGCACTTCCTGTTTCAGTTTGTAACTGTTTTCTTTATTTCACATGTAAAGAAAGCATCTTAAAGATGTTTGTTTAACTTTTTGATTCAGTTTTAAATGTTCTGTTGGTTGTATTTTATCCCAGCTTTTATGTAGTGTTAAAAAACTGAAACAGGAAGTGCTTCTGGGCCAGTGTTGTTTACATCTTTTGAAATGGTCTATAGGACGCTATATGACAAAACGGCGAAATACTACGCACATGGCACCCTTTATCGTTAATATAACACCGTGTCCTAACTACACGCGACGCGACGCCGCGACACGAGTTTTTGTCCTAACCAGACGCGACGGCGACACGCGAAGTTTCTAATTTAGAAACGGTTCCTATTTCTGCGACGTCGCGGCTGACAGAATGAAGAAATTACACTGGTTATGAGTACACATTATTTATTTTTAGTTAAAACTAGGTCACTGTGCCACAAGCGATAACGGATAATTTACCTCAGATTTTGAAAGCATGTAATATAGCGTTCAAAATGAATTCTATGCAAACATACGACTGTACTTCATAACAAAATTAGTCAATGAGTATATTTTGTTAATGTTTTGATGTTTAATAATGTTATTTCTTGATTTGATTATGTCCTTACCCATATTCAATGCGAGAGCGGGCGGGCCAACAGTGCACTTTCACAGAGAGACTCTGCTCACACCACTCACACGTTGTTCTGAATGTGTGGCATCTCACAGTCGCGTCGCGTCTAGTGTGGACAGATACACTTGCTGTCGCTGGAATTTTATCGTGTCGCGTGTAGTTAGGACACGGTGTAACACGCGAACCCAGGCCGTCATAAATCCTTTAGCGTGAATATGAGACGCAGACCCTACCCCACACCTAAACCTAACAATCACAGCGTGTTATATTAAAGGTGCCCTATAATGGTTTTTTAAATTATTTTATAATGTTTCCTGGGTTGCCCTTATAATGTTAGTATGTTTTTTTTAGATCAAAAATAGTCATAATTTAGAAATAAAAGGCATTTTTCCTAGCCTGATTTTAGCCACTGCTTTGAACACTTGCTGCGTCCCAATTCGCATACTATGCGTCCTAAATAGTATTCGAAAATAGAATTAGTGCGTCCCAAACCGTAGTATGTTGAAATGAGTGTTTCAAAGATACCCGGATGGTCTACTTTTTCCGGTCAGAATCCGAAGTGTAGATCGATGCACACTCTAACGGCTGATATTGCCCACAATTCGGATTCGGTTAGAACTACAAACACGAGTAAAAAGTGTTAAAAAAAAAACTACAGATACGGAGGACGCGCGAGTCCCGCGGTTATATTGAGAGGTTTAGATAAAGAGGTTTGAATGATTAATTAACACTATCTGACCTGACGAAAATTAATTTATTCAATGTTCTCCACATTATATTGCATCTGCAGCAGCATTGTGAACTTTTGTTAGGATACGTTTAGCCATTACATTTTAAATGCATCATTATATTCAAATTGCAAAACACAAGGAAAGTATACACATGAAAGACCCATGACTGGCAGATTAACGTGCTCCGATACGGTAGGAAATCAAATTAGATTGAAAGGAGGATTTTAACTGTGACGAGATGATTGACAGGGCAGTTTATGGTGACAGAATGTACGCAGCACGTGACAGACCCGTCCGTTAAAGATGACGTGATAAGTATGTCCCAAAGCTTGCCTACTTTTTTGCTACATACTCAATAGTATGTACTTTTTCTTCACAAAAAGAGTACATACTTTTAGGGCGTAGTAAAAGTAAGCGAACTGGGACGCAGGGACTCTGTTTGAAGGGGCGTGTCTGCTGTGTGTAGCCGGCCTCTGCTGTGATTGGCTGACATGCTTGCATATGAAATACATATTACATGTGAAACTCTCTCGAATAATTTTACTACAGCTATTATAGGTTTTTACTATTACAGCCATCGAGATTAACGAATCGTGAGATGGTTTTGAAGTATTTAGATCTATTCCCATCACATAAAATGTTGCTGTGTTGAGTATTGAGCAGCAAAGGACAGCCTGTCGATCGCGAGGATGAAGATATTATCATTGCAACGCAATTTCTGCCTTAATTCTCTGCTTTCACTAATGCAGACACGATCATGTAAATACAGCAAGAGCTTCGTTGTGCAGTGTAACGTGCGTCATTGAATTCATAACGAGTTTGGCAGATAAACTCGCGCTGTGTGGAAAGATATTGATCGCTTTCTGTATACAATTTATTCACAATTATTATTATTTTTTCATCCTAGAAACGATGTGAAGTCCCTGGCTTGACTTACTGATATAAACAGTTTTGAACGATTTTGAGTGAAAGATTAACCTTACCTGTCTGAACTTGAACAACAATAACACATCAGCTTGATCCGAGGCCAGCTCTTGGGAAGTTGAGGAAACAGTCGTCGGTGAAAATCCAGAGAAAATAAAATTAACCCATTGTTTCTTCAGAGGCTCGGATGAAGGAACTAAAAATACTTTTGTGTACATCCGAACACTGATCAACGGCCATGCTTCTTCGACTGCGCAGCTCCGTCTCGTCACTGAACATGGGCTGGCATATGCAAATATTTTGGCTCTATGCACGATCGCTTCCATATTTGTCTCAGCACGCCCACACTTCCGGTGCTGCGTCAGTCTATGGTCATAAGCCGGTTTTGCGATAGGTGGAGATAGTGTCAAATTACACTCGCTGTTTATAAAAACGTCCTCCGGTTAACGTGAATGATGTTAACAACACTGTGAGGCAGTTAGCTGTCACGCAAGAGTAAAAAAGAGAAGTTATTTAAATTATATATTTCGAGTCAAATCAACAACTTTGAGTGTTAGTATTCTTTCATATCGTACGAAATTCGACTAGCGAATCAGCGTTTCTAAAATCGTTGTCTCCGTTTCTGAGAAAACGGATTTTATTACAGTTTTGCCGCCTATACACTTGGCCTGCAGAACGCGGTTCCGGAAGTAAAGACGCTGACTGAGATTCGTTCGAACACACGTCAGCAGGGTTCGTGCATAGATTCGTCTGTTTTTCAGGGGTGTTTTTCAAAAACGAGATTTAAGTAAGAAGGAGAAAACAATGATGTTTGAGACTCAGTGTATGTCATGTCCATGTACTGAACTCTTGTTGTAAGTATGCCAAAATAAATTCAATTTCACATTATAGGGCACCTTTAACGATAACGGGTGCCATGTGCGTAGTATTTCGCCGTTTTGTCATATAGCGTCCTATATGACGCTAAAGGATGAGAATGCGGAATGCATTAGTATTATGCACCCATAGGCAGGTGCACAACGCGTATACACTCTGCTTACTACACACACAGGGACGCCCACAGCACACCCGAACTAGCCAAATATTAAAAATTAAATGTAACAGATTATTATTGTGTACATAAAGATATATATGTTTGTCCCGTAGATGGTCTGGTTGCGTGCTTTAACCTTGGGCATGAGCCGATCCGTTTGCGCTCTGAAAACACGTTCGGCCTTTCCGCTTCCGATTCCATCATGTAAAGAGCGAAAGAGAATAGGGAATACTCGTTAAGAGAATAGGGACAACCCTTATAAAATCATCCATTCACTGGACGTGCCGACCAGGGGCGGAGTGGGACCCAAAAATCTACCGGGAAATTTCGTAGACCACCACCCCTCGTCGCCGGCACGATTTTACTAGCCGATAGCATTTACAGTTTTACTGATTTAAAAGGAACTTCGTTGTACTATGCTGGAGTAAAGTTCATAAATGGTCGTTCTTTAGTAATTTCTAAAACTATGTTGGGAGGACTCTGTGCCTCTAGGGGGGTTGGGGGGCATGCTCCCCCGAAAGAAAATTTCACTATAATATAGGAAAATTAAAATACTTTTGTCCTAATTTCCTCACTTGCAAGAAATAAACCCTTGAGCTTTTATTTAGGAGAAAACACCAGCCCATGATGATCGTGTGAGCAAAGTAATCACGCAGCACAAACTGGATGCTATTCTAATGTCAGTTATTATAACGGCGCAATGCCATATCACGGTTTCAATTTTAGTTTGTTGGCAAAATATAATGCTAGAGACCTTAATGTTAGGTTTTACATTTTACATATTTACATGTGTGTTAGGAAAAGGGAGAAGAGAGAGTTCGGCAAAAGGCGGATTCGAGAGTTCAAAAGCTGCTTTAGGCCGTGTGTCCACCAAAGCGTATTTAGCCAGCTGAAAACGCTAGACGCTCTGCTGAAGATGCCGTGCTTTGGGCGCTTGAGAGCGTTTTGGCAGCGCAGCCTTTTTTCCGTTGAGGCGTTTCGTTGCTATGATACAGAATATCCGCAGCAGTTTAAATGTTGTGACTGTTGGTCGGTGTGGTTTAGTCCCGCCCCTCCTCCACTGTGATTGGACGGCTGGGCAAGAACTGACAGTGATGAGCGCTGCGTTTTTTCCAAAGTTGAACATTTTTCAACTCTCGGCGACCAGTAAAAAACGCCGGGCGCTCGGCGCTTCAGCGTGAAAAAAACGCTCAGCGCCTCGTCACGCTCATGGCGTTTAAAAAACGCGGCGCTCCCATTGGAAACAATTGAAAACATACACCCGGCGCGTGGAAAAACGCTTTGGTGGACACACGGCCTTACTTCACGCCCTACGACCTACGCCACTGAAGCTGTTTCGAGACAGGCGTCTTTTTGCTGTAAAGACAGGCACTTAGTGCAAATATGCAAATATATGCTCCGTTATAGAAAATGTAAAAAAAAATGTTTTCTTCCCTTAGCTTGGGCCCCAAGTGCACAAGGCGAACTTCCAATAAACACATTTTATCAGACCGGCCCTCGCGGCCTCGAAACACTCGGCCCACCGGGAAAACTCCCGAATCTCCCGATTGCCACACCGCTACTGGTGCCGACCATTTTTCCCGTCAATAAACTAGGAAAAGTTGATTCGGACACTTGCGCCGAATCAACGCATTAGACCAATGCGCTTAGATCGTTAAAAAGAGCCCAAAGAGTTAGGATTAAAGTCAGGATTATATTCTGATCTGACAAAAAAGACAACAGAGCTTTGGCATTGAAAGTATCGAGGTTAGTGATGTAACTCATTCCCTGAAGGAGAGGCATGAACGGGAGACATGACGTCGAATGTGAAAGGGAACTAAAATGCTGAACAAATATAGTGAGCTCAAAGTTCCTCATATACCCCTTTTCCACCAAAAAAAGAACTGGTTCGGAACTGGTGTTGGTTCAAAGTTGGTTCGGAGCTGGTTCAACTTGCGGACCCGTTCAGAACCTGTTTGTTTTTCCACTAACTAGAGCGCCCAGGGAACGACGTCGTTACGTCACTGTGTACGTCGCCGTACGTCTTATGCCTAGTTCACACTACATGATTTTAAGCCCGATTTGCAAATCGTTGAGTTGCCGACAAGTCAGGGTGTTATCGCATGCAAATCGCGGGCGATTAGCGGACGATGAACGCTCGCCAATCTGTTAGTATGAAAGAGCCAACAATGCAGCGAAAACGCTCGCAGACGCCTCGCAGATGCGTCGCCGAGCCCAGAAAAATATCTAGCCTGCTAGATATCCTGAGCCGTCGCGCGACTCAAACTCAGTGATGTCATGAGGACAGCCAATCATAGCAACGCATGGGTTGAGGACACCAGGTAAATCTTAGTTTTTCTTCTTTTTTGCATTTTTCCCTCAGAGCAGATCGTCGCGCAAACAGTGTGCAGCACTAGTTTCTGTCTGACGTCCATATTCACGTGTTGTGTTCTCTTCTTTGCTGGGGCGCAATAATTATTTATTTATTTATTGCGTGTTTTTTCGTGACAAAACGTGGTTTGTAGACAAGATAGAATTGTTTGCTGACAGAGTCATTGTCCACTCGTTATTTATTTGATTATTTTCAGGATTTAGACCGTAACATAGTACTGAAACAGCTCTTATCATCTGATCGTGGTTGTATCTCTATGTAGTGCGTTGTCAACTCGTGTAGTGAGTCACCTCCTGTTGTGGATCAATCACGTTGTGTTGTGTGGTGTGAACAGCTAAACAACTTGAACACTCCTGATTTCACCGAGAGCAAGTCATGTAGTGTGAACCACACAGTTCAGCCCGACGTTTTAAAATCATGTAGTGTGAACTAGGCATTAGCTAGAAATGCTTGCAAGTACATTACTTTGGGATTATCTCCAACTCGTGTACCAAGAAGGGTTTAAAAACAATTGAAATATGTAAGTCTTTTAATCTTTTCCTTTGATTTCTGAAAAGTTATGTACCCCTGTCTTGTGTCTTTTTTTCTTTGCATTTATTTGTTCTATATTGTGACTCTTTTCTTCTTTGCTTATAATGTCTTCAATAAAAAATGATAAAAATAGAAATGCTTGCGCCAACTTCAAGCATAACAATTACAAAGGTGGACTCCATCGTGTTTCAGCAAACGTTTCTCCTGGCTTTGCGATGGTCAGAAAATATGTTTAGAACGCATCTAAACCCGCCCCCAGCCCCCGAAGTAAGCATGACGTGGTAAAAGAACGGTTCTAGTCCAGAAAAGAGTTGGTGCCGCTTTGGAACCAGTTTTCCTCTACCGAGAACCGGTTCTTTGGCTGTCGAAACACAAAGATCTGGTCCACGCGCAGGCACCGGCTCCGAACCGGCTCTCAAAATGCTTTGGTGGAAAAGGGGCTATAGAGAAATAAAGAACCTGTGACCATGTGATGTCCACAACATCACTGTACCACTGGATTCTACAGCTAAATGGATGGTTTAAAAAGAATTAACACCCTCATGTGGGCCCAATCCTTTATGAATTTCTTTCTTTTGTGGAACCTAAAATCAAATATTTTGAGAAATGTTTCGGTATTTTTTTCTCCATACAATGGAAGTCAGTGCAAACCCAAACTGTTTATTACAAGAATTGTTCTATGACACATTGTGTCACATTTCCATGCAAGAAAAGCATAATAAAAACATATTACGTCAGATTCCTCTGGGCCAGTTGAAAGTCCTGCCAGTGATCTGATAGAACTTCTGGTTAAACGGGTGGAAAAAGCGGTGCAGTTTTTCCTCAATGGAAGGGTCTACATGTGGATGGATCCGTCCCTTACTGCCCGCTAGGCACTTGTTAAATATGAAGTTATATCGCAGACAGAAGAACCCACGTGTGGCATTAAAGTACAGATTGTACTGGCTGATGCACGAGGGCAGGTTTAAGAAATGCTCAACAAGCTTAAGTTCTGGCAGTGGGTCTATGATGAGGCGGTCTCCATCAACTACATGAAACTGCTCCACAGGGAAGAACTTTAACCAGTGTTCAAGGTACTTGGAGTAGATGCTTGTCCGCACCGCCTTGTACTTTGTGTTCACCTCAGAAGTGTTGGCGTCAATCACAAGTTCCTCAAACTTTTCATACGTTTTTTTCTTGCGCTCTTTCCCTTCCAGGACCTGTGTGTAGTCAGAAACAGCGCGGGTGGTGGGCTCACGCACAATAACCAGAAGTTTAATGGAGGAATTCATCTTGAAGATCCTCTCTGGCACCTCCTCGGTGATGAAATATGCAGGACTCTTCTCAATTGTTATTTGGTGAGGAAAAGAGAAGGGCATCTTTTCGCGGTACCAGTCAATGCCGCGAGCGTAGTTCTGGTCGTTGTCGAAAAAGTGGACCTCCTGGGAGGCCTTGACAACATCAGGGTGAAGACTGAGCATCTCCAGCAACGCACGTGTTCCACCTTTCCTCACGCCAATGATGATGGCTCTGGGCAGCTGCTTAATGAGGAGGTGCATGTGTGGTTTCTCCCTTGTGCTGTTGGTCCTGTGCAGCTTGAGACGATGAGTGTGTTTGTGTTGCGACGAATGTAAAGGAGTCTCCCATGACACACCTGCAGGAGGCATTCTGACCTTAATGGGGCTGATCAACTGCAGCCTGCAATGAGAAAATGAAACTTTTTTATGTCCCACGAGGTCATTTCAATTGAACAGATTTAAACTTCCCATTTTACGTAAATGTCACATTAATTCTGGTTCTGTAACTTCTAATGTTTCCCGATTTACAAATGGCTCTCATATAAAGGGCCTCAGTGTTGGGAAAGTTCACTTTCTCCATGAACTAGTTCAAAGTTCAGTTCACACATTTTAAAATGAACTAGTTCAGTTTATTGTTCATACTTCAAAAAATGAAATAGTTTATTGAGCTTTTTATTGTTATTATTATTACAGCCCATATACAACCACAGACAACAATTATTTTATCGACAGGCAGTGTGCACAGAAATATACGATTTTTCCCATCCGACCTTGCCATAAAATCCGTTTAAATGATCATACGACGCCTCCTCGTTCGCTGCTTTGTCGACGGCGGCCGCGGTGCGACACTGCTGGCTGGTGTTGCCAGATGGGGTGTTTTTTCGCAACATATTCAAGCCTGTTTACGTGCGTTTTAGGAGGATTTTCGCCTGGAAGGCTCTGTAGAAATCTGGCACCCCATTGTACGAAGTTAAACTGAGAGAGCGTGCGTTCACAGACACCAGAATGAACGCGTTCACAGTAAAGGCCAATACTTCTGCGTCGAGGGTACGCCGTAGTGTAGGGCTGGGTATTGACACGAATTTCACAATTCGATTCGATTTCGATTCACAAGCTTGCAATTCGATTCCTATTCGATTCGATTCAATATTGATTATTTTGGATATCAGTTACAATAAATGGCAAATTTTCTCAAGGAAATCAAATCTCTTAACTAATGCTGTAAACTATGGGAGTCTAGTTGTAGCCTACTAGTCTTCATTAGCCTAATATGAAGGTAATAATGAACTGTTTTGTAGCTATACAAACACTTAAATTACACTTTTATTTATTTTTATAAGAAGATTAAATGAAAATATAAACATTAAATGGTGGCTGTCATAAAAACTTGCCAGATTTAATCAAATATGCATTAAATATTAAAGAACATTAAGATTATAATGCATATGTAATATGGTGTATATATTTAGCAAAATGCTCCTCTCTAGAGTTATTTTTTCTAGCTGACTAACGAGTTTATGTGGGTTTTCTGAGGTAAATATGACGATACATGACATTGATTACAAGCTGTTTAACTGACGTCTTTCCACGGTTGAAACGCTGATTGAGCGAATCAATGTGACACGATATGGATTTGGATAGGTTATACTCTATCTTTAACACACTTTAAGATGCTCATTCATGTTTATTTGGCGCTGTGACTGGTATTATTAACCCGGAAGAGAGATCAGCGCTGCGCCAGAGCGATCTCACGCCACAGCGCCAAAACGCTATTTACGTTTTTGAATTTCCAAAGAAAATGGACGTAATTTGAAAATTGAGACTTTGTTTCATATCAATAGTAACAAAGGACAAAGATTATTGCAATTTTTTGGATGCGCGCAGCCGCGATACAATGTCCCATTCATTCAAAAGAAACAGGTTGAATAATCGATTCTTGAGATTTAAGAATCGATATCGGTTCGTAAAAAATGAGATTGAGATTGATTGATACAGATTGTTTCAAAGCAGCTTTACAGTGATAACAGGGAAATAATGCAACAAAAGTTTGTTTCTGCTGTACAGCAGATCTAGAAGAAAAAAAGCATCATAGTCCCTCTTAAGTAAGTAATTTAACTTAATTTTAATTTTTTTAAGTTATTATTTAGCTGCTCTGCAGAAAACAGTGACGTCATCGTCCAGCTCAGTTCAGATCTCATATAAATGTGTCATTGCAGGAAGATCAATATTATTGTTGAAAATGAAGTGTCCCCAACTAATCAAGCCATATTTTTGTATTCGCTAAGGTGTTCATCACAGCACCAAATACTTAAAGTCCCTGTAAAGTCAAAATGAAGTATGTGTTCTGAGTTTGTCACACCACAGAAAAATGTGTTATTAGCCACCCAGCCAAATTTGAATGATAAAAAAGCCGGCAAGTTCATAAAAATAAGCTATCAAAATCTTGAAGAAATGAGCAGTTATCTCTGTTCTCAAACGCTGGGGGCGTGTCCGCTGGCTGTGCTGAAACCACACCCACTAGCGGGAAAGCAGTCGACGGTGATATTAGCTGATTAGCTTTTGGAGACGGGAGGATGAACACTGAGGCGGGAGATCGTCGTTTCGGCCCCGTTCACCAGTAACAGCGGATTATCAGTGAATCCCAGTTGTCTCTGAGGAAAGTTTATAAAACGATCCAGTGTAAAACGATCACTACAGAGGCGGGTGTTGGCGGTGATCCTCAGCTCTTCATCAAGGTTGGCTTTCTAAAAACCTCTTCTTGATGTGATCGTTTTTAAAGGAATTTAAATAAAGATACCGATCTGTTTTGTACATGATCGCATCCAGGTAGCCTATGCATTTCTGTGTCGAAGGTATAGCTAGCTAGAAAACTGTAGACTCAGCTGTAGAAGGTAATTGTTCTGACAGTCACTCGCGATTGAGCGGTGAATGCGAATGTGGTTGAGGAGTGTTATTGTGTGTTCAGATCAGACTCTGTGCGTCATCAAATAGGGGCATCTCCAGGAGCTCATGACCTCCAGTGCGTCATCGAGCCCTGTTTTAGCCCCACCCAAACAATCCGTAAAATTGCAATGGTGAAAAACTGTTTAACGGTCCGCATTTCAGTACTTCACAGTTCACAGTCTTTGTAATATGTTTTAGCAATACATATGTAACATTTATAATGTGTTTAGAACTTTTTTGTAGAATTGACTTTACAGGGACTTTAAATAGTAGAAGACATTAAATAAATGTGTCATTTTTTTAATGGATGAATCACAAATGTGAAAAGTGTTTCATTTCTAAAAGTACATATGACGAAGGGGTCTATTAGTGAATAAACAAGCATTTATGGGATTTGAGTTTCTCTGTGAATGAATGCTATATACTGTACCTATCTAAAGTGCCCACTCTGGCCACCAGTAAGAGGAAGCTCCCCAGCGCCAGGCTAGCCAGTAAAAGCCTCTGTCTCAGCCACGGCTGCTGTGAAAGAAGCATCACCCTCCATCAAACAGCCTTCCTCCGCCTGCAATAAGACACACACGCATACATGCATGAACATAATTCATGTTGACATTTCCTGTCACTTATGCATTGACTAAGAACCCAATTCCATCAAACTAATGTCTGCATCTTTATTAGCTTACAAACACACACACACACACACACACACTACTAAACAGCATATCATCGGAAGAGAGCTTAATGCTTTGAACACAAAATAAATTACGTCTTACAAGTCATAAAATGGTGCAGTGCCATTACAGAGGATGCCCACTCAACACACTCACACACACACACACCTTCTAGTAACAAGCTGTTAATTCTGGGTGATTTTAATATTCACGTATCCTGTTCAACACAACATTTAGTCAAGGGTTTTTAAGCAATGGTGGATTCTTTTAATCTCACACAGTTTTGGGCACCACTTGTCTCATTTGCAACTAAATTGCGTGTTTAAAACATCTAACGTGAAGACAAATTGCAAAGCTCTCACCAAAACCATGCATTACTAGAAGTTGTATTAATAAACATATAATTAGATTGAATAAAGCTTTATATTTCTCGTGCTGTCCGGGGGGCGGACTCAGAGCTTGGTATTTATCCCGAACACAGAGTACTCACTCTATGGTAGGAATAGTAACTAAAGTATTCAAATCTGCCTTATACCATTTGTAATATACTGGTAACCACCATGATAATGCAGGTGGTATTAAAAGTAAACCACATGATGAATCAAAGTTCACCACCATTGGTTTTCCACAAGCTGAAGCACATGTAAATAAAGAAGATGCACAGTGTCATACACACAAATACAAAACACCATCATGGCACACATGACTCCAAAATAATGCCATAAACATTCATTAAACTATATAGACCATTTTGCAAGATAACAACACTGGTCCAGAAGCACTTCCTGTTTCAGTTTTTTAACGCTACATAAAAGCTGGGATAAAATACAACCAACAGAACATATAAGACTGAATCAAAAAGTTAAACATCTTTAAGACGTTTTCTTTACATGTGAAATAAAGAAAACAGTTATTGTTGACCAGTGTTGTTTACATCTTGCAAAATGGTCTATACATAACTGATATCAAAAACTAAGAAGAAATATATTTCTTTAAATGAAATAACATCAAATGTGAAGCACCCGCGGCGCTACCGTTGGCCATTTTGACCCAGGCCTATAGTGAGTAGTGAGTGATTTTCATTCTCGTAGTTCATCAATAAGCAGCCAGGAAAGCTTTGAGTGAAAGCTTCTCAGTCAATCCCCGACATGTGGACTCTTAAAGGGGACATATCATGCAAAATCCACTTTTTTAGCCCTTAAATGCATTTTGTTGTATATTTGGAGTGTTTATAAGTACAGAAAAGATGAAATTATTCTCTTCAGGTGCTTCGTTTATATCTTTATATTCTGTTTTGGTCATATTTTTCAACCTGTTCAGATTTTTCTGTTTTCTATGACGTTTTTTGAACAATTACGTCACAGGATTTGCAGCGGAACTGCCAAATAAGGACATTGACTACCGGTCCAACACTTCGAGCAATCCGCCATTATTATTTCTCGCTCCGATTTTGTAGTCCAAGCTCAATGATGCAGAAGTTACGAGAGGGCAAGTCAAAATGTTCGGTTGTTGGATGTAGTGACCTGAAGCACTTTAAGGATCCCCAATCCAACAACCTCCACCAGTATAAAGAATGGTTTGCCGATCGACTTCGTCTGAATGAGGGGTAAATTCCTTCTATCATTTAGCTGCTGTGTTTGCTGACGCTTTCTAAACGTAAGTTATCATATTATTATCATACAGATTTTTAGTGGTAAGATTAGACTGTAGTCATTTATCTTGTCAGTGTGCTTGTTTTAACAAGAGAAATAGTCGACTTTCACTAATAACACAACATAGTTAACTTAACGTTACATACCACTGCATCCATATGAAGACGTTGTTCTGCAGGTTTGTCGTCGTCTTTTTCAAATCGCTCGCTCTGGCTCGAATACGTAACGCTTGATGGACAAGTCTTTTGTTGACATTTTGTTAACGTGTGAATAAAAATGTTCTTTGAAACTATAGTAATCGTTTATCTCTTATCAAACTACAATAATGGCCGAACGCGGGGAGTTGAACTGAACGTGAACTCAGCGACCTGGAGAGCGGGCGGGGAAAGACGCAACTCCTTTTTATTTAAAGGGGACGCTTCGAAACGGGTTGCTCACAGAAGCACATCAGAAAAGAGGTAGAAAAGGGGCCTGTTGAGCTATAATAATGTGGAATTCAGACCCAAGCATTGCAGTTATGCTTTATATAGACCACAAATGTATGATTTATAAGTAAAAATGAATGATTTAAAAGCATGATATGTACACTTTAAACCTGCGCACAGGCTGCATCGTCACCAGCAAGGGATCCAATGACATTTAAGACGCTGGAGCGCAAGCTTTTCAAGCAATCTCAATGAGACAGACACAGATGGTAGCTGGTAGCTATTGTGAAATGCAAAGCAAAGCACCTAGTTTTCATTCAAATTCAGCAAGAAACACTCCAAGGAGCAGGAGGAGGAAACTTCTGCCATTTTAAGTAACAAGGTTGCAAGTGACGAGTTACCATCCTGCTTGGCCGCCCTCTTCCCATCAAGTCTCCTGTAGCCAACCCTCACACTAGCAAGCAAGTAGGCTAACAGTTAGGCTAACTTTAACGCTAGCGTCAAGCTGTCTCTATGCACATTTTCTGGAGGAAATTAGAGAAATTTAGCCTGGATGCCAACCCGAACTCCGCCCACAACATTTTTTGGTCGGGAAGTTCGGTCTGGACTCAATCCATTGAGGAGTAATTATGATCAGACAAGAAACGTTCGGGCCAATCATTTCTTGGGTGGGCTTTATACTATGATGGACAGATGATCTGCAATCATCATGTTATCTAAGAGCGCTTAAAGGTGCCCTATAATGTGAAACTGAATTTATGTTGTAGGTGTTATACAATTTATACTTTACAATAAACTATATAACATTGGTTGAGACCAATTAATAATAATTGGAAACATTAGGTGCAATTATTACCACAATCCGATAAAATTCAAATGCACCGCTCACACATATCGTGTCACAGCGAAAGAACGTAAACGCCTCATAATTCAGGCAGGACATGCAGATTCCGTACCCTCGGAATGCAAACTGTGGACGGGGCCTACGCCAAATAACTTTATATCATATTATGCTTGCTGAGCTTTTAGTAAATGTTTACTGGTAACCGCATTATTAACAGCATTAACTTTTACATTGTAATCCTTTAATTTTTAATACTTGGAGTGTTTGCCCTTTAAATAACAAAAAATACTGCAACCAACTAAAACCTGGTCTAAAGTCAATGCTGCAGTTTATTTCAGTTGCTTCAAAATAGCAGCAATACGCTAGCCTGGATGCCAGCCCGAACTCCGCCCACAACATTTTTTCGACGGGAAGTTCGGTCTGGACTCGATGCATTGAGGAGTAATTATGATCGGTTCAGAAATCATCGGGCCAATCAAATTGCCAGGGCGGGCTTTATACGATGATTGACAGGTGGTCTTCAGTAACGTAATCCTCACGTCGTCAAAGAGCTCGTCAAAGATGAGTGCAGCTGGAGAATTGAGATGTATAGATTCCGCTGTCGCGTCTTTTGTAAAATAAATCGACAGCGCATTCATTTTAATAAACAAACAGAGAACTGCAATCAAGGCATTTGTCGATCGGAAATATATTTTTGGAGTCCTTCCTACATGATTCGGGAAAAGTGTAACTTATCAGCTGGCTCTGACGGTCGCTAAGAAGACGGGACGTAATGAAAAGCCTGTGGTCGTTGTGGTTTCTCCTTTGGTGGCACTCATGGAGAAGTAAGTAAAAGAAGTAACACTCGTTATTTAACTTCTAAAATAAATAAAGTAGGCTACGTTCTGTATTTGAAAACTGCGGCGCTACTAACTTAACTACATTTTTCAGTAGCTTGGCAGTAGCTCAGTTGCTTTTTAAACAGTGTAGCTTTTCCAGTAGCTAACTACTTTTTGCAGCAAGTAGCGGTGTAGCGCGAGCAAAAGCTACATTGCGTTTGTCGAGCCTGCGCGAATCAGCGCGATGCAAGGATATTCTTCTTCTTGTTAGATTACAAACTCATTTTTTGCCATTACCGCCACCTGTTGTTTAATCACGCATCTTGCGGCTAACGGTTCACTGACGTAAAGAAGTGCGTTGACACACCCATATTATGATCCATGATGGAGTAAGAGGTGACGGCAGATTTGGAGGATGGAGAAACAACTAACGTTAATTACCCGTGGCCTTATTTGTCCAAGTTCAATATTTTTGAGAAAATGTTCTAAATGCAATTTATGTTGAAAATATATATTTTGTTCTTGCAATGTTGTAGGTTATTTGTTGCAATTTTGCACTTTTGACAAACAGTCTGAGATATTTGAGTGTTGTGTGTAATAAAACAATACTCTATGAAATCATATATTGTATTGCATTGTTTTAAACACTAAATATTTTACTTAAAACATTCATCAGACACTTATTCAGATATTTATAATATATAATTTATAACATGTTATAATAATAATACGCAATATAATATTTATAATATGTTGTTCAAAAAGCAAAAGTAGTTTCAATGTAGCTAGCTACTTTTTGATAGTAACTTGTAATGTAGCTAACTACTTTTCCAAAAGAGTAGCTTGACTGTAGTTTAAAGGGGACATATCATGCAAAATCCACTTTTTAAGCCCTTAAATGCATTTTGTTGTATATTTGGAGTTTATAAGTACAGAAAAGATGAAATTATTCTCTTCAGGTGCTTCGTTTATATCTTTATATTCTGTTTTGGTCATATTTTTCAACCTGTTCAGATTTTTCTGTTTTCTATGACGTTTTTTGAACAATTACGTCACAGTATTTGCAGCGGAACTGCCAAATAAGGACATCGACTACCGGTCCAACACTTCGAGCAATCCGCCATTATTATTTCTCGCTCCGATTTTGTAGTCCAAGCTCAATGATGCAGAAGTTACGAGAGGGCAAGTCAAAATGTTCGGTTGTTGGATGTAGTGACCTGAAGCACTTCAAGGATTCCCACTTCAACAACCTCCGCCAGTATAAAGAATGGTTTGCCGATCGACTTCGTCTGAATGAGGGGTAAATTCCTTCTATCATTTAGCTGCTGTGTTTGCTGATGCTTTTCTAAACGTAAGTTATCATATTATTATCAATACAGATTTTTAGTGGTAAGATTAGACTGTAGTCATTTATCTTGTCAGAGTGCTTGTTTTAACAAGAGAAATAGTCGACTTTCACTAATAACACAACATAGTTAACTTAACTTTACATACCACTGCATCTATATGAAGACGTTGTTCTGCAGGTTTGTCGTCGTCTTTTTCAAATCGCTCGCTCTGGCTCGAATACGTAACGCTAGATGGACAAGTCTTTTGTTGTTGACATTTTGTTAACGTATGAATAAAAATGTTCTTTGAAACTATAGTAATCGTATATCTCTTATCAAACTACAATAATGGCCGAACGCGGGGAGTTGAACCGAACGTGAACTCAGCGACCTGGAGAGCGGGCGGGGAAAGACGCAACTCCTTTTTATTTAAAGGAGACGCTTCGAAACGGGTTGCTCACAGAAGCACATCAGAAAAGAGGTAGAAAAGGGGCCTGTTGAGCTATAATAATGTGGAATTCAGACCCAAGCATTGCAGTTATGCTTTATATAGACCACAAATGTATGATTTATAAGTAAAATTTAATGATTTAAAAGCATGATATGTAAACTACTTTAACGTATGAGTAGCTTGTAGCTTGTCAAACTACAGTTTCAGAGTAGCTTCCCCAACCCTGTCAAAAAGATGTATCTTTGCCAGGATATCTGATATCTTATGGTCCTGATGCACTGCAATGATTTTTCTACAGCTTTATTTACTGCTCAGCATTGTGTCAACCTCTGTATAAGCTACAAAAAAGACACTAGTGATTAGACTACTCATTTAAAGATCATAAACTTTAGCTTCTTATTCATATCTCTCGCTAACAAGCACCATTACTAAAACAAAATAACAAATGCTGAAAAAGGTTACAACAAATGGAAACACTAGTCAGCATAATGGTGTTTGTCATATATTCCACTACATGAGAACGGATAGAATGAAAATGAGTGTGGTGAATGTAAATATTGTGCGGATATATATCTATTACAACATCAGAATGGTGCTGATGGTGTAATGGAATAATATTATCCCATTACACCATCAGCACCGCTCTATAGTGCTCACGCATGCACACACACACACACACGCACACACACAAACAAACACAATTATCTTGCTCTCCTCATAAATAATGGATAATTGTGTTTGATGGAGGAGCACTTAGCAGATGTCCACAAGAGATGAGTCACACTACTAAACACGAAGATTAAAACACTGAATAAGATCAGGGATTCAAACAATCACACGATGATATCATCAACATTATCAATAAACAGCCAACAACACCCTGATCTCATGGCTTTTTAAGCTACAAGATTTGTGCTTTATAAACACACAATTATAGCAACCAGAGAAAATTTTATACTAAAAAGTGAAGGGTCAAGAGTCCAACTAAAGCAAACGCTAACCTCCATCATGTTGGCTTTAAAATACAACTTGATTTC
This sequence comes from Cyprinella venusta, assembly GCA_038021265.1. NCBI lineage: Eukaryota > Metazoa > Chordata > Actinopteri > Cypriniformes > Leuciscidae > Cyprinella > Cyprinella venusta. Next base: position 3,272,962 of record CM075876.1, on the reverse strand, counting down.
ATTAACACATCTCTACGATGTATTTACATTTATGTATTCGGCAGACGCTTTTATCCAAAGTAACTTACATTGCATTACACATTTACATTACAATCTGTTCTTGCTTTCTCTGGGAATTGAACCCATGATCTTAGCATGTGTCTGAGCTACAGCATTACACCTTTGTGTAATGGAGTTTTTGGAAAATTATCTCAAATAATTATAAAAATCTGTATTCATATGTATTAATCATGTCGATAACAACAATATTTGTAAATAAAAAAAATATTAGATATTAATCATGTCAATTTCCTGCACCTGTCTTAGACGTCCAAATGAGGTCTAACAAAATGACCCAGTTCAAAGGTCAAATTTTGAACGTCCAAGTTGGCACATGGTTGGACGTCCAAACAGTTGGACGTCCAAACAGTTGGACGTCCAAACAGCGCCCAATAGTTTGGATGTCGAATAGATGTCCAGAATTGGTCATGGACCGACAGATCCAATATAGACATGATCTGCACGTCTATCCGACATCCAATGTTTAGTGGGAATATTCAAAAAAGCATCATAGGTTCACTTTGTATATCTATGTTTTTCATATCAGATTGATTTTCATCATTTATTGAATCTAACGACCGAAACGGCACTATGATGAGGACACTTCCAGTGGAATAGGAGAAAATTCGAACTGAAACATTCCACACTTCACTTCCTTTAAAAACAGCAACCAGATCCCTTCATAGAACGCAGCCCAGTTACACATCATTATTCACTGTATAATCTGATCGCCAACTCAGTATCGATCTGTAGAATTTTCTTGATCTAATTTCACTGAGCATTATTAGATGAAGAATCCAGTCAAAGAGAGTAATGAAGACAAATTGAATATGCATAAAAACAGCTGGACATTTAAAATGAAATTTCACCAGTACCATGCACTGTTGATCTCAAATACTGAATACAGTTCTACAGATAAAAGAAGACAATAAATCTTCAAGATCTCAGCAGAGGAGGATTAAACAACAAAAAAACATTACCAGCGTCAACTTATTACCAACCAGACTGATTTTATTTCTGCCATTCGTCTACAGAAGTTCTTATTGAGAATTAACAGAGGTGTAGGTATTGATGTTTTAATTGAAAATATGTAGTTGGGATCTTGACCCTTGCCTTTAAATCAACTAGATCTTTATAGTACATTTAAGTAAAGTACATTTGTTAAAAGTTAAAAGAAAATGTGATCAACTGATGTTGGTTATTTATTAAAAGTCACAATCAGGGCTTGACATTATCTTTTTTGCTCACCAGCCACTGTGGCTAGTAGTTTTCCAAAGTTACTAGCCACTCAGCATTTTCACTGGCCACAATTTGGAGACCGATACCATAGGGGAATAACTACCATGTATATATACACTCACCGGCCACTTTATTAGGTACACCTGTCCAACTGCTCGTTAACACTTAATTTCTAAGCAGCCAATCACATGGCGGCAACTCAGTGCATTTAGGCATGTAGACATGGTCAAGACAATCTCCTGCAGTTCAAACCGAGCATCAGTATGGGGAAGAAAGGTGATTTGAGTGACTTTGAACGTGGCATGATTGTTGGTGCCAGAAGGGCTGGTCTGAGTATTTCAGAAACTGCTAATCTACTGGGATTTTCACGCACAACCATCTCTAGGGTTTACAGAGAATGGTCCGAAAAAGAAAAAACATCCAGTGAGCGGCAGTTCTGTGGGCGGAAATGCCTTGTTGATGCCAGAGGTCAGAGGAGAATGGCCAGACTGGTTCGAGCTGATAGAAGGGCAACAGTGACTCAAATAACCACCCGTTACAACCAAGGTGGGCAGAAGAGCATCTCTGAACGCACAGTACGTCGAACTTTGAGGCAGATGGGCTACAGCAGCAGAAGACCACACCGGGTGCCACTCCTTTCAGCTAAGAACAGGAAACTGAGGCTACAATTTGCACAAGCTCATCGAAATTGGACAATAGAAGATTGGAAAAACGTTGCCTGGTCTGATGAGTCTCGATTTCTGCTGCGACATTCGGATGGTAGGGTCAGAATTTGGCGTCTACAACATGAAAGCATGGATCCATCCTGCCTTGTATCAACGGTTCAGGCTGGTGGTGGTGGTGTCATGATGTGGGGAATATTTTCTTGGCACTCTTTGGGCCCCTTGGTACCAATTGAGCATCGTTGCAACGCCACAGCCTACCTGAGTATTGTTGCTGACCATGTCCATCCCTTTATGACCACAATGTACCCAACTTCTGATGGCTACTTTCAGCAGGATAATGCGCCATGTCATAAAGCTGGAATCATCTCAGACTGGTTTCTTGAACATGACAATGAGTTCGCTCTACTCAAATGGCCTCCACAGTCACCAGATCTCAATCCAATAGAGCATCTTTGGGATGTGGTGGAACGGGAGATTCGCATCATGGATGTGCAGCCGACAAATCTGCGGCAACTGTGTGATGCCATCATGTCAATATGGACCAAACTCCCTGAGGAATGCTTCCAGCACCTTGTTGAATCTATGCCACGAAGAATTGAGGCAGTTCTGAAGGCAAAAGGGGGTCCAACCCGTTACTAGCATGGGGTACCTAATAAAGTGGCCGGTGAGTGTATATATATATATATATATATATATATATTTAATAGCGTCTCATAATTTGGCAGTTGGTATATTAGGCTACTATCACTTAACACCTGACGCATTGACCCATTCTGCTGTTTTATAAAGCAAATATACTTTTTGTGCATGCACTTTGGTTATGAGCACAAAATCTGTGGGAATGAGTAAAATTGTGCAATCCCTCGCCAGAATTCAAGCCATGTATCGCCAACAATATTCATCCGGAGCGAATAAAACGAGCGAATAGGGTTGGTATCAAGTTTAGAGAGTGAGAACACACAGCTGGTATCTTTAGTATCTATTCAGTGGAAGAGTTTCAGATATTTCAGTATCAATGTGTTACACGATTACACAAACCCACAGAACAGACGTGCGTCATCGTGTTCCCTTTCGGGCTTGAACAAATCATTACATGCACAATTTATGCCAAAATGTCCGTTTTGTCCAATGTCCTCATAAGAGCTGTCTAAAACGATTTAAATGAAGTCTTAAATGAACATTTGTGAGAAAATGGGATGCGTGTCTGATCGCGTCTCTGTCCAACATTGCGCGGCATTAACGCGTAGCCTACAGCTTACGCTCGACGGCTGTCCGAATTCGCTCACTCATTTTCATTCACTCCTTCAAGTGAACAGTATTAGTGGACTAACTTAGGGAATAAGCCTAACTAGTGAATGAGGGTTTAGGGGGCGATTTCGGATTCAACCTATGTTCTCAAGCAGTGAAAAATAGAGAAACCAATGAGAAGAAAACCGCAAAGTAAAACAGATCATTTTATAATCAAATATGCAAAAAAAGATTGATACTTTGCGCCCGTATATCGATACAGTACTGCCACAGAATATATCGCGATACTATGCTGTATCGATTTTTCCCCCACCCCTAATATATACACTCACCTAAAGAACTATTAGAAACACCATTCTAATACTGTGTTTGAAGTGTGCCAAGAAAACATCCCCCTGTACACCATTACACCACCACCAGCCTGCACAGTGGTAACAAGGCATGATGGATCCATGTTCTCATTCTGTTTACGCCAAATTCTGACTCTACCATCTGAATGTCTCAACAGAAATCGAGACTCATCAGACCAGGCAACATTTTTCCAATCTTCAACCAGGGCCGGCGCTCCGCACACGCGCATCACGCACTGCGCGTAGGGCACCAAGTGCTTGGGGGGGCACCATAAAATCTGGGTCGTGAAAAATCATCACAATAGGCAACTAGTATAAATAACAAATAAAAGATGTCTAAAGCATGTTAATATTACAAAAGCAAATAAAAAAGTAATATAGGCCTAGAGACCAAATTAGTCGAGAAAATGGTGAATCTCCTGTGCGAGTCTCCCTCTGGTGCCCCCCTTTCCCACCTGCCAGTGGTCTGTTCCTCAATCAGTGTCAAATTTGACAGACACCTGATCGAGATGACCAGACATGGCCTCGAAAAGGCATCAAGAGTCTGGGGCAGAAAAAAGAAGAAACAGCGGGATTATACTCGCGCGTCGCTTGCAGTTAAGACAATGTTTTAATTAAAAGTGTTAGTTTTGTAGGCGCCTTTCGCGTCGTGTATGCATGTCCAGGGCAGGGGGCGTCGCTAGTAGTGCAAATGATCCAGGGCGTTGAATCTTATATTTTAACGGGGGTCCGGGGATTTTCCCCCGAGAAATTTTGAAACTTGGGCTGTTTAAGATGCAGTTAGTTTGTTTGAGAAGAAAAGGAAGTTTTTTTCGTTGTTCTGTGTGGATACTGCGGTCATTTTCAAGAGGTTCATAGGCCAAGGGCGACATCTGTTGGTGAAACTGCAATTAGAAAAAAAAAAAAAAAAAAAAAATACATTATCTCAGTGTTTGTATATTTTTCATATTCACAGAGTTGTCAAATTATTAGGGCTGGGAAAAGATTAAGCGCATCCAAATAAAAGTATATGATATTATGTGTGTACCGTGTATAATTATTTTGTATATAAATACACACCCATATGCACGTATATATTTAAGAAATATTTGCATGTATATACTGTATGTATATTTATTATATATAATTTATATTATATATAAATGTAAATATTTTATATATAAGTAACAAATATTTCTTAAATACATACATGCAAATGTGTGTTTATATATATATATATATATATATATATATATATATATATATATATATATATATATATATATATATATATATATATATATAAAGAGTTCAGATGCAAAAGCCTCTAAATGCCATTTGAAATTTTCTTCTAAAACAAAGAAATTCTGAATGATTGTTATTTCTTGGGGTGGGATGGGGGGCACCACCAAGCATTTGTGCTTAGGGCACCAAAATGGCTAGTGCCGGCCCTGTCTTCAACTGTCCAATTTTGGTGATCTCTTGCAAATTGAAGCCTCTTTCTCCTATGTGTAGTGGAGATTAGGGATGCGCGGTATACCGGTATTGCAAAAATACCGGTATATAATAAGTTTCAAACGGTACAATATCATCATTTTGTTAAATTCGGTATTTAATGCGCTGCTGTTCCGAAGTTCTCCACTAGGCGGCAGTGCGCTACCGAAACTGACGCGAGTCACGCGAAACCGGCAAACAAATGAACACGATGGATCAAACGAAGCCCGTTCGAATTTCTTCACCCACGAAATGAATAAATAGAGAGTAGTATCAGTGAAACAAGACATTACTTTGCCTGCTAAAGTAATGAGAATAGTAAAGAAACAGACCTCAATGCACCAGTTGCTTTCAATAAGTGTTGCCATATGGGACACATCAAATCTGCTGAAGCGCTCGTCAGTTGCTCATCCAGACTTGTTCAAAGAGTTCAGAGATCGACTGGTGAGTTCATCATTCAACTGATTTAATTTTGTCTTTTATTAAACACTCAACAGCGCACATTCAAGAGCTTATCAATTAAATATGATACGGTAAACACGAAAGCTCGAATCTTCTTGAATGACACGCTGGAACCAATTCAGTTTAAGTTTAATCATTTTTGCAATTTCAAACAAACATATTCATTTAATTTGAATTAATAAAGAATAAAAGTGATGAATGGCATTATTGCCGCTGTGGCGAACGAGAGAGAGAGAGATGGTAGTAATATGAATATTAATAATAATAGTCAACATTCATTAAGAAACCTGGCCTAACAATATAGCATTGTTTAATCTAGAATAGATCAGTAATAAAATGACCTAAAAATGTAATATACTACTAATATATGTTTAGCATCTTAACATTACTTTTTGCAATGCATTATGTGCCTAATCTGAACCCAAACACAAACAGTAACCAAACCAAGATGAATAAACGCTATAAATGTTGATAATTCTCTGTTGATGCATGACAGCTAATGGTTTACTTTACGACGACATTTCATTATTCCATTATTATTTGTTTTGTATTATGATATATTATCTTTGCACATATGGTAGTTGAGAGTTTCAAGCAGTGTTTAATAAAATTGTTTCAATTCGTTTAAATTTAGACTCTTTTTCCCCCCGACTGTGGTATCGATTTAGTGTCGATACCGAGGTATTAGGTTCTGGTATCGTACCGAAGCCAAAATTGTGATATCGAGCCATCCCTAGTGGAGATGAGTGGTACCCGGTGGGGTCTTCTGCTGTTGTAGCCCATCCGCCTCAAGGTTGTGCTAGTCTTCATAAATGCTTTGCTGCAATTGTTAAAAATATTTAACGCAATAAACACAGCAGCAATTTTGTCTGTCATTCTTTGGCTAGCGTTGCATTATATGATCATGCTCTTATTTATGCAAATGATTTTAGATAATTCAAGCATGATTAGACACAAAAGAGAACGCAGTGCAATACTGTGAATCTCCTGTCTGTGTGACACACACACTTGTGCACACAGAAAGCTGCTTCATCGATCAGCGAATATAAATAGATGCTCAACCGAACCTGCATTACGCTCAAAAACAAACCTCTTGCAGAAGCTCAAATGTGCTGCGTAACACAACAATGATCATGAGCATATCTGACGTGAGCATTGATGAATATTAATACACAGCAAAATCCCCAGTTTGAATAAATACTGCTCAGGCCGTGTGTCCACCAAAGCGTTTTTCCATGCACATGGCGTATGTTTTCAATTGTTTTCAGTGGGAGCGCCGCGTTTTTAAACGGCATGAGCGTAACGAGGTGCTGGGCGTTTTTTTTCACGCTGAAGTTCCTAGCGCTCAGTTTTTTTTTACTGGTCGCCGGGAGTTGAAAAATGTTCAACTTTGGACAAAACGCAGCGCTCATCACTGTCACTTTTTACCCAGCTGTCCAATCACAGTGGATGAGGGGCGGGGCTAATACCACACTGACCAACTGTCACAACATTCTTTCTGTACAACGACATCAACCAGCAGAGCTAACCGAACAAAATGGATGAAAAATACATTTTTAGTATGAAACAAATTATCTGCGAAATCAGTTACAAGTCTCAGTGGAACAAAACGTCTCAGCGGAAAAAACGCTACGCTGCCAAAACGTTCTCAAGCGCCCAAACTAGCACAGCGTCTTCAGCAGAGCGTCTAGCGTTTTCAGCTGGCAAAAAACGCTTTGGTGGACACACGGCCTCAGTGAACACTGAAACAGTGTTTGCTAGGATTTTACTGTAAAGAAAAAAACCTGGTAAGGTCTAACAGTGTACAGTGTTGGGGAGTAGTTAACTACTAGTAGCGGCGCTACTAACTTAACTACATTTTTCAGTAGCTTGGCAGTAGCTCAGTTGCTTTTTAAACAGTGTAGCTTTTCCAGTAGCTAACTACTTTTTGCAGCAAGTAGCGGTGTAGCGCGAGCAAAAGCTACATTGCGTTTGTCGAGCCTGCGCGAATCAGCGCGATGCAAGGATATTCTTCTTCTTGTTAGATTACAAACTCATTTTTTGCCATTACCGCCACCTGTTGTTTAATCACACATCTTGCGGCTAACGGTTCACTCACGTAACAACATGACATCACGACTTTTGCGTAAACATACACGCCACTTCTGAGTCAAGTGGCGTGTTATCTCTACGCATTTTGAGCTATCCGCGTGTATGCGTGTATGTCTACGCCATTAACGTCCGCATCATTCCGCGTGTCAGAACACGCGCGTCAAATGTCCAGTCATAAATGCCATTAACCCCAGTGACGGTTAGGTTTAGGGACAGGGTTGAGGTAAGTCATATCTTTTTTTTTACCTAGGATGGTAAGGGAACAGTCATAAATGCCATTAACCCCAGTGAAGGTTAAGTTTAGGGACAGGGTTGAGGTAAGTCATATATTTATATAACGTTAAGTCAACGGCGTTCATAAACACGCTGAAAAGCGATTATGCGTCTTGGTAGCACGCCAAAAATGCAAATACGAATTGGCGTGTCATACACACGCTACTTCATGAGATCAGTCTGAGAAGTGCGTTGACACACCCATATTATGATTATCCATGATGGAGCAAGACGTGACGGCAGATTTGGAGAAACAACTAACGTCAATTACCCGTGGCCTTATTTGTCCAAGCTAAATCGGTATTTTTGAGAAAATGTTCTAAATGCAATTTATGTTGAATGTAGGCCTATATTTTGTTCTTGCAATGTTGTAGGCTATTTGTTGCAATTTTGCACTTTTGACAAACAGTCTGAGATATTTGAGTGTTGTGTGTAAAAAAAACAATACTCTATGAAATCATAATTGTATTGCATTGTTTTAAACACTAAATATTTTAATTAAAACATTCATCAGACACTAATTCAATTATTTATAATATATAATTTATAACATGTTATAATAATAATAATATGTAATATAATAGCCTATTTATAATATGTTGTTCAAAAAGCAAAAGTAGTTTCAATGTAGCTAACTACTTTTTGATAGTAACTTGTAGTGTAGCTAACTACTTTTCCAAAAGGGTAGCTTGACTGTAGTTAAACTACTTTAACGTATGAGTAGCTTGTAGCTTGTCAAACTACAGTTTCAGAGTAGCTTCCCCAACACTGACAGTGTAGTAGGCCTACTGTGTTAATACCGCGGACTACAGGTGAATTAATTAAATACAGTAAATTACTGTGACGGCCTTTGACTGGATGTTGGTAATGTTCAGAACATCAGAAGAACTACACTGTTAAACATTTTCGTGTGAAATTAATTACAGTATATTCCAGGTTAATAATTGCATGACTTTCACAGCAATTTCACAGTAGGACTTTTCTTGCTCTGAAAATGCTGCTCTGGCATGACATCATGACTTTTGCGTAAACATACACGCCACTTTCGAGTCAAATGGTGTCTATCCTCGTGTATGCGCGTGTATGTCTACGCCATTAACGTTCGCGTCATTCCGCGTGTCCGTACACGCCGTCACATGTCCAGTCATAAATGCCATTAACCCCACTGATGGTTAAGTTTAGGGATAGGGTTGAGGTAAGTCATATCTTTTTTTTTCCCTAGGATGGTAAGGGAACTATGGAAGCTTGTTTCCGCCACTGAATAAAAAAATAAAATAAATAATTGCGACTTTTTATCTCACAATTCTGACTTTTTTTCTCAGAATTGCGAGTTATTAAGTCAGAATTGCGTGATATAAAGTCGCAATTGCGAGATAAAAAGTCAGAATTGCGTGATATAAAGTCGCAATTGCGAGATAAAAAGTCAGAATTGCGTGATATAAAGTCGCAATTGCGAGAAAAAAAGTCAGAATTGCGAAATATAAAGTCGCAATTGCGTGTTATTAAGTCAGAATTGCGAGATATAAAGTCGCAATTGCGTGTTATTAAGTCAGAATTGTGAGTTATAATGTCAGAATTGCGAGTTATAAAGTCAGAATTGCTTGATATAAAGTCGCAATTGCGTGATATAAAGTCAGAATTGTGAGATATAAAGTCAGAATTGTGAGATTTAAACTAGTATTTTTTTCCCCTTAGAATTGGCCTGATAATTCGCAATTGCGAGTTTATATCTCACAATTCTGAGAAAAGATGTCAGAATTTCGACATATAAACTCGCAATTATGTGTTAGAAAGTCAGAATTGCGAGATGTAAACTCGCAATTGTGAGAAAAAAAGTCAGAATTGTGAGATAAAAAGTCGCACTTCTGTCTTTTTTCTCAGAATTGCGACTTTATATCACGCAATTCTGACTTTATATCTCGCAATTCCGACTTTATATCACGCAATTCTGACTTTATATGTCGCAATTCTGACTTTATATCTCGCAATTCTGACTTTATAACACGCAATCCTGACTTTATAACTCGCAATTCTGAGAAAAAAAGTCAGAATTGTGAGATAAAAAGTCACAATTATTTGTTTTATTTTTTTATTCAGTGGCGGAAACAAGCTTCCATAGGGAACAGTCATAAATGCTATTAACCCCAGTGACGGTTAAGTTTAGGGACAGGGTTGAGGTAAGTCATATATTTATGTAACCCATTAGGTTATAAGAATGCGGGGAATACGTTCTCAATTTATTAGTAATTTAATTTACTTGAGAAATAAAATGTGCCTTAACTATTCATCTGTGTTAGTGAGTGTAAGGTATTTGTTCCTTTAAGAGCGCGCGTGCATGAGATACAAGTTTGATTTATGGGTACAGGGGAAAAACGTGGTATTTAACCATCATGTTAGGTGTATTGTTATTTTATTGGGTTAAGGGAGTTAAGTCCCACCCTCGCGGAGGTTTTTGGACAATTTGAGTGGTGGATCAGGGAGGGGGAAAAGAAAAGAGAGACGGGAGAAGGGGGTAGCGAGACGAGTTGGTGTTAACAGAGCGATTTGATTGACGGTTTATAAGTTTAAATCACCTTTAACTGCAATGTAGATCCGAGACGAATCGTTTTGGTGTTTCTTTGTGTTTATAGTGTTTTTTTTTTTCCCCGTGTGGTTAACCTGCCGTTCGGGCGTGTATCTGAGTTTTGCGGTCAGTAATCACCGCACATATTAGCGCATTGGAACGTGTAACCTAATCCAAACGGCTACCGGACTAAAGACTGTTTATTGCTGCTGTTTCCGGGCAACTGAGGACCAGATAGCGCCCCAAGTAACCGCGATATTTGGGGTTCCTCTGGCGCCGCGGGAGGCGTAGTGTGTTCGGCCAACAAGCGAGGGAGAGGACGAGGAGCTGCGCGCGTCCGGCTGCTGTAATCGCGGATCTTGCGGAATTGTTCTCACGCGGAATTGGAGGTATTTGTTTGTTTTATTTATGCTCAGGAGAGTGAAGGGGCCATTTGTCGGTTTCCCGGCCACCACGAACACAAGCCACGATTCAGGCCTGCCACGGGGTGGGTTGAGTGTATGACTGGTGTGTGTGTGGGCCCACACCTGTTTATTCAGAGTATTTTGTGTTAAACACTGCACGTGTAACGTGATCTATTCGACGTATTTCTGTTTATAAATAGGAAGTTATCTTGGGTTTTACTTTATTTGGGTACACGTCTAATATTGTTGTTGTTTTTTTTTTGCCAGTATTCTAATTCCTGTGAGTTTGACATCAGAGTTATTGTCCTTCCTGGACAATTCCTGGAATTGTGATCCAGTTAATGTGAGGATAATTGTGTGAACATTTCACACATTTAACTTGATTCCTTGAGGCATTTAATATTCAACCTTTCTATTCCCATTAAATCTAATATTTGTGCTGTACTTTTACTTGTGTTATTTCTTGGAAGGTCGGTTTACGCCATTTTGTAGGGGGTGATACATTTAATTGGAGTAATATAGCACAAGGAGATAAGAGCTTATCATTTAAGTTAGAAAATAGCAATTTACTTCAGTTAGTGATAACAGAGGGGCCTAACGTCAACATCTGTAGGCATATAGTAAGTGAACTTGGGGCGCTGTTCTCTATCTAGTTACAAGAATATCAGGTAGGGGGCGCTACATAACGTGGGGGCTCGTCCGGGATCTCCCTCTGTGAGTCACACCATAGTTTGCTGCCAGAAAGAAGAAAGATAACGAAAGTTAGTTCAAAGCACCCCTGTAATTAACTGGAAAGTGCATAAAGTGTTAACATGGCTCTAACAAAAGACTCCAGTCTCCAGGCAGAGTTGGCCAACTGGTGCAAAGATGTTAGCATTGAAGAGACCCATGCCTTAATGCTGTTAAACGTACCGGTTCACACCGAAGTGGCCGAAATTGAAGAGGTGATGGAAGCAGTAAAAGCTCTGGGGAGAGTTCGTGTAAGGGACACGAAGGAAGGACCCGCTTCACATTACCTGCTGGTGTTGTGTGAGTGCAGACAAGCCATTGACCCAAAGCGCATACCGCCCGAAGTGTCCCGGGGAGAAAAGAGAGAGCCCTGGACAGTCGTAGTAATGCAGACCACGGAACCCACCCCTGACAATGTTTCTGCAGGGTTTACGGAAAAGTTAGCCAAGTTCCTGATGGAAGAAGGAAAGTCTCTTAGCGATGTACATGCTTTGATTTCTCCACACAGTGCCGCTGACAGTTCCCCGGAGTCAATCATACGCGCCATGGGCGAGGTGCTGGAAAAGACCGTAAAGCACTCAAGTGACAACAACACATACCGACGCCTGCGCACTTTTTCAGCTGTAGTTCCAACCCCCATGGGTGAGGAGAATATGGAGAATTGGATGGACCAAGTCAGACTGCTGATAACTGAGTGTGACTGCTCTGAAAAAGAAAAAAGACGCCGCATTGTGGAGAGCCTCAAGGGACCTGCGTTGGATATTGTAAGAGCGGTCAGGTTCTCTGATCCTGACGCGAGTGCTGCGCAGTACTTGGAAGCATTGGAGAGCACCTTTGGAACATCTGAGTCTGGTGAGGATTTGTATTTCAAATTTCGTCTTATGCGCCAGGGTACGGGGGAGGCTTTGTCTGAATTCCTGAGAAGGATGGAGAAGACCCTCAGCAAAGTAGTGGAACGAGATGGACTGACCCTTAGTATGGTTGATAAAGTACGAGTGGAACAGCTAATTAGAGGGGCTGTGAATTCTGACATGATGTTGCTCCAACTGAGGCTGCGAGAAAGAAAAAATCACCCACCTTCTTTCCTGAGTCTGTTGAAGGAAATACGGGAGGCGGAGGAGAGTGAATTGGCCCGCCACAGAGTGTCTGCAAAAGCCAGGGCCATTCAACTCCATGAAGAGGAAAGAGTCAGCACATCAGTTATCCAGGAGCTCAAGGCCGAGCTTCAAGAATTAAGAACCCAAATAAGTGGAGTTGAGCACCAAACAGTTTCTACTTCATCATTAGCGATTAAAACTAAAGAAAAACCAATCAAAAAGACTGAAAAAAATGATGATTCAGAGATTCATGAGTTAAGGAAACAGGTCCACCACTTACAACAGCAGTTAGCTGTTCTGAGTGTCAGCTCTACTCAATACTCACCTCATGTTACAGAGCAGCGACAAAAACCATCACTGCAGTCCCAGTCTGTTTCCACACCTTTAAGATACAAGCCAGCCCGAACAAGAGATGACTACTTCTGCTATAGGTGTGGAGAAGATGGTCATATCGCCACGAAGTGTCAAGCTCCACCAAATTCTGATCAGGTGATCCAGAAGCTGATTCGTTCTCTAAGGCAGGCAAAGAGTGGGAAACACGAGGTGGATGACAATATCACTGCTACAAACCAAGCTTGTTTCTCCAAAAAGAGCCAGGCCGCCATCCAGGGATCTAGCCGTATTCCTAAAGGACTAGTAGGACCAGCATCCACGGTAGACGTGAAGCTTAATGGCCGGGTATGTCAAGCACTATTGGACAGCGGATCCCAAGTGACGATTGTGTTTGAAAGCTGGTATTCGGAGAACTTGGCTGATGTGCCCATTCACCCCTTGACTGGATTATCTATATGGGGGCTCAGTTCTTCCAGCTACCCTTATAAGGGCTATATCGTAGTGGATGTCACCTTTCCCACCTCTGTCACTACAGTGGAGGAGCCATTGTCCATCCTGGCTCTTGTATGTCCTGAACCCCAAGGTCCTTCCCAATTACCTGTTATTATCGGTACCAACGCCAGTTTTTTCAAACGCCTTGCTGCTCTCAGCCAGGATACAGACGGATCCAGTGTTGCACATGCTTTGAGAATCCAGACCCGACACCCTGAAATCCATCTGCCACCGAAGCAAGAGACTGAAACCCTTCCTGATAAACCTGAAGGAAAAGTCCGTTGGATAGGACCGGGGGATTGTATAGTTCCACCAAGGGGAGAAGTATGTGCTAGCTGTAAAATGGAGACCGACAAGCCTTTAGGGAAAGAGATCTTTGTGGTAGACACTCCTGAGGACTCTAGGCTTCCAGCTGGAACCTTCATTACCCCTGTGGTACTTCCATCTTCAGCAGTAGAAGGACAAAATATTCAAGTGTTGGTCCAGAACGTAACATCAAAAAATATCTCCATTCCCGCTGGAACGGTAATTGCCAATGTGTATCCAACTGACACACTCACCGTAAGGTCAGGAGAGCAGAGCTCCCAAGCCATAGACCCAAGCTTGTTTAATTTTGGGGAGTCATCCATTCCTGAGGCCTGGGAACTGAGACTGCGTGAAAAGTTGTCAACCAGAGGTGATGTGTTTTCTACCGAGGAATGGGATGTGGGATTAGCTTGCGGGGTTGAGCATCACATCAGACTGAAAGATACCAAACCATTCAGAGAACGCTCCAGACGCATTGCTCCTGCGGACATCGAGGATGTACGACGTCACATCAAAGACCTGTTAGAAGCAGGAATAATAAAAGAGTCGAGGAGTCCGTACGCATCGCCCATTGTGGTTGCGCGGAAGAAGAGTGGGGCAATCAGAATGTGCATCGATTATCGAACCCTAAATGCTCGTACCATCCCTGATCAGTACACCACTCCCAGGATCGACGATGCCCTGGACAGTTTGGCTGGTAGTAGATGGTTTTCTGTACTGGACCTCCGCAGTGGATACTATCAAATAGCCATGGCGGAGGAAGATAAAGAGAAGACAGCGTTTATCTGTCCCCTGGGGTTCTTCCAGTTTGAACGGATGCCTCAAGGGATCACTGGAGCTCCTGCCACCTTCCAGCGGCTCATGGAGAAAGCGGTTGGTGACATGCATCTCCTTCAAGTAATAGTATATCTCGATGATATCATTGTGTTCGGACGCACTCTTGAAGAACACGAAGAGAGGCTGTTAAAAGTCTTGGACCGTCTGAGAGAATGTGGCCTGAAAGTGTCAATAGATAAGTGCCAGTTCTGCCAGTCTCAAGTTCGGTATGTGGGTCACATTGTGTCAGCTGCTGGAGTATCACCAGACCCCGCCAAGGTGGAAGCCGTAACAGGCTGGAAAAGGCCCACTGACCTAAAGACATTGAGGTCATTCCTGGGGTTTTGTGGATTTTACCGTCGATTCATAAAGGATTACTCCGCCATCGTAAGGCCTTTAACAGAGCTCACTAAAGGGTACCCGCCAACATCTGGGCAAAACCGCAAGTCAATTGATGGCAAGATATACTTCAGAGTATCGGAACCCTTTGGAGAGCGTTGGGACGACACTTGCACAGCAGCGTTCCATAAAATCATTGACTGTCTCACACATGCTCCAGTACTTGCTTTTGCGGATCCTGCTAAGTCTTATGTACTGCATGTTGACGCTAGTCTGAGTGGACTGGGGGCCGTTTTGAATCAGGAGCATTCTGGAGGACTGAGGCCCGTGGCCTACGCAAGCCGGAAACTGAGTGCCTCGGAACAACGATACCCCATACATCAGCTGGAGTTCTTGGCGCTCAAGTGGGCGATAGTGGATAAGTTCCACGACTACCTATATGGAGCCCAGTTCGTGGTAAAGACCGACAACAATCCCCTGACCTATGTTTTGTCAAGTGCCAAGTTGAGTGCGACGGGTCATCGCTGGTTAGCTGCCTTAGCTACTTATAACTTCAGCTTGCAATACAAACCAGGAAATTCCAACATTGATGCGGATGTGTTGTCTCGCTACCCCTGTGAATCAACTGCTTGCCCTGAATGGAAGGAGATACCCAAGTCAGGGGTCCAAGCCATCTGTCAGTTAGCAGTGGTTGCTGAAAATGGAGGGGCGTCATCCCGACTGGTGGAACCCTTGGGTGTCTTACCTCAGAGTATTCCTGATGTGTTTTGTTGTCCCACAGCTTTGGGTCCTAGTTCGTTGGAACAGCTGAGTAATGCAGAGTTGCAAAAAGCACAAGAGGAGGACCCCGTAGTTGGGGTAGTAAAGCGCGACGTAGAGTCAGGAAGAATACTCACTGGTGCTAGGAGTTCTGATGCTACCATTGCTCTGGTACAGCGACAGGGAGACAAGCTACAGATAAAGAGTCAACTTCTGTACCGAATTACCAAAAGTGCCAGTGGTAGGGAGAAGATACAACTGGTCTTACCCGAGAAGTACTGGTTGACTGTGTTGCACTCATTACATGATGACTCGGGCCATTTGGGAGTGGAAAAGACCACGGAACTCATTAAGGACCGTTTCTATTGGCCCAGAATGTCTGCATACATAGAGCAGTATGTTAAGGATTGTGGCCGGTGTGTCACAAGAAAGACATTACCCAAGAGGGTTGCTCCACTGAATCACATAACCAGCAGTGGGCCATTGGATTTAGTGTGCATCGACTTCCTGTCGATTGAGGCAGACTCAAAGGGTATGGGTAATGTTCTCATAGTAACCGACCATTTCACCCGTTACGCTCAAGCGTTCACAACCAAAGACCAGAAGGCTATGACGGTGGCTAAGGTGCTGTGTGACAAATTCTTTATTCACTACGGCTTACCCTCTCGAATTCATTCAGATCAAGGTCGGGATTTTGAGAGTGGTCTCATAAAAGAGTTACTAAGCATGCTGGGGATTCGAAAATCCAGAACGTCTCCCTATCATCCACAAGGAGACCCACAGCCGGAAAGGTTCAACCGGACACTTCTTTCCATGCTGGGTACCCTGAATCCGGCAGAAAAGAACCGATGGAGCCAGCACATTAACAGTTTAGTACACGCTTACAACTGTACTAAGAACGAGGCCACTGGGTTTTCCCCTTATTATCTTCTGTTCGGAAGAGAGGCTCGTTTGCCAGTGGATGTGTGTTTCGGGACTTCGCCTGATGGAAAGGGAGCAGGAAGCCATCGACAGTATGTGGAAAGAATGAAATCAGACCTACAGAGAGCATACCAGTTAGCCACTGAAGCTGCCCAGAAAAGTCAGCAAAGGAACAAACGGTTGTACGACAAGCGAGTAAAACACCAGAGCTTGACTGTGGGAGATCGTGTGCTGACACGAAACTTGGCTGTGACTGGAAAGAACAAACTTGGAGACAAGTGGAATTCTGTGCCTTACCTGGTGGTGGAAAAGTTAGAGAACTTACCCGTATACCGTCTGAAACCTGCATCCGGCGTGGGAGGTGTGAGAACATTACACCGAGACCATCTCTTGCCAGTTGGGGACCATGTGAGGTTGGCAGATACGGGAGAACTTACCAGGGCTTCTGCTCCAGTGGAGACCAGGCACATATCTGGTGAGAGAAAACGGAGAAGAGAATTAGGGGAAGGAAATGCGGTCATGACAGGGTGTGAATTGAGTAACCTCTATGACAGTGAAGAGGACGAAGTGTGGCATTACTGCGCGGATAGAGTGGAGAACCAGCACCAGCCAGAGTGCGTCACACTGTTGGACTCTACCGGGGATGGTAAAACTGACAACTGTGGAGAGGACTTGGATATACCTTATGCAGCAATGGCCGAGCCGATACCCAATGAAGAGTTGCCAGATTTGAGTTCAGAGACACTGGGAGATCCTGGTTTAAAAGGGGGAGGGCTTGAAAGAATTACTTCCACCGAAGAGGTAAAAGAGACCGTTAATTTCAGGCCTAAAAGAGAGATAAGACCTGTAGTCAAGCTAAGCTATGATTATCTGGGACAGCCCACTAACCGACCTTTAACTCTAATTCATAGAGGGATGGTAATAAATGTAGAGAGTGGGGAAGAGTCAGAAGGGAAAGCCTGTAACACTATGTGGTGTCACCCTATGGCACAGTGTGTTAGTTGTACTAGGGTAAACCCTTCTACTGAGCCTAAAGTCACCATTAAGGTGTTGAGATGTAATCTCATGGGGTCATGAGACGTTTAGACAGGGGAGCATGTAACCCATTAGGTTATAAGAATGCGGGGAATACGTTCTCAATTTATTAGTAATTTAATTTACTTGAGAAATAAAATGTGCCTTAACTATTCATCTGTGTTAGTGAGTGTAAGGTATTTGTTCCTTTAAGAGCGCGCGTGCATGAGATACAAGTTTGATTTATGGGTACAGGGGAAAAACGTGGTATTTAACCATCATGTTAGGTGTATTGTTATTTTATTGGGTTAAGGGAGTTAAGTCCCACCCTCGCGGAGGTTTTTGGACAATTTGAGTGGTGGATCAGGGAGGGGGAAAAGAAAAGAGAGACGGGAGAAGGGGGTAGCGAGACGAGTTGGTGTTAACAGAGCGATTTGATTGACGGTTTATAAGTTTAAATCACCTTTAACTGCAATGTAGATCCGAGACGAATCGTTTTGGTGTTTCTTTGTGTTTATAGTGTTTTTTTTTTTCCCCGTGTGGTTAACCTGCCGTTCGGGCGTGTATCTGAGTTTTGCGGTCAGTAATCACCGCACATATTAGCGCATTGGAACGTGTAACCTAATCCAAACGGCTACCGGACTAAAGACTGTTTATTGCTGCTGTTTCCGGGCAACTGAGGACCAGATAGCGCCCCAAGTAACCGCGATATTTGGGGTTCCTCTGGCGCCGCGGGAGGCGTAGTGTGTTCGGCCAACAAGCGAGGGAGAGGACGAGGAGCTGCGCGCGTCCGGCTGCTGTAATCGCGGATCTTGCGGAATTGTTCTCACGCGGAATTGGAGGTATTTGTTTGTTTTATTTATGCTCAGGAGAGTGAAGGGGCCATTTGTCGGTTTCCCGGCCACCACGAACACAAGCCACGATTCAGGCCTGCCACGGGGTGGGTTGAGTGTATGACTGGTGTGTGTGTGGGCCCACACCTGTTTATTCAGAGTATTTTGTGTTAAACACTGCACGTGTAACGTGATCTATTCGACGTATTTCTGTTTATAAATAGGAAGTTATCTTGGGTTTTACTTTATTTGGGTACACGTCTAATATTGTTGTTGTTTTTTTTTTGCCAGTATTCTAATTCCTGTGAGTTTGACATCAGAGTTATTGTCCTTCCTGGACAATTCCTGGAATTGTGATCCAGTTAATGTGAGGATAATTGTGTGAACATTTCACACATTTAACTTGATTCCTTGAGGCATTTAATATTCAACCTTTCTATTCCCATTAAATCTAATATTTGTGCTGTACTTTTACTTGTGTTATTTCTTGGAAGGTCGGTTTACGCCATTTTGTAGGGGGTGATACATTTAATTGGAGTAATATAGCACAAGGAGATAAGAGCTTATCATTTAAGTTAGAAAATAGCAATTTACTTCAGTTAGTGATAACAGAGGGGCCTAACGTCAACATCTGTAGGCATATAGTAAGTGAACTTGGGGCGCTGTTCTCTATCTAGTTACAAGAATATCAGGTAGGGGGCGCTACATTTATATAACGTTAAGTCAACAGCGTTCATAAACAC
Organism: Cyprinella venusta; assembly: GCA_038021265.1. Classification (NCBI taxonomy): domain Eukaryota; kingdom Metazoa; phylum Chordata; class Actinopteri; order Cypriniformes; family Leuciscidae; genus Cyprinella; species Cyprinella venusta. The sequence continues at coordinate 3,253,773 of CM075876.1, read as the reverse complement.
GCTGAAAAGCGATTATGCGTCTTGATAGCGCGCCAAAAATGGAAATGCGAATTGGCGTGTCATACACACGCTACTTCATGAGATCAGTGCTCTGAAATTCTTGTGTTTTGTGATTGTCAGGAATTTACAGGATTAAAGAGTTTTTGAATTACAACGAATTGCTTTAGTCAGAAATTTACTCTAATTTGCTGCAGTCAGAAATTTACTTTAATGTGAAATCAGTGCAGGCAGGGGCATTCTCTTACTAATACTGCAAATCAACAGAAGAATATGCGGAGTCGGACATACTCTTGTTTTACTGTGATTTCACATTATAAAGTTGCATATTATTGAATATTGATTATCATTTTGGCAGCATTTAAATAAAGCATAATCATAATTTTGTGTCTGAAATTATTTAAGTACAAAATTAACTTGCCAATCCTTTAATCAACAAATGTAATTGTATTCATGTAACTACATTAATTAATCTGTCCCTGTTCCCTCTGAGAATGATTGTTCAAAAGTCATGGGCTTGATTTACCCCCAAAAAACATGCAATGATAGCCTACCTGTACTTATCGTCCAGGGGACACGGTGCAAGCGCAGGCGCACAGACGAAGATGGATCAGTGTGTTCCAGTATCAGCATCACTGTCACTGGTTACATTTTTATCTTGTCGACATGTAAACGCATTTTGAAAGCATGTATTCTGTAAAGCGCCAGACGTATCCCTTCCCCGAAACCGTGTGAAGGAAACACCAGCGCTTTCTTGACCCAAGAAGAATTTAAAAACGTAAGAGTGTCACGTGTTCGTTAGAAGACGATTTTATTTTGAGTGTGTCTGAGGAGAAGAATGTTCTGGGTTCACCCACTGAGTGTAAGTCCATCAGCTAATAACAGAGGCGCGATGATCCTGTGCTGGGCGCGCGCGCGCCACGGGAGGAGCTGAAAGCCTAGCCCAACATGAGTGAGGTCGGGGGACATGCGTTATAAAGGGGCGTCCCAGCAGCTGATTCAGAACTACAGGATTGTGCTCAGGGCCACCTGACCGTTTTTAGTGAAATATCGCCCTCTTCTGTCGGAGGTTTGTAACAACAATGAATAAAAAAGGGAACATTGCAAAGGACACTTCACTGCACTACCTGCATCACCCAGTCTTTTTATTACAGACTTAACAAAACAACATACTAATCTCTTTTTTTACATCATTACACCATTATACAGTTTGAAATTCGCCTTACTTACACAAATATAGAGGGGCCAAGTTATTCAAGGCCTTGAGAATTTTAAAGGGGGGGTTGACTGCTTTTTTTCTTTGCATGATTGTGTTTATGGGGTGCAATATAACATGTATTCGTGGTTTTTCTTTTTTAAAAAGTCTTATTTTTCCTAAACTTCACCTTTATTGTCAGCCGCGCTCTCCTCTGTCCCCTGAACGAGCGGTTGACTTCCTGAGTCTATGAAAACACTCCCTCAGAAACACGTCGTGGGCTCAGATTGGTTCGTTTGGGCGGGTGTGTTGTGATTGGCTAAACTGTCGCTCACGTTGTCCGGAAGGTTAACGCCCATCGCCTTTACGGGCGGAACGGGCATGCCAAAGGTGGATACCATTAGGGCTGTCGCGGTTATGGAATTTCCCTTGCGGTAATGTTGAGTGGCTCAATAGCGCGATATGCGGTATTACCGCCATTTATTTATTTAATTTATATGTATTTGTTGCTGTATAAATAAAGTTTACGATGTGGACAAAAACCAGGACATTTTCAGTAAACAATGTAACCGAAACTAAACAGCGTCTATAGTATATGCGCATTGAAAGACTTTCACTCAGTGCGCATATTGTTATGACAACGGACTTTGAGCGAGTCATTGAACCGTTCATTCAACGAACACGTTTAAAAAAGCCGATTCATTAAAAGAGATGTAATGAAACAAGATGTTAATTATTTTTTTACTTTGAGGTTCAACTTTTCAAGGCTCAGCTGAGCAGCAATGCGTCGCATGGGCAACGCTGAAGCTGATGCTTCACTTATTAGAGACCAATATAGCATTGATTCAATGCGTGACTCACTGATTTTATTTCCCCGCGGCTTGTGGGGAAAATACCCGTGAAAAGAACGTTAAAATGATAATGCGACAAATATTTCGCTTCCCTTTGACATGACAAGCTTTTCACGACTTCAAAGACAGACGCAGGTAATTGCACGCGCTCTGCCGATCTCTCTCATTCACTGTCTGTGTGAAGCCTGTAGGCTACATATCACCATGATAAACAGTCTTGTTATCATTATGAACTTGTTTAACATTCAATACACATGTATTTAGTTCAAAACAAGAAGGGTATAGCCTTATAAAAAAAAACAAAAAAACAAAACATGAATATCGCGGTTGCTGCGGTTACGTGCAATCCTCTGCGGTTGACTTGTCAGAAGCGCGGTACTACAATATTGCGGTTATCGCGACAGCCCTAGATACCATAGACATAGATAGACGGTGGATACACGTAATTAAAGAGGCTACATGCGATTTCCTGAAATTTAAACTCGTGACTGACACCTGTGGGCAACAAACAGAACTGCTCTTCCTTTCTCGTACGTGCACACTTAACAAGTCATCTGGAGCAAGGAGGTCAACATTATGTTTACAGAGGTAAGACCAGTTAAATATATATATTGTTTGAGATAAGAGTTATGTTTGCGAGTGTATCCTACTTGCTGACTAGCAGTTGTGGGCTGGCAGAGTGATCTGACTGAGGGTTTTCACCGACGTCACGTTCTGGGCGGTAACCCGGATGAGCGGCCATTATGGAGGCATTCGGATGTAAACAACAGCATCGACTGCACTGTTAATGTACAACTGAACTCATTGTTACAAAAAAAATCCGTGGTAGATGTGAACTCATATAGAGAAGGACCTTATTCATTTGCATAAAGATGGGCATCGGCCAGCTTTTTGACGCGCTGCATTTTTTCAAATGTAGCGCCGCCTGGATGCTTAGTTTGCGGAATATACGTAACATGAACGGGCTTGACGTCACATCCGCAGACAGCGCGGGAAAATTCGGACCCGACAGAAAATAAGAAAAATAGGATACAGGCTTATAGGTGCACCCACTGTGAGCCGACAAGGTGTCAGTATGCTCATCCGGAGATGTTTGAGTCATAAATGGTAAAATAAAAAGGCTATTGTTATGTTTATTTTTGGGAAAAAGCTGCATATAGCCTCTTTAATGAGGTCGAGACTGCAGTATCAGTGAGGCAGAATCAGACCGAGAAAGCCGCGATGAAGAAAGTCAAGCAGAACCACACCACACACGGCTCTTACTAAACGTTTCTGAATGATAATTTGACATATTTTTTAACCATATACACGTTTGTTTTACACAATAGCATCTGACTGGCAACAATAGCAACTGACTGGCTACTAATGTCATACTCAAACAGCGTTGGCAAGTTTACGTTCTTGATCAAATCGAAAAATAACGTCATAAAGCATATATACATGAAAAATACGTTTAAAACATTAGTACTTATACAAAATTCAGGTCCATAATGTTTGTACGCGTTTGTCGTAGACACAAAATACTAGCATAACTAGTAGCCTAGTGGCTATAAAGCCAGCGCTGGCATTTGAAATAAATAAATAAATAAAACACAGGCTAACGTTACGTCTGGAATTATACATGAAAATACATTTAAAATGATTAAGTTTTATCCTACTTACAGGTTGTGGCCCAACAACTGCTGCCTCTGGTTTTAAAGTTGGATCTGCTTCATGTTTTAGTAACAGTTTCTTCTTGAATCCTGCATTGAACTCGTGGAGATTCTGGAAGCTGTCTTCCGTAAAATGCGCAGCACAGAGAGCTAGATTACGATCGTCACTTTCAGGAATATAATCAAACATAAATTGTATCCATTGTTGCCGAAGTAACATCCGTGGGAAGCTCGAACACAGAAGACCTGTCAGCTGGGTGAACACAACTCACTCGACGTGCTGCAGAAATATGGCCATGCCCTTTCCTGCATATTCCGAAGGGAGTGGTTGATGCAAATGTGCGGGTTAGTGACGTACCATAACCCAGCTGTAGTCCCAATCCAGTCGTTTTTGTAGGCGTTTACACTTCCTGGTTTTTAAAAGACGATATCTCTGCTTACATTGAACTTTCAGCGCTGCAACTTTGCAAAACTAACAGGAAGCCAGTGCAATTTTTCCAGGATTGGTGTAATGTGCTTCCTTGCACTGGTCCCAGTCAGAACCCCAGCAGCCGAATTTTGTACCAACTGCAATTTACTTAGGGTAGCTTTAGAAACCCCAGCCTACAAAGCGTTACAATAATCAGTTTGTGAAAAAACAAGTGTTGATTAACTTTTCAGCCACAGAGGTCAACAAAGAGCGTAATTAGGCAATGTTTCTGGGAAGAAAAAATGATGTTTTGACTGTGTTACGAACATGATGGTCAAATGTTAAATTGGCAATTGGCAAAATTGGCAAAAAGAAAAGACAGGCATATTGACATCAGGTTTTGAATGTATATAGATCCCATTGTCATCGGCATAAAAGTGAAAGTTAAGACCAAGTGTTCTTAAAAGTTGGCCAAATGGAAAAATGTAAATACGAAAGAGTAACGGGCCCAAAACTGATCCCTGGGGAACACCAGAGTTAAACAACAAAGTCCCCTGTGTTTAATGAATACTGCCCTGTGTTCATATATTTCCACCATACAGAATGTTAGGGTACGTTCAGACACTTACGAGTAGGGTTGGGTATCGAGAATCGAGTATCGATTGGAACCGGGACTAACTTTTCGTTTTTCCCGGAATCGTTCAAAAGTTAAAATTTTGATTCCTAGTTTCGATATTCACACTCCACCGACCAGAAGAAGAAACCACTGAACAACAACAATGAAGAAGCGTCTACCGGAAGTGTTGGCATAACCGCGCAGGTCGAACATGAGTAGCTTACGTCGGCGGTCCAAAGTGTCGCTTCACTTTTATAAAAAATATCAAAATCTCGGCAAAAAGAGTATTTCCCTTTAGAAAGGAGTATTTCCTTCAGAAAGACCGTTGGTTAGCAAGGTTAGCTAAACTTTTTTGACCCCGCCTCTTAAAAGAATCGGAATCGAGAATCGTTCAAATTCAAACGATACACAACCCTACTTACGAGTGACTCCACTCTGCTTACAGCTGGTTTAGTGAGACATCCAAGTGCACACACAGTCTGATTGAGGAATATGCTGATGGATTTGCTGATAACAGAGGCATTTCCAGGGTGTTAGCCATTTTATCTCAAACAGTGAGCACAATTGTTTTCCATGTTGTGAGGTATAGTGCCGTAAAGCAAGCACAGACAAGAGAGCAAGACTACTCCATTTAGCATAAGCTTTCACTCCAACAAACATAAAAAATGTAACTCGTTCTTTAGAAAAACGCCTCTTTCACTTATCTTTCAGTAGTATACATTTGCATATTGAGTGCTATATTTTTAAATAATAAATTTTGGTTACCACAGAACAGATAGAAAACCTTAGAGCAGGTATACAAAAGGTACATAAAATTAACGATACAAATAATTCACCTTAATCCTGTTCATCCTTCACATTCAATGAAAAAAAAAAACACTACAAAATTTGAATTTCTCACACTAGGACTGAGAGACAATCCACAATCAATAGTCTGCATTAACTAGAGATATACTTCAAAAGGTTACCAAATGATAACATTAATAAATAAAATGTTTTTTTATATATATAGTACTGTGAAAAGCCAGAAAAAAAAACACTTTAAAACAAAAAGGTACAATCCTGCAACTCAAATTATTAATATATACATTAAAAAAGGGTAGAAACGCATTTTAGTGATGTTTTGTAACGTTAATCATGTAGAAGTTCCTGAAGACGACTGGGCGATTTAAATATATCTGGAACATCAGAGTCCAGTTTGCAGATGACCTTATAAATGGCCTTCTTCCACGATGGGTCCGCATCTCTACAGGCCACTATGGCATTGAAGAACTCGCGTAGTGCAATCTGAGTTACCTCCAAGAAACGGTCAGGGACCTGCAGAAACACAAGGGGAGATGAGGTTAAAGATTAAAGTGTTGAGTTTTAGTCACATATTGCTTAGATGCACTCTCATAATGCAATTCCTGTATAAGCCAATTTAATTAAGACAATGCTGTGATTTAAACTTTAGCTCATGTAAACAGAATACAGCAATTATGTTAGTGATTATGCTCATAATCAAATTAAACATAAAATCAATAAGATATATAGAGCACTGTGATTTTAATCACATTATACAGTGTTGTGGAAAATATGCAAATGTCCTGTTACAGTCTCATCCCAAAAAGTCATATAACTGACGTCTTGGGACGTCTTTTGACCATACGTCAATATCCGCCTTTTTAGGGCCCCCTTAAACGTCGGTAGATGGCGATCCCGGGCCGTCATACACTCTCAGAAAAAAAGGTACAAAAACTGTCACTGGGGCTGTACCTTTTCAAAAGGTAAACTTTTGTCCATTTTAGGTGCTATATGTACATTTTAGGTGCTAACATGTACATTTTAGGTGTTAAAAAGTAAATTTTAGTTGTTAATATGTACATTTTAGGTGCAAATATGTCCATTTTGGGTCCCAATATGTTCATTTTAGGTCCTAATTTGTTCATTTTAGGTCCTAATATGTACATTTTAGGTGCTAATATGTATATTTTAAGTGCTAATATGTACATTTTAAGTGTTAATATGTACATTTTAGGAGCTAAGTACATTTTAGGTGCTAATATTTACATTTTAGGTACTAATATGTACATTTTAGGTGTTAATATATACATTTTAGGTGCTTAAATGTACCACTAAGGTACCAATATGCAGCCTTTGGGTACAAAAGTGAACCTTTTTGAAAAGGTTTCAGCCCCAGTGACAGCTTTTGTACCTTTTTTTCTGAGAGTGTACAACTGGCGCTTTACCTTTAACGTCAGGTAGGTGACGGGTTAGGTTTAGGTCTGGGGTAGAGTTAACTTCATTTACCGATGTTTACGGGGGCCCTAAAAAGGCGAATATTGACACATGGTCAAAAGACGTCCCAAAACGTCAGTTATATGACGTCTTGGGATGAGACTGCGCTGTTACAAGTATGTATTTTACAACTCCACAAACAGCATTACCAGCTGCACTTATTACAAAAAAATAAAATACCGTTAAATACCGTTATTTGGCAGTTTTTTTCTCTGCCAAATAACTGCTTGAGCTGGAGAGACTTAATACTGCTTTCAATATGCTGTCAATATGTTTCAAAAGTGGAGCGTATTGTGTGACTGTTCATTTCCTGTCTTAAATTTTTTTCAATGATTCATGAAGTATAAATGCAAAATTTAACTAGTTTTTTAGTCATTTCCATTGCCAGAATGTGTTTTGAAAAAAGGAAAGAAAACTTTAAGGTTGAAGGTCCGTGTACTTTGCTGCCAACGGATTTTCGTTTTGAAAGGGGGGAAAAAAACGAAAAACGGCCCGTTTCTCTATTAGCTACCATTAGTAAATAGGAAAACAAAAAAACGGAAAACAACCCATTATTCGTTTTTCGTTCTGATATTCAAAAACGGAAAACGAAAAATAATCTCGTTATCCGATTTTCCTTGATCTGTTTATAGATGGAAATCAAAATACGATCCATAAATCGTAAACTTTTCCTGCGTCCCAATGGTGTAAAAAAGTCCTTTCAGGTATATAAAGATATATCGCCCAGCCCTACCTTTAACTTTTAATTACATCATTACATTCAAATGGCAAACACATTCGGAAAGTCTTCGCATGAAAGACCGACTAGCCTACTGGTAGGTGAACGTGCGACAACATTTCTCTCCAAAACGGTAAGAAATTTAATTAGATTGAATGGAGGATTTTAACTGTGACGAGATGATTGACAGGATGCACGCGACAGATCTTGTCCGTTAAAGATGTTGAAGTAGGCCTACTATGCCCCGAAGCTTGCCTACTCTTAAAAGTACGTACTTTTTCTTCCAAAAAGAGTAGGTAGGAGACACAGGAAAGGATTAGGCTACTATGGGTCGTATTTTGATTTCCGATCAAGGACAATCGGATAACGAGATTTTTTTTTTCGTTTTCCGTTTTTTTAATATCAGAACGAAAAACGAATAATCGGTTGTTTTCCGTTTTTTGTTTTCCTATTTACTAATGGTAATAGAGAAACGGGCCGTTTTTGTTTTTTTCCTTTCAAAACGAAAATCCGTTGGCAGTAAAGTACACGGACCGTTGAAGATAATATTTTAACAGTGCAACAGTGCACATTTCATGATCCTATAATGAAGATGTGACGCTCAAGATGTGAAGTTCAAGCTGTTTACAAGGAAATAAAGGCAATCAAATATGATTGTACTGTTTTTTCTTGGGTTAAAAATAAATATGTTTATTTATCCCGACTCGAATGTCAAACTCCGCCTATGACTATAACCCTTGTTCCCTGAGAAGGGAACAAGACACTGCGTCGAGAATCGACACTTTGGGGACGCTGATTGGGACGCGTCTCTGAAGTATGAATGAAACTAATCCAATCCTGATTGGTGTTGCGTCGTGACGTAACATGTGACGGCATACCCGGAAGTATAAAAGTGACGCTGTCACAACACGCACTAGCCTCACGATGAAGCAAGACGCTCTAAGGCCTCAAGGGGCGTGGCAGAACGACGCAGTGTCTCGTTCCCTTCTCAGGGAACAAGGGTTATAGTCATAACCCGAGACGTTCCCTTTTGAGGGAACTCTACACTGCGTTGAGAATCGACTCTTTGGGGAAAGAGTGCCCACTAGTCCACGCACCGAATAGGCCTGTCCCAGAGTGAAACTGTTTAGGCACTCAGCAAGGACTGAGGCATACTAGGAAGATGGAGACTGTAAAACCTAATAAAAGTATGTGGAGTAGCCCAGCCGGCTGCCTCACAGATCTCCTGTAGAGGTACTCCCGAAAGAAGGGTCCTAGAGGAAGCCGCATGAATGAGCCCTCACGGCTAAAGGTGAAGGCAAGTTGCGCACCTTGTATATGGGGATCTTGTATTGGGGATTCTATTATAGATCTATATATAGATCTATTTTGAGCCTAATTAAATTGAATTTACATAGAAATGGGTTTGGAAAGAAAGGTTAATTAAGACTATGGGCCCTATCTTGCACCCGGCGCAAATGACTTTATCCTCAAACGCATGTCTCATTCCTATTTTGCACGCGCGCAAAGCGAGATTTTCCCCTCCACAGACGCACGTCGGTAAACTAGGAAATGAACTTGCGCTCCCTGGGCGGATCGGCGCAAAAAGGAGGCGTGTGTCGGCGCAAACATTCCCAGGTGCTATTTTACACTTCCAGAGCACAATTGCGCCACTGACCAGAAAAAACCTGGTCTAAAGTCAGTGGCGCGTTGCGCGTTGTTCATAATGCTATTTTAAGCGCGCATGCTTGGCCATAATATAGCGGGTACACAACGCGCAAATACTGATTCTCTCATCAACATAGACGCAGTAGTTTTTATTTTTGCAAATCATACATTATAACAAGGAAAAATATTAACACAAGAGGGAAATCATTGTGATTTACATGAAGATGAAAAAACTGAAATACCCATTTCTTAAGGCTATTGTAGTACTAAAGGATCAGACCTGTTTGCCCAATAGTGGCAGAAACGTATAGGCTATAATGTTTAACCGACGCTGATGTGCAAGAGTTTCTCCCATCCCTATACAACGTCACTTCTGTCTTTCACTGTCCTGACAAGAACGTCGGTCTCATCGGCTGTGAACGCTCCTGGCGCGCGCCTGGTAAACCCGCCGTTATAATAACAATCCGTCATGCAACATGCGCACCTGTTCTTAAAGGGTATGTTGGATGGCGCTCGGATTGGTTTATTTCACGTTACGCCCAAACCACACCTATGAATAATGAAGCTACTTCAGACCAACCTCTTTTAGATTTGCGCCAGGCGCAAGAGGCATTTATCCCGCCGGGAAAATAGCAACAGCGCCGGGACCCGCCCACAAAGTTACTTGCGCCATGCGCTTTGACACTTGCGTTTCAGATCGTTAAAATAGGGCCCTATATGTGTTTATTTGAGACAATAATGTCAGAATTAAAATTTTGAGGTGAATTGTTCCTTTAAGAATAGTTGACAAAACTCTATTGACCTTGTTAAGAGTACATAGAACAGTTTTTTTTGACTCAGTCTTCTGGGAACCTGTTTTTATTTGATTTGCACTCCCCAAACACACACTGACCATGAGAGATAGAGGAAGCGATATACTTGAAGGATCCATGAACCACACACACACACACACACACACTTTAAACCACTGTTTAATCCATAACCAACTAACATGGAATGCAGTTCAGAACACTTCCCATGTCAGCTGGGAACTGCACAGGTATACTACAATCTCTCTGGTTGTTTCGAGAGCTCAGAGACGGCCTTTCTGAAAGCAAGGCTTCAAACTGAACAGCCTTGATGAGGGGTAAGTAAACACATTGAACTCTGGCCTTGAGTCGAGCCTTGCGTTTCACTTTCACACAGTGTCAGGATGCCATGAGTGCATGTGATGAAACGGTTCCGTATCACAAAGTTAAACAGTACACGAAGACATTTCATGTTAGTTTAACTTGGAAATGCAAGTTCACCTGCTGCCTTGAAGATCAAAATTCACTCAACTTGAAGGCTTCCTTTGTTTCAACTTAGAAATTAAAGTTAATGAGGTTGATGTAACTACGGTGTTCTAATTTTATTAAAGTTGTTATTTTAGTTGATTTAACTTTGTATTACTTGGTTAAACTTTGTACTTTAGGTTAAAACAAGCCATTTATTTTCTTTAATAATGCAAGAGTGTTAAAGTTAATGAGATAATTAAGTGAACAATTGAGTGATGATTGACCATTATTGAAGACACCTGATGTTAACAAGTAGCATCACCAAAGGAGAAAACGCATTTTATACACCATTATGGTGATCAGTGTTTGCTGTAGTTAGTCTCTTGACCCTTAAAGTATTTACATTTCATTTTGTTTGGCTGCTGTAATTGAGTTAAAACTGCTAGATGAACAAAGAAAAAATGTGATCAGGTTTTGTTTTGACATATTTGTCACTAGACCTGAATCACCAAACTCATTTAGAGAGTCTTTACCTTGTTGATTACAGCAACACTGTGATTATATAGCAAACAATTTAAAAAAAACTCAAATCCACCGCGAACTCTATGGGTGCCGGCATCTTGCCTGCCACCATTACTGCGTGCCTAAGGGTGACGGTGTGACACTTGCCGGTGCCCTCTAATGACATTTCGTTGAAAGCGGATCCTGCTCATGAAAGAAAATGTTTGGTGAAAGGGAACATTGGGTAGATGATGTTAACCTGACTCCGCCAGATGGATTTGCTCCGCATATCCATCTGGAAACCTTCCGTTGAAGTAGTTTTGGTAAGGGGCGAAAATACTGGTTAGCTGATTGGCCTACGTTGGTGATAGACGGGCCAAATCAACCAATCAGATCAACGAAGCATATGACGTACCGTAACTCTTGCCGAAACCAGTCGGGAGAAGAGCAAAAACATCTTTTCCTCTGAGAAAAGCCTCCAGAGCAGTGTTTTGCTCTTCTTTCAGTGAAGAAATACTCTGTAATTCCGATAAAACTTGCTCGTTAGCCACGCTGATGCTAGTTTCATCCGCTGACTGAACTGTCGCGCTTCTTGTTGCGTCACGCCTCAACCATAGTATAAAGCTAAAACTAAAAGAGATTTGTATGCTTGATGTCTGTGTGTCTAAAAACTGGAAATTCCCGTTATGTATTTAAAAATCTAAATTCTGAATAGTTGCTCTGTTGCCAAAAAATATTGTTGGTGAATATAATCTTTTGATACCAAATAACCCCTTTTGTTTAGGTGTAAAATTTCGAATTATGCTGAAAACTTTTTTACCTGTTAAATTGTCTTTCGGGCTTTCTTTGCAACAAATTATATGTTTTTGGTAAATAAAAGCGAAGAGTCAAACTGTCCAACTAAAGTAAACACTGATCACCGTAATGTTGAGCAAATATTTTCCATAAAACCTCACCTCAATCCCTGTCGAGATCTTGAGAGATTTATCGCCTTCTTTTATTTGCAGTTGATTTCAGGCTGTATGGATTTGAGTCAGTTGTAATTGTTGTGTTTCATTTTCTGAGAGTGCAGGCATGAACCAACATCACATTGTAATATTGACTCAATGCCATTACCCATGATTTATGGATGAAATTCTAACTTATTTTTTACATTAATTGTGGTAACAATAGAGATTGTGATTCAATGCAGTTAACATTGACACATTAACATTACTTTGATGGTTGCTATCTCTCTGGGACACAAATCAAACACACCTAAACCAGCTAATCAATGTCTTCAGGATTACTAGAAAGCTACAGTGAGTTTATCAGGGTTGGAACTAAACTCTACAGGACAGTGGCCCTCCAGGACCGTAAGTAAAGCAGCGCCGCCATTACTGCGTGCCTTGCTGCTAAGGAAGTAGCGGAAGTCGCGTTCGTCCCGTAGGCGACTGTTGCAGATGTCAACTGTACAAAATGTTATTTTTAAGTACGTATGCTGTCCAGTGATAGCCTGCTTGTTTTTGTGCTATATAACAGTATGGTTTGTGTGTTAAAGCTTTAATAACAAATAAGTTATCTGGAGCATTTATGCTGATGTGTATGGTGTCAACACGTAGGCTAACTTGAAACAATTTGGAGGTACAGAAAAAAAGTCTTTTTGCGGGCGGGAGAAAGTAACATAAAAAAGTCATTGCAGGGCTCTCAAGAGTCACGGCTTGAGCGTGACAGTCACTCATTTCGGTCTTTTGTCACGCTCTCTCACCACACATTGAATTTCTAACGCTGAAAAGCTACTTATAAGTATGTAATATGCCGCAGCGCCCAAAATTTATCTGTCCGCACCGCTCTCATTATGGAACCGGCAGGAATCAAGCGCGTCTCGAGAGTTCATGCAGTCGTGTGTGTCCTCATATTGGCAAATAAACAGCTCGAGCGTCACACGTGCTTCGAGTGTGTGTGCGTTAAATGAAACGGCGCGTCGACTGCACCATTCATTCAGACAGAACACGTAGAATTCGTATTTAAATAGTATTACTGCAGGGTATAGTATTATTACAAAACAATGGTAGGGGAAACAGTTATTTGCAACTTGTGAAGCTTGTGAACATATTAGCAACACAGCTAGTAATGACAGCGTTCGGTTTTATTGTTGTCATCAATTAATACACGTCTTAATTTCATTACATTTGGCTGACGCAATTTTACATTAATACATTATGTTTTCAATAGATTACCTTTATCAGTATGTTTTGGCCACCACCTGACATCATCTTAGCCTCGTGAGACCATCCTGATCTCGCGAGCTTTCAAGGTTTCACTCGCAGATCAGTCTGGATACTTTCCGTTAAAGAAAATTTGGGAGCAGTTCACCAAACGAACGTCCAATCAGCGTTGGCTTTGAGGCGGGTTGAGGCCAGTGTTTCCTTTAGTTGAGCAGTTTTACTCTTGGCTTTTATGTGAGTTTGTAATCTTTGCAATTGTGTTCACTAAAGCACATAATTTATTGCAAAGAAAGCCAGAAACAAAGATAATCCGGTAAAATAGCTTTCAGCATCTAAATTCGCTTATCATTCCAAAAAACCAAAAGTGGTAATTTGCTTTTACTAAGATATATTCACAAACAATATTTTCTTGCCACAGGACACACATTCTGAACTTGGATTTTTATACATTAAAGGAAAAATATTTTTAGATACACAGCCATCAAAAAAAAATCACCATATGAATCTCAACAATGGTGACATGCTTCATGCAGCAATTCATGCATGATGGTGACAAACCTTTTCAATAAAACATCTAAACCTCTGTTAATTTTCACAAAGATCTGCTTACATCTTGAGAGATTTATTGTCTTCTTTTGTTCCCAGTTGATTTCAGTTATAGCGGTTGTGTTTCATTTTCTGAGAGTGTAAACATTTGTAACTTTGTAAAAGTGATTCAATACCTTTACCAATGATTTTTGAATGAAATCTTAAGAACAATTCAACATTAATTGTGGGAGCAAAAGTTAAGTTGAGTCAAAACATGTACACGTTAACATTGATTTAACATTGTTTCTATGGTTGCTATCTATCTGGGACCCTAAACAAACACACCTGGACCAGCTAATCAATTTCTTAAGGATTACTAGAAAGCTACATGAGTTTATCAGGGTTGGAGCTCAACTCTGCAGGAGAGTGGCCCTACAGGGCCGAGTTTGTCCATCCCTGGTCAATGGTGGTCAATAGTTCACATACATTTGGCTTTGTATTGTGTTTACGCTTCAAAATTCACAAAAGTTTTATTCATTATAATTATGAACAAAATGTATGAGAATCATAAACGTGTTGGTCACAGAGTTTATTTTCCGTAATAATCCAAAAGCCAATGGAAATATCCTACTCGCTTTTTGTCGAGGGGACAAGGGTAATTCTAACTTCTGAGTTTGCCTACAAAAATATATCCTCACTGCAGCACTATATTTTATCCTTCAGTAATTTTCAGTTGTGTCTAAACTTTTGTTTGGTAGTGTATAAAACTTGCATATATGTTGCTGAGTGTTAGTCTGATCACTTTGTTGAGATACTAATATTTCTGAATTCAAATCATTACTCAAAAGTCACTTATTCTCACTTTTATGTTATCATTCGTCAGTTGTGTTCTGTATTTCGTTGTGCTTATCTCTATTCTGCTGTATTCTGCCCTGTCTATATCATGCTTTCTGTTCTGTATGCTTCTTACTTGTTTGTCACCATTGTCTACCCTATTGGTGTTATCCTTTCCTTGCTGCATGTACACAACACAATCTCATGAAGATGCGTATCTATACCACTAATGTCATTTCTCGTGGCATTTATACGCCAAAAATGTTTTTTGTGTGCTTATGCTACGCACTAAAAAACCATGGGGTAGGTTTAGGGGGGAGGGGGGTGGGGAGTTTGTGCATATTATACGCCAAAAAGTGCGTATCATATGCACACGAAAAACGCGTACCATATACATGCAAAAAACTGTTTTTGGCGTATAAATGCCACATGACATTCGTGCCATAGATACAAACTTTCATGAGATCGGGCTCATGTACATTGTAAAGCTTCCTTGTGCCCTGGAATGCGCTATACGTATATAAAAAGCATTATTAGTAAGGATAAATAACTATGCACAGGTTGCACTTGTTTTAGTATCAGATTTTGAAAAACAACATGGTAAAAAATTGCTGTAAAAAATGGCCAAATTTTGACAGTAACATGCTGTTTTCCATTAAAACAGCAATATAGCTTAGAAAATGCATTATGGTGATATTTGCCATTTTCGAGAAAGTGGCCTACAGGACTATACTATGAATTAACAGCGCTCAAAGTCGACACTCAGAGGCTGTGTGCCAAATCACACCCTAGACACTCATTTACTATTCCCTACATTAGTTCACTAATATAGCCCACTTGACTGAGTGAATGAAACAAGTGAGATAATTCAGACACTGATGAACACCTGCTGTTAACAAGCAGAATCACTGAAGGAAAGAGGAACAAGAAGAACAGAAAAAAAGATGTGACACTTCAACTGAAGTGGTTTTTTTTTCCAGTGAACAACAACATTTGTTTACCACTAATCTGACTATCGCATCCTAATGTGGCGGCCCCTCAGTGTCTGGTGGTTTGGCCTCTGGTACATTGTTACTTATCAGATATGATTTTTTATATTTCAGCAGTAAACCTTATTTAATTAGTTAATGAAATAATTAGAAACAGAAGAATTATAATTAAAAAGCAACAATAATGAACTTATTGGTACCATTTTAAAAAAATGACCTAAATAAAGTAATGAAATCCAATCCAAAAAAGTATTGAGCATTGTTGCTTTTGGAGCATCTCAAAATGTATCTCAAACAGCAGCTGTCTAACATGGTCATTAAAGAGACTGAATCATGAAAAGAACGACAAGTAGTTGTATACACTGTAAACCTGGGTAAGTTTTACTAACTCAAAAAAAAAAAAACTGATTGCCTCTATTATTTTAGGTTTACAAACTGAAATATAACCAGTAAGTATAGCTAGGTATTTTTAATAATTGTAAATTACAAATGAACATTAATTTTAAATCAAAAAATATATTTAGTGTTTTGTTCATCTTAATTTAATGCAACTCAAAGTTTTAAGTACTGACAACTTTAATTACTTTACTAGTTCAACTTAAAATATCCTTTTTATTCACATCAACATTTTACTATATCTAAACTTAGTTTTTTAAGTCACTTAAAATGTTATTAAATTAAATTATATAATTGCATATAACTTAAATTTTAATATTATTTTTTAAGTTTCCTCTACTCAAATATCTACATTTTACAACTTAGACAGTATTGTAAACCTGAATAATTTGGCAAAACTCAAATAATTTGAGGTAAGTTATTCATTACATTTATGCTTTTCTCTCCACTCAAAGCGCTTTACATATAAGGGGGAATCTCCTGAACCACCACCTATGTGCAGCATCCACCTGCATATATATATATACTGTCGCAGGCGCTGGGATACCAGGGTTACACCCCTACTTTTTACCATTTGAGGGGGGCATTACCTGTAAGCCAGTCACATAACGCAATCACCTCTCTCTCAAACTTAAACATCACCTCTCTACTTGTTCACAGACACTCTACTTGTTTGGACTTTAATTTGCAAATGCGGGGAATATTCTCCACAACATAGCAAATTGCATCCCGTATCTCCATATCCGCAAGTCATTTTCGATTTCCCTAATCTAAAATACAATCTTAAACTCGGCACTTAGTGTCTATGCCACGGCTCTCAGCCTGCCCTCTGTTCGTTGATTGGCCGGCTGTTTTCAGGCTGGAGGAAAACTGATAGATAGGTCGCTATCTCAGACGGAGTACAGAATCAAACTGAAATTGAGCAGAAGTACGAAGTCTGATGTGGTCAGGCAAGAGTACAGTACTTTGAATAATATATCATACACTGTTCTCAAACCAAGATGAGATGTACCGTGATTGTAAAAGCGGTCGCTCGGCATTGGTGCAGCCGGCCAAACCGAATGAGGGACGTAGGGCCACCCTCCCGTGGGCTAACCACCTGCAAGAGGGACCGTAAGGGGTCGGTGCATAGTGGATCTGGCAGGGATGTAGCCTGAGCTTATGCAGGAGTTCGAGAGGTACCAACAAGAGATAGTCAGGATCACCTCCATGCACAGCCTGGGATCTGGAACCACACTCCTGGAGAGAGGCTGGATCTCTACTATTCTGGAGTTGCCCATGGTGAGAGGCGGCAGGCTGGTGTGGGTTTGCTCATGGCCCCCCAGCTCGGCCGACATGTGTTGGAGTTCTTCACGGTGAAGAAGAGAGTGCTTCCCAGTACCTGCGACAGGGAAGGGGTGCTGGAAAGTGCTCCGACTGGGGACTCTGTAGATATACTGGGGGACTTCAACACCCAATGTGGGCAGCAACATTGACACCTGGAGGGGTGTGATTGGGGGGAAAGTCCCCCCTGATCTGAACCGGTGAAGTGTTCTGTTATTGCACTTCTGTACTAGTCACAGCTTGTCCATTACAAACACCATTTTCAAGCATAAGGGTATCAATCAGTGCAAGTGGCACCAGGACGCCCTAGGCCAGAGGTTGATGATCGACTTTGTGGCTGTTTCATCCAACCTCCGGCCATATGTCTTGGACACTCAGGTGAAGAGAGGGCCGGAGCTGTCAACTGATCACCACCTGGTGTTAAGTTGGATCCGATGATGGGGAGGAAGCTGGACAGACCCAAATGTACTGTGAGGGGGTGCCCTTTGTCACCGGTTCTCTTCATACTTTTTATAAACAGAATTTCTAGGCGTAGCCAGGGGCCGGAGGGTGTCCGGTTTATGGAGCACAAGATTTCTCTCTGCTTTTTGCGGTTGATATTGTCGTGTTGTCCTCATCAGACCAGGACATCCAGCATGCACTGGGAAGTTTGCAGCCGAGTGTGAGGTGGCTGGAATGAGAATCAGCATCTCCAAGTCCGAGGCCATGTTTCTCAGTCGGAAAAGTGTGGCTTGCCCGCTTCAGGTTGGCGGAGAGTTCCTGCCTCAAGTGGAGGAGTTTAAATATCTTGGGGTCTTGTTCATGAGTAAGGGAAAGGATGGAACGGGAGATTGACAGACAGATCGGTGCAGCATCTACATTAACGCGGACAATGTACCGGTCTGTCGTGGTGAAGAAGGAGCTGAGCTGCAAGGCGAAGCTTTCGATTTACCGGTCGATCTATGTTCTTACTCTCACCTATGGTCATGAGCTGTGCAAATAGTCATGACCGAAAGGACAAGATCCCGGCTACAGGCGGCCAAAATGAGCTTATCTCGAAATGAGATAGGGTGAGGAGCTCGGTCATTCAGGAGGAGCTCAGAGTGGTGCCGCTGCTCCTCCACATCAAGATGAGCCGGCTGAGGTGGCCCGGGCATTTTTCCGGATGGCTCCTGGACACCTTCCCAGGGAGGTGTTTCTGGCACGTCCCACCGGGAGGACACCCTGAGGAAGACCTAGGACACGCTGGAGGGGGTTATTTCTCCTGGCTGGCTTGGGAATGCCTCGGTTTTGCCCCGGAAGAGCTGGAGGACGTGTCTAGGGAGAGGGAAGTCTGGGCATCTCTGCTTTGACTGCTGCCCCTGTGACCCGGCCATGGATAAGCGGAAGAAGATAGAAAGAGAAGTAAAAACGGTTAAACTTTAACTAAAAGTAATTTTGCAACTGCATGTCAACTAACTCTCATTAGAGTATTAGTAGACTGTTAGATTAGGGGTTAGGGTTAGTAGAACAAGATAATATGCAAAGTTAAAACTTGCAAAGTTACTTGTAGTCAGTAGAATGTCTGTTACCATCACAATAAAGAGTTAGCAGATATTAAGCAGACAGTCAAGTTGAAAGTTCCTTGTAGTTTGTAGATTATCGCAATACAATTTCTATAAAAACATACAAAGGTACATTGAAAAAGATCCAATAGGTCCTCTGTCCTCTGTTGGATGAGTATGTATGGCCCTCATATATCCATGGTTATATGTGACCATCCAACACATTCTCATCCCAAGGAGTCATATACGACGCTTTTGACAAAGCGTTAGACATCCAACGCACATGGCACCCTTTAGCGTCAAATGAGACGCTTCGGTTATGGTAGGTTTAGGTATGGGGTAGGGTTAGGGCTAGACCACTAGGAGGCGCCTTCTGGCCCAAATATATACAGTATGCGTCTCATTTGACGCTAAAGGGTGCATTGGATGTCTATGCTTTGGCAAAAGTGTCATATATGACATCTTGGGATGAGAACGGGCTCGACCATCTTTAGCAATGACTGAGACTGTGTTCAAATGAGGACCCTATGGGATCTTGGGAGCATGACTAAACTCAATCACACCTCTGAAACTGAAGCTGTTGTTTTTCACTGCACCGCAGAGACCTTGATTGCTCAAGGTCAGAGGTGTGGATATCCCAAAGACTGTGTTTCACCCTCAGGTAAAAGTGTAGAACAATTAAAAGAACACATTGATATCACTTTAGAAATCTGAATCCTGAATTCAGCACAATTCATCACTGAAAATGGAACAAACACTGGAAAAGGACAGTCAGCAAGCCTGACACTTTTCAATAACTGCTATGTTTTACCACATTGTGACTATAATAAAACCTGTAACTTTAAGGTATAGTTCAGCCAGAAACCAAGGCTCTTCAACTGGGGGTCTGCAGCTGTACTGCACGGGAATCACAGTTTTTGTTCAGTGCTGAGTTCTGAGCACTTCCAAATCCTCTTGTTAACAAATAAATAGAAGACACAATGCACAATACTCCCTGTTCTGTAGTATCTATTACTATCTCCTCTTTCCTACAGCCACCAGAACAGTTACAGCATGAAGGAGTAAATGATGACATAATTTTATCTCTTTTTTTGTGAACTGTCCCTTTAATATAATATTACATAATTTAAAAAAAATCATATTTAGAGCCATCAACACTCTTCAAAATGATTTATTTTATCCGTATGGCCTTATTAATGCAATACCTTGGCAGTAAATTACAAAGAAATAAATGAACACTTTGTGTGAGTGTCTAATGCAAAGGCTGAAGTCATCACATCATTCATTACATTCACATCTTTCTCACTTCCGACTCTCTATATTTTTCTCATCTTTTAGAAAACTGTGGAAACACTATCACTGATTTATGCGTCTTTTGCTATTGAAGCAAACTGTAATACAAAAAGTTATATTTTCTGTCATCTCCCTTTTACCATAGAAATTTACACAACTATGATGACTTCCTCTTCTGAGACCCCCGGAAATGTGTAAAGGGTTTTTTAATGAGGTCTTATTCCTTATTATTATTTATTCATACAAGTACGGTGGCCCTAAAGGGGGGATGATTATGTAAATTAAAAAAAAATGTAAAAAATTAGATGGGAAGAAGTGGATTTGTGAATGACAGTATAGCAACTGACGCTGGTATGTCACATGACAGTGACAATATGCCATTACTTTCATACTACACACATCCATACTGAACAGAAACATTTTTTTCTTAGTGTTCGCAATATAAGTACTTATTCAAAATTAGTACCAACCCAAGAGAGTATGTGATTTCGTATGCATCCTTGAGTGTGTGAAGATAGTATGGCATGGGTCCGGTTTCACTTAATGATGTAAGCAGTAGGGGTTTGAAGTTCACAAGAAACTTGATTTTCCATTTCAGTGGACAAACACAGACTCATAAACACACACACACACTTACAAAGGTAAAAGTCAAGGCGGTTGATTTGTGTGTGAAATTTGCATGGCTTGGCACACTTTCCCTAAGCAAAGTTAATCAACCGTCACATCTCTTAGACACCTACTGAGAAAATCCTTAACATGCAAAACATGTTCCCTTCCATGTCTTCACACAGACACACACTCACGAAGCATGCGACGGAGCTAACAGTAGATTTGTACACTGATCTCTGCACTATTTGCAAATTCCTTATTAATTTATGTAAATAACAGTAGTGATGCAGTTCCTGGAACCAAAACTGTGTGTGTGTGTGTGTGTGTGCATCAACAGGAAAGAAAAATTAGATCACTGAGATCATTCAATATATTGCTGTATCTTTAATATGACATATTTGATATGTGTCTACTCTAGCTTAACAAAAGATTACAAAAACATCTGAAACTGGTGAGTAATAAAACAAAATTCCCCTGAGAATTTTTTTTTTTTTGGGGGGGGGGGGGGGGGGGGGGTAAAAGAGCATGATAGATGGAGAGATTTTGTTGCAGTGAGAAGGAGAGGGTAGATTTCTATCACATGACTCCAGGAGTCATGGCAGGACTCCTGGCAGAGGAACACTCAGCATTGGCAGGTCACCTTCCCCTATAAACACACTCAAACAAACCCTTTCGCAGCACTTCTGTCTCACTCTGCTGCCGCAAAATGACGTCTTCGACGCTCTCCAGCAAAGACTTTACATTGTTTTGTATAATAAGCTAATTATGTTGGTGATATGATATGAGTCCAAAACCTCCGGTTACATGTTTCGCTCCTTTTTGTATTGGATCATTTCTTATGAAGACTTTAGTTTTGTGTGATAAAAAGTTATAGTTATTTTTTTTTCTAAAGTTATAGCTTTTTTTCTACCCTATAGAAGGACTGTGTCCATAAATCCTTAAAGGGATACTCCCGGTTTTTTCTTTTTTTTGGAAATACGCTCATTTTACAACTCCCCCAGAGTTAAACAGGTAGGTAGGTTACTTTATTGGTACCCATAGGTAGGGTTGGGTTTCGTTTGAAATTGAACGATTCTGATTCCGATTCCTTGTTTCGATTCCGGTTCCAAACGATTCTCGATTCCAATTCTTTTAAGAGGCAGGGTCAAAAAAGTTTAGCTAACCTTGCTAACCAACGGTCTTTCTGAAGGAAATACTCCTTCTGTCAAATACTCCTTTTGTCACAAATTTTGCATTTTGCCGAGATTTCGTTATTTTTAGAAAAGTGAAGCCACACTTTGGACCGCCGACGTAAGCTACTCATGTTCGACTCGCGCGGTTATGCCAACACTTCCGGTAGACGCTTCTTCGTTGGTGTTGTTCAGCGGTTTCTTCTTCCGCTCGGCGGACTGTGAATATCGAAACTAGGAATCGAAATTTTAACTTTTGAACAATTCCGGGAAAAACGAAAAGTTAGTCCCGGTTCCAATCGATACTCGATTCTCGATACCCAACCCTACCCATAGGTAAACTACTTTTACAATCTGAGTGGCATCGACATCCTTCATTGACCCCAAACATCACATTCAACGTACCAAACATTAAAAACATATAAAAACAGCAAGTGAATAAAAAAAAACTGTTGAGTTTTACCTTTTTTGAATCCATTCAGCCGATCTCCGGTTCTGGCGGTACCACTTTTAGCATAGCTTAGCATACATCATTGAAGTGCACAAGACCATTAGCATTTCCCAGAAAAAAATGACCAAAGTGTTTCGATGTTTTTCCAATTTAAAACTTGACGCTTCTATAGTTACATCGTGCACTAAGACAGATGGAAAATGTAAAGTTGCGATTTTCTAGGCTGATATGACTAGGAACTATACTCTCATTCCTCCGTAATAATCAGGAAACTTCACTGCCGTACCATGAGTGCAGCAGGCGTAATGATATGACACAGCGCCTGAAAATAGTGCCCAGCTTCCAACATGACTGGGGCCGTTTCTCAATATGCATTCTTGTCTGTACTTGTGTTCTTGTGGACTTGTAAAACGTCATCAGTCGCGGCCCAAGTACTGTCCCAATACACAAGTTTGCATTTAGGCAAGAACGGTTAAAAATCCCGGATGTGTTCTTGACACTCCCATTTTACCGAGGATGCATCGGTTGGTAACTTGTGTGAACTTGACGGCAGAAATATCCCATAATTCATATCGGCATTCGCGGAAGGAGCGGGAAGCAGAGAGAGGCAGGTCAAAAGTTACCTGAATATTACCGCCGTTTTTTCCCGCCGTTGGCTAGTGATGTACACAAACAAACAACAGAAGCAGAATTAAAATGAGACATGTGTTGCTTTATAGTAGTGAATATAGATTACATTGTAGTGTAGCCTATGTAGAGTAATCGCTTAGGCTTGGGTGATAATGTTTGGGCACTGCAGATGGCGTCTGTGCGGGGGTAACGTTAACGTGACTATTGCGCAATACCAGCAAGAACACATCGTCTCAAACTGTCAGCAGCGTTCTGTGTGCTCGTCACCTCGTGAGTTCGTTCTTCCAAGAACAACTAGCAAGAGCTTTCTTCCCAAGAACACAAGTCCATCCTTTGCATTCTTGGTTTTGAGAAACGGCCTGGGACTAAGTTTGTGTTGTCATCGCGCCTGCTGCACTCATGGTACGGCAGTAAAGTGTCTTGATTATTACGCAGGAATGAGAGTATAGTTCCTAGTCATATCAGCCTAGAAAAACGCAACTTTACATTTTCCGTCTATCTTAGTGCACGATGTAACTATAGAAGAGTCAAGTTTTAAATAGGAAAAAAAAAATCTAAACACTTTGGTCATTTTTTTGTGATAAATGCTAATGGTCTTGTGCACTTCAATGATGTATGCTAAGCTATGCTAAAAGTGGTACCGCCAGAACCGGAGATCGGCTGAATGGATTCAAAAACGGTAAAACTCAACAGTTTAACTCAGGGGGAGTTGTAAAATGAGCGTATTTCCAAAAAAAAGTGGAGTATCCCTTTAAATAGCGTCTTCATGTGTCTTTATTAGTGAGATGCATGAGAACAAAACAAATATATATATTTATATATATATATACAGTATATATAAACTTAGAAGGGGTTGAGCAATTCAAGATAAAATACACATTTTTGATACAATTAATACACCAAAATGTGCTTGTCTGCGAATTTGAGCACAAAATTGCATTTTGAAGCATTGTTTAAGCCACAATTTTTCCACTCTTTAGGAAATTTTATTTGAATTATTATTTTTCCTTATTTTACTCCCAACATTGCAAACTTTTTTCCGGTAATCCATGTTTTCACTGTTATATGGTAGGGGGGCACTAGTATGCATCTTCTGAAAGAGGACAGAATCTCCAAAACATAACACAGGCGAAGAAGAAGCAGAAACAAGCGTTTGAAGCATTGCTTATGCATGTAAAGTAATGCAATCATCAAATAACATACAAATCAAAACGTTACCAATGAAATGTCGACCCAGGACGAGCTATAGGACTGTTTTGGGGGTGTTGATGGACTCGATCTACTCCTTCTACTGAAAAGTGTGAATTATATGAACTCTGAGCAGAGAGTTTAATGAACACTGAAGCAGTGTTAAAGCTAATGAGATAATTAAGTGAATAATTGAGTGATGATTGAACATTATTGAAGACACCTGGTGTTAACAAGCAGAATCTCTGAAGGAGAAAACCGTAATTTTTAAGTCACCATTATGGTGATCAGTGTTTGGTTTAGTTGGGCTCTTGACCTTATATCATTAACTTTAGATTGTGTTTGGCTACTGTACATGAGTTATAACAGCCAGATGAACAAATAGAAAAGGTGATCTGATGGTGTTGGTTGTGTTTTACCATAATCATTAATTGACCTGAATCGCTGAACTCATCAAGAGTTAAATTTACCTTAAGGATTTTAGCAGCACGGTCACTTTAGGACGTACCATTTTTAGCCTTTTCAATGAAAAACGATAAAAAAACCCCAATAAAAATAATTTTATGTAGGCACACAGAGATATCAAGAATTAGCGTATAAATCTCAGCAATGGTGACAAACAGATCACCTCTGAACATTAGCTCGTTATGAATGAGTTTTGATTGGTTTCACTCAGAATGCAATGCAACATGCTTTATTATTGTTACCATTGTTGAGATTCACATGCTAATTATTAATGTCTATGTGTCTTAAAAAATTGAAGAGAAGTAAACAATTGTAAAAAAAGAGAAACTTTTAAGAAATAATTTTGAATACATTGTAACCGTTAAAAAATTGATTTGCTGTACATGGTCACTGCTGCTGTAATTAATAAAGTAAACCTAACACAGAAATTAGGCTCTATATGCATTCAGTTCAAATGATTGTGAATTTCTGATTATGTTAAAACACAACCAACACAATCAGATCATCTTTTCTATTTGTTCATCTGGCTGTTATAAATCACATACAGCAGCCAAACAAAGTCTAAAGTTAATGATTTAAGGGTCAAGAGCCCAACTAAAGCAAACACTGATCACCATAATGGTGACTTAAAATTTCTTCAGAGATTCTGCAAGTTAATATCAGGTGTCTTCAATAATGCTCAATCATCACTCAGTTATTCACTTATCATTCAATTATCTCATTAACTTTAACACTGCTTCAGTGTTTATTTAACACTCTGATCAGAGTTTATATAATTCACACTTTAAAGTGTTAATTTAACACTGGGGATTTTGCTGTGTATGTTTTGGTCATCAATCTGAATTCGATCCGGATGAAGTCTTTGACCAAAAGATGATTTTCTCAGCTTTTTGTTCAAAATATTGCTTTTCTCAATGAAACGTACCCACATTCAAGTGTTGATATAAAACGAATGCATGAAACTGAACTAAAATGTTTTTAGTTTAAATGCAGAAGCCCTGTTCATCATTTTGATATATTTGCATGTTCGGATATGCATACAAATAAATATTCTGGGGGTCATGAATTTATTTATTTATTTATTTATTTTTGAAAATGATCAAAAATGCTGTCGACTATTTTTTGTTTCTTAAAACGCTAGCGGGAAAAGAGTTTATAAACATCACAACGATCATCGTTGTGGTGAGCCTGTGTATGTGTTTGTAAGTGAGCACATACCTCAAAATAGTTGGCCTTATTGTAGTGCATGTTAAGCACTTTGTAGAGCGCCGAATCACAGCTCACTCTGATGTCATCCGCTGCCGCCACATCGTCATTTATGGCCTGCCGGGCAAACTTCTCAATCTGGATGTAGTAGAACTCTCTGAAGTTACTGAACCACTTTATCAGCTGAGACGTGACGCACCTGTTAAACTAACACACACATAATGTTAAATATTAATGAGTTACATTAGGTTTTAAAGAATCTCTATCAGTCTGCACTCACCTTCACGTCTGAGAAGTACATCTTGAGCATGCTGGAGCTTGGGTACCTGCTGTAGAAGAACATCAGTTTGGCCTTCTTCAGGTGACTCGGGGACAAGCCCTCCTGGATGTGATGCCAGCAGTGAAGGAAAATAAGCCCAATACTAAGGCACAAGATTTGCTTGACATTATCATCTCATCACTCAAGGTGTCGGCTCGTCACGTTCAATAAAACATGAAAAAAAACCCCACACCAACATATTTTACATCAGAAACTCATTTTACAGGCAAAGCGGGCAACGTCTTTCCCTATGCCCTGATCCCAAACCTCCAGATGTCAAAGAGATAAATATAGTATTTGCATATCACCTTCAAATGAGTTTGTAACCTTCATTTTACAAGGGACTGAACACAAATATAGCGGTAAGGGCTTTGGGAGGATCTTTTGGGCATGGCATATGTTTTCCATAGGTGACAATTATCTGACTCGACACTCTTAAAGGAGACATATCATGCAAAATCCACTTTTTAAGCCCTTAAATGCATTTTGTTGTATATTTGGAGTGTTTATAAGTACAGAAAAGATGAAATTATTCTCTTCAGGTGCTTCGTTTATATCTTTATATTCTGTTTTGGTCATATTTTTCAACCTGTTCGGATTTTCCTGTTGTCTATTACGTTTTTTGAACAATTACGTCACAGTATTTGCAGCGGAACTGCCAAATAAGGACATCGACTACCGGTCCAACACTTCGAGCAATCCGCCATTATTATTTCTCGCTCCGATTTTGTAGTCCAAGCTCAATGATGCAGAAGTTACGGGAGGGCAAGTCAAAATGTTCGGTTGTTGGATGTAGTGACCTGAAGTACTTCAAGGATCCCCAATCCAACAACCTCCGCCAGTATACAGAAGGGTTTGCTGATCGACTTCGTCTGAATGAG
Source organism: Cyprinella venusta (assembly GCA_038021265.1). Classification (NCBI taxonomy): domain Eukaryota; kingdom Metazoa; phylum Chordata; class Actinopteri; order Cypriniformes; family Leuciscidae; genus Cyprinella; species Cyprinella venusta. The sequence continues at coordinate 3,226,643 of CM075876.1, read as the reverse complement.
GGGTAAATTCCTTCTATCATTTAGCTGCTGTGTTTTCTGATGCTTTTCTAAACGTAAGTTATCATATTATTATCATACAGATTTTTAGTGGTAAGATTAGACTGCAGTCATTTATCTTGTCAGAGTGCTTGTTTTAACAAGAGAAATAGTCGACTTTCACTAATAACACAACATAGTTAACTTAACTTTACATACCACTGCATCCATATGAAGACGTTGTTCTGCAGGTTTGTCGTCGTCTTTTTCAAATCGCTCGCTCTGGCTCGAATACGTAACGCTTGATGGACAAGTCTTTTGTTGACATTTTGTTAACATGTGAATAAAAATGTTCTTTGAAACTATAGTAATCGTATATCTCTTATCAAACTACAATAATGGCTGAACGCGGGGAGTTGAACCGACCGTGAACTCAGCGACCTGGAGAGCGGGCGGGGAAAGACGCAACTCCTTTTTATTTAAAGGGGACGCTTCGAAACGGGTTGCTCAAAGACGCACATCAGAAAAGAGGTAGAAAAGGGGCCTGTTGAGCTATAATAATGTGGAATTCAGACCCAAGTATTGCAGTTATGTTTTATATATATTGCAATTGTGTGTGCATGCAGAAGAGGACTGTGAAATAAAGCACCAAGATTGCAGGAGTGAATCGGGCTAAGGCTTTTTTTTATCCACTCAGTATTGAAATCTGTTCAATTTCAAAAGCTGAGCGAGTAAGTACATTTCAGTTCAATTTTAATTAACGATTACATGAGACTTATGCGCACTGACTCAAAACAGGTTTTGTTAACTTTAAATCAAACTAAAATTAACTTTAAATCAAAGTTGTTTTTTATTTGCTAATGAAAATTTCCGATGCTTGATGTTCTTAAATACATAATAAATCTACCAAGGTCTACCATGTTCGATGTTTGAAGGGAAACAACCAGTCTGGCTAACTGTCTGATCTTTCTGTCGACACTGCACATTTTCCTCTATTCTTTCAGCATCCATCAATAATCGAGATAAGAACACATTGAAAGTTCAAACTGCACTGCGTGTGACACTCCTGGCGTTGTCCTGCACTGACCTCTGCCAGACAACGAAATTGCTGACCGGACAAATTCTCCAGACAAAGAGGGCCGAGCTGCCTCCTTTAAGGCCTCTCTGAGCTCTGACATCAGCGCAAAGCATTTTGTGTGACTGTTGAACAAAAAACCTCAACCTCTGCCAATATAACAGTGGACGAACAGAGGAGTGAACAACAAGCCATATCGTTTAAATGTATGTTTATCTGAACCTGAGCTTCATAACAATTTCTCCAATCCACCAAATTCGTCTGTATAATGGGGCAAACTACATTTCAAAGTCACAGTTTGAGTGTGCCATATTATTTTGTACCTGTTTTGAATCAAAAGCATCATGAGCTTCCATGCTGTGGTCACCATTGCGCTGAAGAGTAGCGCTGTCAATTTCGATTTTCACTTTGATGTAACTAAATGTATATTGTTCTAAATTTCTTATTGAAACAAAATTTGCTGATTATCAGAGCAGGTGTGCATGTGTTGAATGTGTCCATCCTGAGCTTTATGGGAAATTGTGTGCTGGGTCAATGTAACTCGATTAAGTTTAAGCAGCATTCCCTTTATTAAGGCCTGACTGCAGTATAGGTTATACTTTTTTTGGAATTTATAGGGAAAATCAGGTAGAAATTTCTCCTTAAAGCAAAATTTGTTCACTTGTAAAAAAATATTTCCATGATTAGTAATCACAACATTTTTTCTTTTGTCAAATCAACTTAAATAATTTACTTAGTTCAGATAACATATAATTTTGAGTTTCTGATGATTAAATCATTCTCCTTCATCGTATTAACTCCTTTTTTCCATTTCAATGAACTTAAAATTTGAAGGCAACCAAGGTTACTTACTTTTTTAAGTTAAACCAACCATATTTTTTTTACAGTGTATCGTAAATAAATGCTGTTGAATGCTAATTCGGATTCTAAGACATTCTAAGGTGTGCAATTATTTTCTAGTAAATAGCACAGCTATGAAGGGGTTCCAAATCTGCCAACCTTACAGATCCATAACACTTTGCCAATTTACTTCAGTTATTTCAAAGACTCTTGATGCCAGAACCAAAACCACAAGGCAAACTATTTCCATTTTTTTAGACAAAATAACTTTTAATTACCTATGCAAAGCACAATAAATCTTTCTCTTGCTCTCTCACGCACACATGCACTCACACAGTCATTCTGCCCAACAACTTTATCAATAATTTCTACACAGCAAAATCCCCAGAGTTAAATTAAGGCCCTGTTTACACGAGAACGCTCGCGGGTGAAAACGTAAAAATATTTTATCGGATGTGCCTTTCGTTTACACGGCGACGGTGTTTTTGAGGCTTAAAAACGCAAAAAAGTGAAACCACCCTACAGAGTGGAAATCTTAAAAACGCTCCACCGTCGCGTTCCCGTGTAAATGGTAAAAACGCAAAAGTCTGCTTGACTGTGAAGTTTGTACGCAGGCACGTGCACTTGGTGTTGTTGTAGTGTGCACTCCTAGCCGCCTGGAGTGCATACTACATTGAATTTCACACACTTTTGCGTCACCGTTTGCACGCGGATTTCCCACACAAAACGCTCGTCTAAACGCAGAATAAAAAGTGATGACGCAACCCCACTTTTGCGTTTTCTCTTCAGAATCGTTTCCGTGTAAACATAGCCTAACTCTGCTCAGAGAATATTTGGTCCCTCACTACAGAGAGTTAAAATAACTCCAAATAAGAGTTAAAGTTAATGAGATACTTAGATAGTGAATAATTAAGTGATGACTGGGCATTAGTGATGAACACCTGCTGTCAACAAGCAGAATCACTGAAGGAAAGAGAAACGACAAGAACAGAAAAAAGAGAAACACATGAACTACAACTTCCTGACTTCCAGCCACAGCCTTGAATGAAATCAAATGAAGACAAAAGATTAAATATTTCAAGTTCTCAGCAGAGGAGGGTTAAACAACTTCACAAACAGCATAAGCAGCTTCACTTATTACTAACAAGATTGACTTTATTTGCATTTATGTATTTTTCAGTAAAGGGAAAGATGTTAGTAGGTTATGTTCAATGTTTAATGTTCAGTTGGACATTTAGATGAGTTTCTGTCTCTGAATAGTACTACTTCTAAGACTTCTGAATAGCGCTGCTGGCTGTGGACACTCAGAAAACCATGTTGATGGTACTATTTTCACCTATTCATTGCTATTTGTTAATTCAACGTGTTGATCGTGTTGATAAATAACAATACTTGTTGGAAATTTAAGTCTTAGAAATCAATTAAAAAATGTTGTTTGACTAATGTAATAATCAAAATGTTAGTGTTAAGTAATGTGACCTAAACCAACTAAATTGTATAGACCCAAATAAAATGGTTTATTTCGAACTTACTAATCGGGTTATTCAAATCAGGTTACTAAATCAGGTTATGGTTATCTACAGACAGTTATTCTCCAGTAAAACTTTATGCTAAACCTTGGTTGGTTGAATTTAGTTATAATCAGTAATCTTAAATCATTTATTTCATTTCAACAAAACCGGTTATTGCAGATTTTACCACATGAAGTACATTGTCTAAAGTAGAACTGACAAAAAATTGTTTTCCGTGTAAACTCCATAACCATAAACCAAATTAAACTGCATTGTCCCATTTGGACACAATCCAATCCCAAAGTTCTACATCCAAATCTGAAGCCATTCTTTCTATTGTTCAATAAAACAAAATATCCATAAAACAAAAAGTGCATTCACACTGTAAAAAAATATTTCCATAAAATATCACAACATTTTTTCTTTTGTCAAATCAACTTAAATAATTTACTTATTTCAGATAACATATAATTTTGAGTTTCTGATGATTAAATCATTCTCCTTCATTGTATTAACTCCTTTTTTCCATTTCAATGAACTTAAAATTTTAAGGCAACCAAGGTTACTTACTTTTTTAAGTTAAACCAACCATATTTTTTTACAGTGTACTTGGCTACTGATTAACATTAACATGGATGACATGTTGACAGGCAAAAAGCATAGTAATGTTAGAGATGGAGTGAGTAAGTACATTTCGATTGTTTAAGGCGTACCTTAGCCAATTAAGACCTAATATGTAGTTCTAAAACTAACTGCCTTAGGCCTCGTCCACACGAAGCCAGAGCTTCTCCTATCCGATTTATTTTTTTCCTCGTTCTAAAAAAAAAGTCCGTAAACACGGCGGCGTCTCGAAAAATATTTGCGTCTACACGAAACCACTGAAACCGACTGAAAACGATGTAGTAGACAACCCAGACCAGTATGCGGCGCTGTAATTCTGCCATAGATATCCACTAAAAATGCGAGAAGAAGACTTACAGCATGCGCATAAAACCTTGCGCACTGTAAGCAGTAAAATAAAAGGCTATGAAATAATATTTCGCACAGTTGCTTATTTTCTTTTTTACCAAGAACTTTATTGAACAACCATAAATTGCCTGGTATATAGGGAGTGACGATATTCGATAAGTTAGCGGGCTCAGAAAATTGCCACAGAACCGGCAAAAGTAACGAATTTGTCAAATATAGTCATTTTATTGTTTATTAATAAACTAATGTTTTCTGTGTCATTCTTGACTGAAAAGAGGAAGTTGATGATGCTGCATGCTGACTCAATTCGCAGTATTGTGAACGCGCCTATGGAGTAACTTCATACGGATTAGGCTATAAAAGAGAGCATAAAGCCTATCTTCGTTTTTAATTGTTGTTTGTCGATGTTGTTTAAACGTAGCCATTTCAAGATTTCTATATATTTCTGAGTTTTCGGTTCATTTATGAGACGAGCTCCAGTTCACGAGCAATAATGCAAGTTATTTTGCGCCGGGGCGTCCACGTCCTGATTATGGCTATTGTCTTGTCTGCTATATATTTGCTTCTTATTTATTAAATGCAGGTAAGTGATTGATGAAACATTTATCAAAATAAAGATAAAATTTATAAAAAACGAAATTCACTTCAAAGATGGGCTTTATAGAGAACAAAACTTAATGTGGTCAAAATTAGGTCTCCCGATAGCCTATAGCCTATTGCGCAGATGCACGCGGTTCACTTTTCATAATCAACTAACATAGTTTCAATAAACGAATAACATGTTTAAACATAAATATTAAACTGAATACATTTCTTTAATGGATATAACACGTACGCCTAACCTACAGAGAAATATAATGTCGGAGTGGAACATAGGGGTGCGTTTTTTGAATAGCTAATCAAATAATTCCCATCGATCGTCGATTCGAATATTATTTTTGCTTTAAATCCCCATCCCTATAAAATATACAAAATGTCTTTATCAGACAACAGACAAGCAGCATATGAAAGAAAGTATATAGGCCTAAAAAATAAAATAATAAAAAATAAATTCAAGTAAATAATAAATAAAGGAATACAAGAGGCTCAGGACTTTCTGCCGCATTATATTAGGCTATTATATTATTAATTATAGGCCTACAAGCAGTTCGGCAGTTGTTGTTGTTGTCTGACAAGTCGACACGTGGGGTGATGACAGCATCGTTTCACAAAATATACGGATTGGCCGTACACACGAAAACGCAAGGGTGGCGTTTTCAGATTTATCCACCTTGGGACCCGGTTTCAAAAAATAGCGGTTTCACTCTCCCAAAACGCCGGATCCGTGTGGACGAAACGCCAATACGATAAAAAATTTATACGGATCCAGCGAAACGCGTCTTCGTGTGGACGGAGCCTTAAAATTGGCGTGAACTAGAAAGGCATTTGGGGCAAAAGTTCCAACGCGCTCTCATCCCAAGGCGTCATATACAACACTTTTGCAAAAGCGTAAACATGCAAAGCACATGGCACCCTTTAGTGTCAAATGAGACGCTTCGGTTATGGTAGGTTTAGGTATGGGGTAGGGTTAGGGTTAGACCACTAGGAGGCGCCTTCTGGCCCATATATATCTGCGTCTCATTTGACGCTAAAGGGTGCCATGCACATTGAATGTTTACGCTTTGACAAAGTTCCTTTACACTATAGTGAAAGACAATGGTAACACTTGTAAATGAGAGAAGTATTGGAAAAAGTGATTTGTACAATCTAAACCATCAAAAGAATAGCTTTCACTACTATGAAAAGGATATTGTACTCTCTGAGGGTGGCGAGATGTCCGACAGTGGATGAGTGAGTTCAGACTTGATGAGTGCCGTGTTTTCTGAGTAATCTGGTGAGCAGGAACGGTTATGCATGAGATGGTGATCGGAAGTCAATCTTTTCTGTAAGCTGGTGGTCTCCCTTGACAGATCCATCAAATCAGGAGATTCTTTACTAGAGAATCCCGTTGATGAAGCACCAAGAGTGCTCTGAAAGGAGTAACCCATGAGAGGAAGCGGAAACGGATGACGAAATGATGGGGAGATGAAGCCTGTGTTTCCAGAAAGAGAAGACGTGTGTAGGGAGGGATGTGAGTGGCCACTTTGAGCCCCAAGATCTGTGGACTGGTGGTGCTCAGATACAGACTTTTGCACCACCAGTGGTAGTGCCTCCATCTGGTCATTGGCACCAGGAAGAGGGACTCCAACAAAGGAGTCAAATGGTCTGGGAAAGAAAACATCACCAAAACACTGCAGCCTCTGATTAGCAGTGTGGAAGTTTGGGTTGTCCCCGTTAAAAGCAAAGCGGTCCTGGGTTGCTGGAAGTGATGGGAATACTTGTAAAAGTTGCCGAGGAGGTTTTGAAAAAACATTCACCACGGTGTCTATCACTTGAGACATGACAGCGTTCAGCTCCTGCTTCAGGGTTTCGGCCAGATGCTTGCCTACTTCGTGCAAACCTTTGCTCCTCAAAGAACTCTCCCGTTTGGCCATCTCTCCATCTAGCAACACTTGTTCCCTGGGCAGGACCCTCGCCTCGTCTAGAGCGCATTCCGGATCCGAAGCCGCCATCAAATTATTCGTTTGATCGGCGACGTAACTTTGGTGTTCAGCGATACCGTCTTCTGAGAGATTCCCTCCATCTGCTTCAGAATCTGTGCTGTCATAGATCTGGAAGAACTTCTCCTGGAGCTGTCTCAGCTGTTTCTGCAGCTCTTCCAACTGTAGTTTCAACTCCCTGCGTTCTTCAACCTTCCCCTCGGTGTGTGAAACCAGCTGCTGAACGCTCTGCTGCTGCTGAGGTAATTTTTGTTTCCTCTTGTTTTCACGATAGCCTTCTCGTGGGCTGTAGAACTGAGCAGGAACATCGGTTTCTCCATCTCCGTCCCGCTCACGATCTTTTCCACTGGGGATAGAGGGTGTCATCGCATTTGGCGAGTGGTTCATTCCACGAATTATGTTCTCGACGCGTGCACGCTTGGCCTGAAGGTCAAAATGGGTCCTTACGATTTGTCCAAATGGTGAGAGACTCTCTTTAGCACTCTCCTGGGATGAGCTGCTGCAAGTGTCCTCATGTGGTGGTTCAGGTTCTGCTTTCTTGCCTCCTGTTCCTCTCGTTGCCTTATTGCTGTTTAGTAGCTTGGTGATGATAGTGGCACCAGAAAAGGGTATCATGTTGTCTTCATATGAGCTGGCCCTTTTAAGCAGTTTGCGGAGAACATTTGACTTAGCCTCACCTGAGTCCCGATGCTTGAGATGAGCCCCTTGGCACTCCAGCACATCCTGCTTCCTACTGTGATGGGAGTTCATGGCAGTAGATTTGGCTGCACGAGTCACAGTGATGACAGGAGAAGCTGTATGTGTTGATGTGGCTGCTGAGCTAGTCCTCTTCACCCCAATGTCCACTCGTCTTCTCTTGGTCTGTAGATTTAGATGGAACTGTGTGTCATGGGCTGGCATTGGGGAGCTGCTGTTGACCCATTTCCCACAAGCCTGAACTAACAAACCATTATCGCTGTCACCTACTGACAGAAAAACAGAGCAGGTGAGGCAAACACAAAATAAGTTTTTGAACTGGAATCATAAAACTAGAATTTTCTAAAATGTTTGCGCAATAAAGTGTCCACATGTTAAAATATCAAATATTTGCAAAAATATATAATATGGCTCATTATATTTAATAATATAATAATTAGGAAGGGGAGGGAAATTGGGAGTTAGCATTACAGTTTTTCCCTCATCACCCTCTTTCTGTACTTTGTGTTTCTATTTGGATTTTCATCCACTTCTCCGGTTATCTGTTGCATTCACTCATTTCCCAAAGTCGTCTTGAACGTTCAATTGTCAATACAACTGAAAGATTTTAACATTGATGAAAAAAAAAAGATTGATGCTCAAAAATTAATAATAAAATGCTAATGATAATTAAATGTTTCTTAAGCAGCAGATCAGCAAAAAAAATGAATAAATAATAATTATAATTATTCCTGAAAGATCATGTGGCATTGGAGTAATGATGCTGAAAATCACTTGCTTTTGCTTTGATCACAGGAATAAATTACATTTTAAAATATTCAAATAAAAAAAGACATATTTTTTTAAAAAAATTCACAATATTAATGTTTTTGCTCTGTTTTGGATCAAATAAATGAAGCCTTTGTGAGCACAAGAGATGGCTTTTAAAACATCTTACGAAAATCTTTGTGAAAATCTTTACGAAAACATCTTTAAGAAAATCTTACTGTTCTAATGATCTCGGCCACCACTGTATGTATGTGTGCGTATATGTGTTATATATATATATATATATATATATATATATATATATATATAATGGTAACGATATAATTTTATTTATTATTTATTCTATGTTATATTTAATATGTATATATGAAGAGTTCAGATGCAAAAGCCTCTAAATGCCATTTGAAATTTTCTTCTAAAATGACCATTTTTATCAAGCTTGTATATTTAAGTTCAGTAATTTCACTTACACTCTAAAAAATGCTGGGTTGTTTTAACCCAACGTTGGGTCAAATATGGACAAACCCGAAATGTTGGGTTAAAAATGTAATGTAAAAATTTAACCCAACTGCTAGGTTAGTCCATATTTGACCCAACGTTGGGTTAAAACAACCCAGCATTTTTTAGAGTGTACATTCATTAATCTTCATTACCATTTAAGTGAAATTACTGAACTTAAATATACAAGCTTGATAAAAATGATCATTTTAGAAGAAAATTTCAAATGGCACTTAGAGGCTTTTGCATCTGAACTCTTCATATATAATATATATATATATATATATATATATATATATATATATATATATATATATAAATAACTGGTAACAATATAATTTTATTTATTATTTATTCTATGTTATATATCTTTTTAAAAATCTTTTTATATATATTTTTTTTAAAATCTTACTTAAAAAAGCTATAAAAAAGCTTTTTTAAGTATATTTTACAGTGTACCTGTACAATACTCTCTAATATATATATAAGTCAAGTCAAGTCTTCCCTATTGTTTAAACCTGAAGAAATGGAAGTATTTTCTGAGAATGACAGTGACACAAAATACAATTAATCATAAAAAATTGCCCAACTTCATGCATTCAGTAAATAAATGGAAAAATCTAGGCAAAAATAAAAGGCAGCTGCTCAACCAATTCAACAACCCCAAAAAACCCCTAAATAATGCAAAAGAAAACTGTAACACTTAAACACAGACTTGACTTTATTTCATTTACTTTATTGCTGACAATATGGCCAACTTCCATTAACCACACATCTTAAGATCATTCTTTTTCTACTTCTAAATTTTATAAATCTTAAAACTGATTTTCAACTCATTGCCAACATCTTAGAAACATGCTCTTTTATTCAAAAAGGTTTCATACACTTTTGAAAAACTTATGCTGTTTTTAATAAAGGATTCAATGTAACATTTTTTTAATGAAACTAACAATTCTCCAATTAAACCTGCATTAAAAGTAACA